>SJXQ01004929.1:294523-340222 GCA_006408695.1 Aepyceros melampus | reverse complement strand
GCGGGCTGGGAGGGTTGGGAATTGGAAATGGAGGGGCTGCTGAGATCCTGTGAATGTTTCAGTCATTGTACTTTCTTCCAGAAGCCTGCAGAGAACGGAAGCATCTTCTTTATTGTCCTGGCATGTCCATCTCTATTGTCACTAAGTTGCAACTGGAGTTTCATTTGGATCTAGTAAGAAAAGGTTCTTCTGTGCAATAGGTGGGTTCAAGGATGTAGCTGCCCTGGTGTCTTGGTAATATCCTGATAATAACGTCCACGCTGAGGAGTCAGGCATCGTATTACAGGAGTGATGCAGTCAGGGCACACGCCTGGCACATTCCTAGGAAATCAGAGAAGAGGATGGACCTGCTGTCCTGCTGTTAACCCTCTGACTTGGGAGAAGTCGGATGTTAAGGTGGGGATTTTGTTCCCACACAGGACTCCTTGCTTCTCCCTAGTTCCTGTCCTCGGTCAGTCCAGCCCTCATTTCTACGTCTCGGAGCCCCTGTGGAGACGGCGTTAGCGAGAATGAAGCAGGCAGGGGCTGCAGCACCAGTGAGGCTCCCAGTTCTTTCTGAACACTGTCCCATAAGTAGCAGGGACCAGGAGAGCACTCCCCCCCGACCCTCCCAGCAGCTCAGCTAAGCCCCTGATTCGAACAGGGCAGCAGGAGGTCTCTGAGGGGCTCTGAGAGGCCAGCCATACAAGGGACCTTTGGCTTTTACAGGTGGTTCTCGTGTGCTTCTTCTTTAAAAGGAAAGAAGCTGAGTTTCTTTTATATATTAAGAATATATTAAGAAAAAATACAGGACTGACCCTCAGGCATCTTCCCTGACTCCCCAGCAAATCCTAGAAGAGAGTGTGCAAGGCAGGTGGAGCTGTGGTTTGGTAACCAAGAGCTATCATCTCAGCGGCTGAGACCAGCAGGGGGCGCCCAGCCTGCAGCAGGCAGGAGCCCCACTTGCCTCTCTACACTGGGGATTTCCCCCATCTAGGTCTCATTGCACACTGGTTCTTCCAGGAGATAAACTCTCTGTTTCTAGCTGGGGGCAATGAAAGAGCAGTGCTGGGCCTCCTGCTGCTCTGCTAGCTGGGCATGGAGGAGAGTGCCAGGCAGGATTCTGGAAATCCAGTGCACTTCAGCTGATCCTGCAAAGACCACCCTGGACACCGGGAGCGCTAGATTCCCCAGAAACTTTCTTACCTTTTGCCCAAAGAGACGTGCTCGGTATTCGGGGCGTTCCCTCCCATGAACCCTGATACTTCTGTTACCTCAGGGCCTTGGTACCTGCATACTGCCACAGAACTGGGGCGGGGGGAGGGACCTATTTTTAAATAAATAACTGTTCAAAGTTGGGGGATTTTTTTAAAAGTAAGAAATAGGAAAGCTATTCTGTATTGCACCTTTTCACAATTTAATACATTTTCTTACATTTTCCTGTGATTTTTGAAATTAAACCATTGTGTGTCTTGTCATGTCCCAGCTGAGCTGCTGGCCAGCAGCTCCCTTCAGGAAGATTTGGAACACACGTGTCTGTTGCCTTGTCGCCTGCTGGAGGGGGGCCTGGAGGGCTGCTGGGAACTAGTTTCTGTACACACTTGTTTGGCCTTTTCTGTAGTTGATGCTGTAAACTCTATGGCTTTTTGAAAAACAGTTTCATGTTTTTATTTAGTATTGGAAATCCAATACACTTTTTTTAATTCAGTCAAACTGTGGTCTGGACAAAGAGTTATTTTCCTTTTTCCTTAGGGAAGCAGAACTTGCGGGGGTGGGGAATCCCATTTCCCAGCCTCAAGTGGACACCATTGCCCTCGTCACCGTAAAGGCTGGAGTGCTGGGCGTAGAGGGTGGTGCGGCGGGGGGAGCTGGGTCGTGACCCAGGGGTCCACCGGCCCTGGAGATGAGTCCTGTTCCCACCCCCGTTATTCCCCGGCAGGGACTGAGAGTCAGGGATTGAAGGCCACACCTGTCAGAAGGAGACAGGTGACCCCAGCAGGAACGCACAGCCATTCCTAAATGGTGTCTAGGCCCTGTCCCTGATGTGGCAATGTCTGGGGAAGCACTTGGTTTGTGTTGGTGCACAGACTGGACCCACACTCGGCCTGGGCCTTCCTGACCCCACCCACACCCACACCAGTGTGTGATGGCAGAGCCCTAGAGCCGGTGTCTGCAAGGAGCCCTGCCTGTCCTGGGCTGCCTCACAGGCTGACTGTGTTCACTGCGTCTTAGCTTGGGCTACTGTGACAAAAATACCATAGACTTTAGAGGCTTACACAGCAAACATTTATTTTCTCGCAGTTCTGGAGGTTTGGAAGTTCAAGATCAAGGAATGGGCAGACGTGGTGTCTGGTGAGGACCCACCTCCTGGTTCGCATCTTCTCACTGTGTCTCACCCGGCAGAAGGGTGAGAGGGCTCTCCGGGGTCTCTTGTATTACTATAAGGGCACTAATCCCATCCTGGATGCCCACCCTCACAGCCTTATCACCTTCACATGTTGGGGATTAGGATTTCAACATGTGAATTTGGGGAGACACACACATTCGTCCTGTAGCACTCTGTAAGTTTTCTCACAGTGTGAGCATCGGCTCAGGTGAGTACAGCAGCCACGGGCCCTGCCCTGCCTGGATGTGGAGGAGGGCGAGGGCCAGATATGGAGCCCAGCGTCCCTACTCACTGCCCCTTCATTTGCTCTGCAGCCGAGTGATCGGTAGGAACCCCGGATCCCATCACTCCCGTTAGCCATGGAGTCAGAGCTCCCAGTGCCAGAGCCTGTGCCTGTCTGCCACAGCCCCCCAGTCCAGATCGCCTTGTGCACCCGGTGTCTGGCTGAGAGGAAGGCAGCCTGGGACACGCTTCTCTGTTTTCACACGGAACACCACTACCGCCTTGTTCAAACAGCCAGAGAAGCCGTTGGGGCCCTCCTCTGCGTCCCTAGATGGAGCTCTTGGCACATCTCATAGTGATTTATCTGTCTTCAGTCTTTTCCCACTTGACTGGACTCAGTGGGGACAGAATTTCTCACTCTTCTCTGAAGGCCTAATGCCAGAGGCAGATTCTAACATAGCAGATGCTTGTCTCCCAGGGGGTGGACAGACAGGCTCAGGGACTCAAGGCCTGGAGTGTGTGAGAAGGCTTCCCGCATATGCGGCCCCTCCCATTCCCTTAGAGGGACCCTTGGAGGTCCCTAGTGTTACTGGCCCTTTGGTATCCGGCGGTGAACTTGAATGGTAACAGACCTGTCTGCCTGGCACAGTCATAAGAAATGAAGCTGATGCCACAATGATGGACTGAGTGCTGGGAACTAGGAAAAGGATATCCTCCAACTGGTTCTAAGCCGAGCACTGAACAATGCTCTATAGGAAAAAAATGCCCTCCTTTCCCAGTCCATCAGCTCCTCCTGAATTTAGCCACCTTCCAGCCAGGGGTGTGGAGCCATCAGGAAAGATGGTAATCGTGCTGAAAGTGAAAGTGTCTGTTAGTCACTGAGTTGTGTCCAAGTCTTTGCGATTCCATGAACTGTAGCCCACCAGGCTCCTCTGTCTGTGGGATTCTCCAGGCAAGAATACTGGAGTGGCTTGCCATGTCCTTCTTCAAGGGATCTTCCTGATCCACAGATCAAACCTGGATCTCCTGCATTGCTGGTGAATTCTTTACCATCTGAGCCCCAGGGAACCCTCAGCCACCAAATTGATGGGGAGAGAACATGGGCAGGGGGTGGACAAGCCGGGCTGCCCTACCCCCATACAAAGGATCTCAGTTGGTGCCTGACTCTTCACCTTGGGTCTCCACAGGTGAGGGTGGGAAGGGAGAGAGGTGGGAGAGAATAGTTCAAGGAAATAGTCCTTTACATTTTCCATAATCTTGTAAAAGTGTATAGTGTTGAAAAACGATATTGACGGCTACAATTATCCTCCAGCACGGTGGATGATGTTCATCTCAAGACACTTTCTTACTTGACTGTGGATTAGAGAAATGAAAACATGGGCCTAGACTAAGCTCAAGATGGGAGCTCTTGCTGTGCTGTAGTGAGAATTTGGAATTTCCTGAAATAATCGGGAGAGGGGAAGCAGCAGGTATATCAACAAGAAGATGAGAGAATGAGGGCGGCAGGAAGATACCTGCAGTGGGAAGGGGCTTCCCTTGAGGCACTCCAAAGAAGGTTTAGAAATGAGATTTGAGAGGGAATTCAATGTCATGTGCTCGCTGCACCTCTGTGACCTGAACCCCGTCAACTCCCCTGGTCTTACATAATATCTTCCATGCGCACAAGGCCTTGCACAAATTATTGACTTTCCCCCTTCCAAGGAAGGAGCATCTGGGTCACCACGGTGAGAGACCACGAGTGTGGCATGGTGAGTCAGGGTGACCAAAACTGGGATTGGCACAAGCCAGAAGTGGCCAAGAGAGTTTAAAACCTGGGAGTTCGTGGAAATCAGGGGACACAGGAGAAGGCGCGAGGCTTTTCCCAGGTCGAGAAATGAGAAGCCCAGCCAGCCTTATCCAGGCGTGAAGAGGCAGACTGACCTTAGGAGGTGTCTGGGTTGCCACCATTCTACACTTCCACACCCTCCACCTCAATGGCCTGGAGCAAAGCCCCATCACCCGTCATGGTGCACACAGGTGCCTGCCTCTCGTTACTGTCCCTGCCTTTTGTGGGGGTGGTCTCCCCAAGGAGAATTCTGGGAGCCGTTCTAAACTCTTCCCTCAACATGATAACATGTGGCTCAGCAACCCCTACAGCTATCATAATGTCCCCAAACTGGCTTCTCTGTCATCCACTGTGCAAATTCCTTGACCCACCCCCCCACCTCAGCCTTACTGGCAGTCCAGCCTCCACACAAGGACCTGATTTTTCTAACATCTGGCCTCCCTCCCCTGCTCAACATATGCAGTGGCTCCCCTGTCACCTGCCCTGAAAAACAGAATCCGGTGTGGCCAGCTGCCTCTTGGCTTTTGTTTGCCACTTAGTCTGGCTTTGACCCAAATTTGGCCCTAGCAATACAGAGCAATTTGCACTTACAGAATAAAGCTTGATGTCTGACCTCCGTACTGTTCCCTTTGCTCAAACTGTCTCCCTAACCCCTACCTACCCTCGCTGCTGGCTTTCTCTGCCTCATAAATTTCTATTATTTTTAAACACCCAGCCTAACCATTCAGTCCCCTGATGGTTCTCGTTCCTGGTCTCTGTCTCTTCCAATACACTGTGAACTCCTTCAGGAAAACAGGCTTGTGTTTGTATTTTCCCTTCCATCGCCTAGCACATTAGAGGTGCAATACAGAGCAATTTGCACTTACAGAATAAAGCTTGATGTCTGACCTCCGTACTGTTCCCTTTGCTCAAACTGTCTCCCTAACCCCTACCTATCCTCGCTGCTGGCTTTCTCTGCCTCATAAATTTCTATTTATTTTTAAACACCCAGCCTAACCATTTAGTCCCCTGATGGTTCTCGTTCCTGGTCTCTGTCTCTTCCAATACACTGTGAACTCCTTCAGGAAAACAGGCTTGTGTTTGTATTTTCCCTTCCATCGCCTAGCACATTAGAGGTGTTCATTTGATGAACGTGCCTGGTGAGGAAGATGGACTTGCAGTCACTGTGGGCCAGTGCTGGGGTAATTTGACAAAATCCTAATTATACTTGAGAGGATATATTCAGAAAGGTTTTGGAGCAGAGGTAAGGCTGAGCTGAGTTTAGGAATTAATGAGGCTTTCTGTCTGGAGGGAGGAGGAGGCCAATGCTGGGAATCTAACCGGCTCCACGTGGTGACGAGGTACCTTGAGGATCCAGCCATCCTGCACGGCACAGGGACTTCTAGGGCCGTGTGGGCCTCCTGGTACCAGATAAAGTGCTGGGAGCCCCGGATATGGTGCACACTAGGAGCTAGTGCTCTGCTCCCCAAAGCCCTGAACACTGCAAGCGTGATGCTGGCCTGGTTGAGCTGGGTTTGGTGGGGTCAATCTTAGTGAGTTAAGTATAAGGTGAGTTTTTTCCATAAACTCAAACCCCGGAGTCTAACAGAGAATTCTGGGCAGCTTCCTGTAAGAGGACACAAAGAGCTGGGATCTATTCTTGAAGGCAAAATGATGGATCACGCTCAAGAAAACCAGCTGATGCCACTATGGAGAACTGTGTGGAGATTCCTTATAAAATTGCAAATAGAATTGCCTTATGATCCAGCGATCCCACTGTTGGGCATACACACCAAGGAAACCAGAATTGAAAGAGACACGTGTACCCCAATGTTCATTGCGGCACTGTTTATAATAGCCAGGACATGGAAGCAACCTAGATGTCCATCAGCAGATGAATGGATAAGAAAGCTGTGGTACATATACACAATGGAGTATTACTCAGCTATTAAAAAGAATACATTTGAATCAGTTCTAATGAGGTGGATGACGCTGGAGCCGATTATACAGAGTGAAGTNAAAAAAAAAAAAAGAAAACCAGCTGATGAACATTCCAGACCAACACATAGGAGGGAAACAGGAACTGAAACCAAAGAGATCTCAGTGTGGGTAGGTAGTATAAGAAAAGGAATATTATGGGCCAGTCAGAAAAGTCCTCCTCCCTGGAGAAGCTGGGAATCGTTTCTGGTCTCACGAGTGTTTCCTGCTTCTTGCAGGGCTCTGAAGAGCTCCGATCCTTGATGTCTCTCTCAGCACAAAAAGAATTCAGTGAGAGGCAAACTGATAGATAAGAAGTGATTTATTAGAACAGGGTCCTTGAGAGGCTTACAAGTGGGCAGCAAGCATTATAGGCTACAGTTTTATAATCAAAGGAAAAGTGGGGAGATGGAAAAGACCACCTTCTTCCTTATTCTTGAGTAGACACCTTGCTTCCATCATCATCTCCTCCTCCAGGTCAGACATGGGAGTTTTCTTGTTCCTAAACGGTCAAGCAAGAGCTGTCATGGCACTACAGGAAAATTATTTCAGGTCTTAGTACACTGAGGGTCTTTCACTTTGAAATGTCCCTCTCCCATAAATTGTTTTTTATGTGTGCAGAGAGCATGTCCTAGGGGTTGTTAACTTACTCAGCTCTCTGGGCAGGATGTGGGTCTCAGCCACCATTGCTTTATTGAGTTGGGGCATGTCTCAGGTTTCTGTGGTGTGGTTTTGCTGCTTAGCAGGCCTGCTTGGTTTTGTGGCCAAGCAAACCTGTTTTCTTGAGTGATCATTAACTTACAGGAGTCTCCCAAATCCCCCTGAAGTTCCCTGTCTATCCACAATCCTAATGGGATTTCTGAGCATTTGGTTCCTACTCTGTCCCTATTACAAGGATCAACTACAGGTCAGGCAGTAAGGGTGTGGAATGAGTGCGACCATCTCTGCTGATGTGTTCACAGTCTGGAGGAGGACTCAGACATGAAACAGACAGAAGCTACCATCCAAGATGAATAGTGCTAAGAGACCTGACCATTGATCTGGCAAGGCCAGGAAGGAGCTTCCAACCCGGACTACAGCATCTGCCAGACACCGAGGAAGTACCACTGAGGTTGGTGAGAATGGTGGGGGATTCACTGGAGAGAGGAAATGGTGTTTCTTCCAGCACTGCTCATGCTAGATCTGAAAAGCAAGGAAGACGGAGATACTGGCTAAATAACAACAGTGCTAAGTTGCTTGTCGTGTCCAACCCTTTGCGACCCCATGGACTGTAGCCCACCAGACTCCTCTGTCTGTGGGGTTCTCCGGGCAAGAATACTGCATTCTTAGGGTATTTGATGCCCTAAGGGTTACCATTTCCTTCTTCAGGGCATCTTCCTGACCCGGGATCAAACCCACATCTCCTAAGTCTCCTGCGTTGGCAGTCGGGTTCTTTACCAGCGCCATCTGTGAAGCCCAAATAACAACAGAGAAACTTGTGAATTATTTGTTCAAAAGAAAGTAAAGGATTTCCCTAACAGAGGATCCAAAACCTGAACACAAGTGTCAAACAGAAAGAGAAGCTAGTGCTTCCCTAAGGAAAAGCCAAATAAATAGGAATGTGGAAGCAGGGAGAGGGCGCTGGGAGCCAAAGCTCCTGAGAGGGTAGCCCAGGAGAAACCCACCCGTCAGGAAAAGACACCAAGCAAGTCTGACTGGCACCACTGTGTTTTAAAAAAATAGGTAAAATTTCTCATCTCCCTTCAGAATTTGTTGAAGATTTTTGTGTTAGTATTCATAAGGGATATCAGTCTGTAGTTTTCTTCTTTTGTAATTTTTTTTATCTGGTTTTAGTATCCATGTAATACTGGCTTCATAGAGTAAGGAAAGCGCTTCCTCCTCTCTACTTTTTGGGAGTTTGTGAAGGATTGGTGTCCATGGTTCTAAACACTTGGTGGAATTCACCAGTGAGGCCATCTGATCCCGGGCTTTTCATTATGAGAAGTTTTATTCCTATTTGAATCTCTTCACTTACTATAGGTCTATTCAGATTCCCTATTTCTTCTTCATTCAGTTTTGGTAGTTTGTGTGTTTCTAAGAATCTGTCCATTTTACCTAGGTTATCTGATATTTTGGAATACTATTGTTCATAGGGTTCCCTTATGTCCCTTTTCATTTCTTAAAAGTTGGTGGTATTATCCCATCTTTCTTTCCTGTTAGTATTGGATTGGCCAGAAAGTTCATTTGGGCTTTTCCATTAGATGTAATGGAAAAATCTAAATGAACTTTTTGGACAACCCAATATATCTGTCTCCGCGTCTGTCTCTCTCTTTCCTTTTTTGGCAGTAAATCTCTCTCTTTAAACTTTCAAGCAGCAGGTTTATTTTATTTGATAAAGAATTAACAGAGTTGGGACTTCCCTGGTGGCCAGTGGTTAGGACTCTGTGCTTCCAATGCAAGGGGTTCGAGTTCGATCCCTGGTTGGGGAATTAGGACCCCACATGTCTCGTTGCAACCAAAAAAAAAAAAAAAGATCAGAGTTAATTTGATGCCCCCCAAATGAGGAAATGTGGCAACATTTGCATATGAAAACTTTCCTTCAAACCCTTATTCAGATTTGTTATGGTTTGTCAGATCAAAGGAAATTCAATTTCAAGTTTGTTCACATAAATCAAAAATTTGTTACTTTGGAAAGTAATTTGTTAATTTGAGAAGTTTCAAAATGGCAGTGTAACTGAGCAGGGTGCTATGGGGCCCTTCCCAGGACAGACATCTCTCCCTCCCATAGCTTTAACTCCTCTCTGAAGTGCCTGATGACGATATCTGATGAACAATTACTAAGTTGTTTCATAGATGTCAAAACCCCCACCAAATGGAAGAAATTAACTACTTGATGACCAAGTACCCCATGTTCACCCCCTGGCACTGGAGGACTGATGATGTGACACCACCCGGTTACATTACCATCAACCAGACAGCATTGTCATGAGCTGAGATGGCTGGATGGCATCACCGACTCGGTGGATGTGAGTCTGAGTGAACTCCGGGAGTTGGTGATGGACAGGGAGGCCTGGCGTGCTGTGATTCATGGGGTCGCAAAGAGTTGGACACGACTGAGCGACTGAACTGAACTGATCACAGACTCTGGGACACCAAACGCTTTGCTCAAAGCCATCAGGGAGTTTGGGCTTTTTGAGCACGAATGTCCTGGACTCCCTGTAAGCATCTTATAATAAATGCTACACTTTCCTCCACCATAACCTGGTGTCTGTAGACTGGCTTTACTGTGCCCTGTGAGCAAGGGGGTCCAGGTTTTGGCTCAGTAATAGCAGTTCTATCCCAGAGTCATAATTACCAGGGGAAAAAATGTTCTCTAGGTAAGAGTTCTGACAGCACTCTAATACCGTGTCCATCCTTTTATACAAAAGAATGTGCCTTTTGCAAAGAGATTCATATTTCTATGATATCATTTTTGAAAAATGTTCTCAATTGCCTTACTGTCTCCAACAGGGTCAGTGATCAAATTGTTAAAATTTGTTAGTTTTGTTCATCTTGTCAAAAAACCGACTTTTGATTTTGCCAATTTTCTGCATTGTCTTTCTATTCTCAGTTGCATTTATTTCTTGTTTAATTTTTATGACTTCCTTCCTTCCACTTGGTTTGTTCAGTTTGCTCTTCTTTTCCTTAGTTTCTTATGTTATTGATCTAAGATCTTTAGATAGCTGCTGCTGCTGCTAAATCACTTCAGTCATGTCTGACTCTGTGAGGCCCCATGGACTGCAGCCTACCAGGCTCCTCCATCCATGGGATTTTCCAGGCAAGAGTACTGGAATGGGGTGCCATTGCCTTCTTCATTAGGTAGCAGTAAGCACCTATAAATTTCTCTCAGAGTACTGCTTTTGCTATACCCCATAAGTTTTGGTATGTTGTATTTTTGTTTTTGTTCATCTTAATTTACTTTCTAATATTTTCTTGTGCTTTCTTCTTTGATCCACTGGTTCGGTAAAAATGCATTAATTTCCATATATTTGCAAATTTTCCAAAATTCCTCCTGTTATTGATTTCTAAAACCATTGTATGATGGTCAGAGAACACACGTCGTATGAGTACAACCTTTTAAATTTCTTGAGATTTGTTTTGTGACTTAACGCATAGTCTATCTTGGAGAATATTTCATGTGCACTTGAAAAGAATATGAATTTTGCTGTTGTTAAGTAGAGGGTTCTAGATGCCCTGATTATATTGCTCAAATTTTTCACTTCCTTGCTGATCTTCTATCCTGTTCATCTCCCCATTATTGGAAATGGGCATGACATCTATAGCTGTTACTGTTGCACTGTCTATCCCTTCCTTCCATTATGTCAAGTTTGCTTCATGAATTTTGGGGTTCTGCTGTTAGGTGTATATATGTTTAAATTATTAATTGTTCCTGACAGATTGCTCCTTTTATCATTTTTGATCCTTTTATCACTTAAAGTAGACTTCATCTTTTAGCAACAATTCTGTCTCAAAAAGAAGCCCGTAAAGTATACAGTGCATATGTGCCTTTCAAGACACTTCAGTCATGACCAACTCTTTGAGACCCCATGGACTGTAGCCCACCAGGCTTCTCTGTCCATGGGATTCTCCAGGCAAGAATACTAGAGAGGGTTGCTATGTCCACCTGCAGGGGATCTTCCTGGTCCAGGGATGGAACCCACATCTCTTACATCTCCTGCATTGACAGGCAGGTTCTTTACCACTAGCGCCACCTGCTGCTAAGTCGCTTCAGTCGTGTCTGATTCTGTGTGACCCCATAGACGGCAGCCCACCAGGCTCCCCGGTCTCTGGGATTCTCCAGGCAAGAACACTGGAGTGGGTTGCCATTTCCTTCTCCAATGCATGAAAGTGCAAAGTGAAAGTGAAGTCGCTCAGTCATGTTCGACTCTTAGCGACCCCATGGACTGCAGCCTACCAGGCTCCTCCATCCATGGGATTTTCCAGGCAAGAGTACTGGAGTGGGGTGCCGTTGCCTTCTCCGGCGCCACCTAGGAAGCCCAAAATATATATGTTAAATAATATAATATCAACAAATAGTATTCTATATTATTAATATTATATTAATGGCTATTAGTAATATATAAATTATGTATTTATATATTAAAGCTATGTAATATAATTTTATATCATTTTTTAAAATCCATCCTGCCAATTTCTGCCTTTCAAGTACTCGATCTATTTACATTTTATGTTAATTACTAATAAGGTAGTATTTACACTTGCAGTTTTGTTATTTGTTTTCTATATGTCTTCAATTTTTGTCCCTCTGTTACTTTGCTACTGTCCTTTGTGTTAAGTGTCCATTTTTCAGTGTACCATTTTAATGTCCTTGTCAAAAGGCACAAATTATAAAAGAAAAATTTAATGAGTTGAACATCCTCAAAGTTAAAAATATTTACTCTTTGAAAGACATGGTTGAGGAAATGACAAGCTAAACCATAAACTGAGAGAAAAACTTGCAAAATATACATCTTACAAAGGACTTGTCTCCTGAATATATTATTTATAATTTAATAATCAGAAACAAATGACTCAAACAAATGAGTAAAGATTTGAACACTTTATCAAAGAACCCATATAGATAGCAAATAAACACTCAAAAAGATGCTCAGCATCTTTAGCAATTATGGCAATGGAAATTTAAACCAGGAGTTAATATAACACACTGTCTTGAATGGTAGAAATAAAAGACACAATCAAATATTGCAAAGATCTGCAGTACCTGGAACTCTGATTCTGTTGCTGGTAGGAACACAAAGCAGTATTCCAACCTCAGAGAATAATCTAGTGGTGTCTGATCAAGTTAAATCTATACTAACCAAGTGACTCAACAGTGCCACTCAAGAAAAATAAAAATCCAGGCTCACATGAAGACTTTTCGTGAATGTCCATAGGAGCTTTATTCTTAGTAGCCCAACTGGAAACAGCCCAATTGCTCACCAGTGGGTGAAGGAATAACAAATCCTGGCATATTCAGCCAGGGACACTTGCTCCAGAGAGCACAAAACCAAATGGACAGGTCTTAAAGGCTTTTGACTAAAGGAAGGAAATTAGACACAAGGGCTGACACACTTCGTGATTCCATTTATATGAAATTCTACCTATATTTTGCCAGAAAGGCAAAACTTTAGTGATAGAAAGCAGATTGCCAGGAGCCAGGAGCAGGAGGCTGACTGCAAAGAGGATCTGGAGGAGTGAGGGAAATGTTGATTATCCTCAGTATCAAGGTGGTTCTAGGACTGGATAAATGTGTCAAAACTCAGTGAACTGTACACTGAAAATTGGTGGATTTTGTTATCTATAAATTATATCTCGATAAAGAAAACAGATACAATTTGCAATAGCAACAAAAATGAAAGGTATTAGGAATAAAACTAGCCAAATGCACAAACCTTCATGAAGAAAAGTGGAAAGCCACGCGAAAAACTTGGCAGAGACAGGTGATGCCCAGCAAATGCTCCACACGCCCGCCCACTCAGGCAGCCTCCTCTGCAGTTACTTTGGGGCCAAGTGACGAGCAAGGATGAGAAGGAGTGAGCTGTGCCACTGCCAGACCCTGCCAGAGAAGAGTCGTCCAGAATCCATGGTCTCTTCCAGTTCTCTCTTCTCCTTCCACATGATCTGGGAGACCACGGGTTCCAGCTGCTGTCAGTAAGGAGAGTGGCTGCCTGGCCTGCTGGGGACTTAACCCAAGCTGGAATAAATCTTTACTGTGTTAAACCATTGAAATGTCGGGCTTTTTCTGTTGGGGTCACTAGTGCTAATTGACCCAACACAAAAGAAACAGTAAAGAAGACCCAAATGTGGGTCTCATTCATCCATAGAAATACAAATTTTAATAATAATGTTCATGTAATTTCAAAGCAGAAGTCCACTGAGTTCTTCATGCATCTTAACAAACTGATTGTACAAAGTATATGATAGCACAGAGACTGGAGTAGCCAAGACATTGTTTAAGAAGGAGGTGAGAGGACAGGCTCTATAAGATCTACACACTTTATAAAGCTACAGTAACTAAGATGGTTTGAACAAGGATGGACAAGCTAATGTTACTGAATAGAGAGCTTTGACATAAACCCAGATGTGACATATAAGTGACATTGTAAATTAGTAGGAACAATTGGTTGTCTGTATAAGACAAAAATGAAATCAAACTGTGTCCTGACATCATACCCAAAGTCTGGGTCAGTTAGGTTAAGTAAATGTGAGAAGCAACACTTCACAGTTTAAAAATTAACACAGAAGAATATATTTATAACAACAGAGTAAGATAGGTTTCTTAAACCAGCAAAAAAGGCACTAAGGAAGTACTAGACTTTTTAAAAAAATATTGCTAATATTGATCTCATTAAAATGTAAAACTTCTGTTCACCAAAGAACACTGAAAAAAGAAAGAAAATATAAGCCATACACGGGAAGAAGATATTTAAAACACATACAATGAACAAATAGATGTATTTATGTAAAACTCTTATGAATCAACAAAAGACAATAGGAATCAGGCAAAATACATGAAAAAAATATTGCTTAGAAGAGGAAACATAAATGGCAAATGAATATTCAAAAAAAGTGCCAACCTTACTGGTAATTAGGGACTTGCACACTCAAACACGATTAGATGTCACTAGATTGGGAAAAATAAGAAAGTCTGATAATTGCAATCATTAGCAAGAATGTGGATTAAGAGTAACTCATACCCTGCAGGTGGGAGTGTAAATTGTTAGAACTAGTTAAAACAACTTGGCATTATCTTGTAAAGTGAAGGTTAAGTCACCCTATGACTCAGTTCTTCCCCTCCTAGTTGCAGAGCCTAGAGATGCTTCGACATATCTGTATCAGGAGCCACAAATAAGAACATTTGTAGCAACAGTGTTGATAATAGAGAGAACTGGAAATGACTGAAATAGCTGTCTCCAGAAGAATACATATGTCTATGGTGACATATTCAGATACTGGAATGCAATACAGTGGTGAAGATGAGTGAACTATGCTCCATGCATCAACAAGATCTCAAAATTACAATACTGAATGGAAAAAAAGCAAATTACTAAAGAATACATACAGCAGGATGCCACTTATATAAAGTTCAAAATTTTACAGATACATTCGGTGGTGTATGTAAGTGGAAGCAGTATGGTCCACCCCTGGTGCAGGCAATGAAAAGGTGAGTTACTTGTAAAGAAATTTTAAACAATAATAAAAACAGACTCAATCTGCTGCTGCTTATCCTTATGCATCAGCGATTCTGAATAATATTTTTGATGAAACCCTCCTCCCCACAAAGACAACTACTTCCAGTCCCCACCCTTCCATCTTGGTACACAACTGAGCACACTGTTTAGAGACATTTTATTTCTGCAGTAAAAAACAGTATTATGAATAGCAATGGGATGACTAAAGTTCATCTGAGTGGTTCATCTTGCAGAGCAAGACAGGGATACAGTTGGGGACCAGCAGATGCTTCCAAAGGTATGCCTTATGTTCTATTTTTTAAAACCAAGTGATTGGTGTATGGCTACTATCACATTTTTAATATTAAGTATTTGTTATGGTTATATCTTCTTCTCTGTGTTATGAAATATTCCACCCTAGAGAGAAAATTGAAAATGCCACATCAGGGAGAGGGCCGGGATTGGAGAAGACTCACTCTGGACGCACTGGAAACTGCGAACTCAGGAAGCAATGAAAGGACCATGGTTGGCCAGAAAAGGATGAGGAGCCATGTGGGGGGAATTGAATTGAGGGGGAGCCATGAGTACGGGTGAGGCTTCCAGGAAGCAAGTGGGCAGAGAGAAGATGGCCAGGGGCCCAAAGCACTGAGCCTCGGGAGAAAGAAGAGCTGTTTCTTCTGAGGCTGAACAGAAAGAGCAGTGAGAGGAAAGCAGGTCCTAACAGCTGGAGTGGGCTGGGCCGCAGGACAAAACCGGTGGAGAGCCGCCTTAGGTTTACCAGGGGACCGGGCAGGACCTCGTCCACCGTGTTCTGTGCAGAAGCGGCGGGGGCCAGATCGCTGTGGAGGAGGATGTGACTCAGAGGAAGGGAAATGAGGGTGGGGCGTCCAGACAGCTCTCAAGAAGTTTGGCTGACAGATGAGGAGCGGCAGCTGGGAAGAGACTCAGAGTCAAGGAGGGATTTTATTCAAGTTTTAAAATATATATATATTTTTTTAATCCCAGTCTGGTTTAACCCCACTAGGGCAGAGAGTGGCTTTGGGCAACTGGCAGCTGTAAGCACAGCAGGTGTCCGCTGGAGTCGAAGCAGGGGGTTCAGTGGCATTTCGAGGAGGGGCTGGCTGACTGCGCTGGTAGGGAGAAGTGTATCATTACTGACTGTTCAGAATTGCTGCTAGCTGGAGATGGTGAAAGGTAAGAGAAAGCAAACCACATTTAGTCATTTATATTCGGTTTTAAAAATTTTCTTCAGACGGTGCACCCCTTCCTGCCTGCATGGACAGGCTGCTCCTGGCACTCAGCCCTTGGCACATGCCACCAGTGGGAGTGATCAGGTCCGAGTCTCCAGACCCCAGGTGTGCACCCTGGCTCTTCACATTCTAGCCAACTGGTCTAGGCAGGTTCCCTCTTTGAGCCCCTGGGCTCACTGTATTGAAGCCCTTCCTTAGGATATTTCTGAGGATGGAATGAGAGAACAGGAAAGCGCCAAGTGCCCAGCACACAGTAGGTGCTTACTAAGTGTCCTTTTGTAGTCAGAGAACAGAGAAGATAGTGACTGGTATTGCTCCAGCCCCCAGTGGAGAAGCAAGGCCCAGTGCAAGCCTGTGGTGGATCCTCGAGGGGCTGAGTGGAGGCAAGTATCCCGGCTCTACCCCTTGCAAGCTGGCTGGCTGTGTCGCTAATCCATCCCACCCCCCAGCGGCTGGCTGTCCGCAAAGGCCTGCCCACAGCCCCAGACGCCAGGCCTGCATTCTGCCCTGCCAGCCTGGTGGGTCCCTGAGGACCCGTGACCTCCTGGGCCGCAGGGGGCAGTTGTCATGGGGACACAGGGCCTGCTGCAGCTGCCTCCTTAGCAACGGGACTCCCAGGCCAGTTACCATGGCAACAGCATCTACTAGGCAATCACTGATGGGGATGGGAACGGATTCCCTGCCCTTTTCTGAGGACTTTCCCCTCTGGAGCGCGGGCAACACGGCAATCCTCCGCCACCACAGTGCAGCCCTGGGGAATTTGCTTTCCAGACTCAGATCGCTGCCTCTCTCCTACACTGCAAGGTACAACTCTGAGGGCCCTTGGGACTCTCTTCCACGAGGGGTGGAGGAAGCAGCCCTGAGGGTCTTCTCAGAGGGTCTGGAGTCAGGCGCCCCCTCCGGCGCCCACAGTCGGGAGCACCAAGTCACACCTCCTTACAGTGAGGCCTCTCTGGTTCCCCAACTCGCGCAAGAGCCCAGCAGCTGTGTTGCCTCCTTGGCTACTCTAACACGCAACCTTCTGCTTTAGCCATGACACCCTCCTCCCAGCCTGGTAACCTTTTGTGACCCGTCTGATCAGGCTGAGACGGCATCTCCCTCTTCAGGATCTCACTGGAGTTCCTGTGTGCACTGACTATCCTATCCAGGCAGCACCAAGGAGTCCCAGGGACTCTGCAGCCCCCACAGCTGGGGTGGGAAGGACCTCAGTCAGGGGCTCACACCTACACTAGCCAAGGACACATGCTTTCTCTCTCACCAGCCCACCAACAGTGCACACTTCTGTCCACAGCCAGACCTCACACTCTCACAGCTCTGCTCCCCAACCCCTGCTCTTGGAGGCACAGTCTTGTGCGTACAAGCATACATTCCTCTAGGGACAATGTCCCACTGTGCTCCATGGCCAGGCTCCTGAGGCTTCAGAATCCATGCTGCACCCCCGTCCTCGTCCCTTGCCCCTAGAAGAAGGCAGCATCTGCTGGAATTTTTTTTTATTTAAATAAAATATACAATTCGGTGCGTTTACCGTTTTGTTTTAAAAGTGGAAGATTTGAAAATTGCTTGTGAGATGGGGGGATGGAAGGGTCCACTGACCAGACCTGGCTTTCCCAGTCTCTGGAGTGGCTGGGCTGAGTTGGAGCTTTCATAAACTGCGTGTGTATGTATCTGTGTCCCTGTGTGTGTGTGGAGGGTGGTGAGACCAAGTCCTGGCGGCAGGGAGGGTCCTCACTACTCATGGCCCTGCAACCCCCCACCCTACCCCTCCCCGCTCCCTGCCACCTCCAGGTCTAGACTGACTTTGGATCCAGTCCTGCCCTCCTTGTGGGGCATAGGTAGGTGCCAGACTTCTATGAAGCAGCCCTCACAGAAGGTGCTGCTATGTGCAGCCCTGAAAACTCAAGGGGCCTTCTTCTGCCCAGCAGAGACCAAGGCCAGGTGGCTCTTCCGAAGACCCCAGGATCCTTCCCCATTTCCTTTCCTGGATTATTGCCTCACACCCCGTGACCCATCTATAGAGAAATTTTGTCCACATCCCAGGACAAAGCCTGATCTCGCCAACATTCTGGCTTACGAATATGGAGGAGTGTTCCGGATGGACAAGGCAACACCAGCCCCTCTCATTATTCAGGTCTTGGCAGCCGAACCTCTTCCTCCCCTTTAGGCAGGGATGTACCACTAACCAAGGCTCTGAGCTGTTTTCACAATGGCCTCCACTTTGGACCTGCTCTGGCTCCTGGTTGCCTTTAGAATCCAAGTCAGTTCCCTTAGCCTGTCACATAAAGCTTCCTTCTGACCATAGCTTCTGGATCTCTTCCCAAAGCCCCTGACTCCACATCTCCACATCCACCTCAGTCATTTCCCCACTGTGCACCCCATCTGACCCCCTGCTCCCTCTTTCCCTCCCTCTAACTTTCCCACACCTGGAGGCCTGGCTCAAGCCCACCACTGGCCACACACCTTCCTTAGACCCTTTGGAAGTTCCAGCTACCTCCTGTGTCCTGAGATTGTAAGTCCTGGAGACAGCAGCCAAAGCTCCTTGGGATCTCACCATAGCTCACTGGGCCAAGGTGCTGGGTACATAAGGGGGCAGAAGAAACATGATTTATTGAGCACCTACTATGTTATGTGCCAGGTGCTGGGCTGGGCATGTCATGTGTACTACAGTTCTCATCTGGTCCTCATAGGTCCTTGTGGGGTGGTACCACGAGTATTCCCGTTTTACAGACGGTTAACAGAAAGCTCAGATAATTTGATCCAAGTCACACAGCTAAGAAGTGGCAGGTCTGGGATTGAAATCCAGGTCTGATTACCTCCAAAATATGGTTTCTTCCCTCTATACCCTGCATGGGTGTCAAATTCAGCTCCTCTCAACACAATTTTCTAATGAAAGAAAGATCAGCTTTAGCCTAAGGTAGGCCTAGATTACAATCTCAGATCAGTCCCAGCTTTGCCACTTGTAATTATCCGATTCTGGAACAATGACTACGTTTCCTCATCTGTGAAATGGGAAGAATCAAAGTAGCTACATCTCCTTCAATTTGTAAAATTGAAGAAGTTAATGTGTGTAAAGTGCTAAACCAGTGCTTGGCACAGAGCAGACTCAATAAATAGAAGCTTCCCTCCCCTCCCATTCTACAGATGGGAAAACTGAGGGCCGCAGAGGTGAAGGGATGTGCTTAAGGCCCTAAGGGTAAGAGAGGCATGGCCTGGAGTTTTCTGCTTCCATGAGGGGAGGTCACACTGGGGCTGAGTTTGAGACCAGAGATGGGGAGAGAGGAGGCCTGCCAAGAGGCCCTGGGGTCTTCTTCCCTGAGGACTGGAGAAGATACTTCCCCCAGGCCCTGTGGTGCCCAGCCTGCGGGCCAAGGCAGGTTACTGGATGGAAGGTGACCTGGGTGTCCTGGCAACATGGGGTTAAACTAGATTGCACACACATGTGCACATGTGTGAGTGGCTATCTACACGGCTCTACGGAGCGCTACACAGCTGTACATATACACATCTTACATACATATACATTTACATCTTGCTAAATGTGCAGTAGAAAAAAATGCAAGACGCTCAGGACCCTGGCCCATTTGTCCCCAGGACTCAGGCAACTGCGGCTCCCTAGGAACAAACTCGTGGGCAGCCCTTCCTGGAGGAACGGAGATGACTCCCAGCAGAGTGGGGCTCCAGGTTCACAGCTAAGGGCCTAGTGGTGGCTATTGCCCTAAAATGAATGCAATGACCGGTCTGCGCTAGGAACCCCAAACATGGGTCATCCCCACCCCTGCCAAGCCCCAGAGACCCCACCTGCCTTCCTCTGGCTTTTACACTTGGGCCCTGCCTGCTCCCCTCCCCCCTCCCTCCCTCTAGTGCTGAGTATTAAAATAGTCTATAAAAGCAAGTGACCAAAAATCTATAGCTCTAAGAATACCTGGTTATTTTCTGCTGTCTTTTGTTTTTCTGGTGTGGATTTTTTAATGATAATTATTATTGTTATTGGTATATCTCCTAATCACAGTTAAACCTGAAGGAAGAAAGAAGGGAGAAAAAGAAATAAAAAGAGGAGAGGAGGAGGGAGGGGACGCAGCTCATAGGTTGGACGGCAGTTTGGAGCGCACCGGCTCAGACCTGGCCCCAGGTTCCCTCTGGGGAGCAGCAGTCAGAGGGGGCCCCCCAGAAGAAGTGGCTCTTGCCCCAAATAAAGAAAGAGGAGGTGGCAGATTGTATATAGTACATATGTTAAGCACCTATTGTATAGAGCTACATTGTATGTGCTTGTTGTCTATAAACATACTGAGTGTTTTTTCTGTATCCTGGGAAGTCCTTTTTCTATTGGCTCCCCTCTCCCTCCCACCTCTCTCGGTCCTGCAGCCATTCATTGTATCTGTGTCCACACATGGTACCAAGGGCCTCCCTGACTCTTGCATCTAGTCTTCAGCTAGTGCTCAGCCAGTTCCAAGATTACCCCCTCCACTGCCTCTCCCTCGTTCCCCAGGACACCCCCCAACACACACACAGGCCAGGCTCCCAGAGTCCTCCTGTGTACACACAGCCTCATAGGATACACATCTGATCAGGTCCTCCCCTGCCTAGAATCACCCATAGTTCCCCATTGCTTCTGATCTACAGTCCAAATGCCTTCCTCTACCACCTGCTAGGGCTCTTGTGACTGACCACCCCTCTCAAGCCTCCCTCCTCTCAGCTTCCCAGACTCCCGGTAATCCAGGCCCCTTTCCCACCTCAGGGCCTTGGCACATGCTGTGTCCACTCCCAGGTCATGCCCTCTGTCCTTCTACTGGTTACATCTACACATCTGGGTCTCTGCTTGGAATCACAAGGAAGCTCCCTGCCCCCACACCTCTCCTCCAGGACAAGCTTGAGGATGGCTGTCCCATCCTTCTCAGGGGCCACATTGTCACCTCCTAGCACACAGCAGGTTCTCAAATACTTGCCTGCCGAGCAGAAATTTCCTCTTCCTTGGGAAACTCAGGCTGTATTTGGTCAAGGGAGAAAATGGGTTGGGGAATCTGGTCCCAGGACCAGAGAAGGGGCCCTGAGGGTCAGCTAGGCCACAGCACCACCACCCCCTAGACTGTCCCTGCTGGGCGGCCACTGAGGCTGACTGCTGTGTCCACTCACCAATGCGATCCAGGCGGTCAATGGCAACTGTCTCAAAGGCCCGCCGCATCATGGGGTACTCCTCCAGCACCTCATTGAAGTTGTCCACGCTCAGCGAGTAGAGGCGGCAGTAGGTGTCAGCCCTCACGCTGGCTGTGCGCCGGCCCCGCGTCAGCAGGCAGATTTCTGCCAGGATATCAGGAGTCAAGGGGCTCCCAGCAGATTCCACCGAACTCCACCCGCACCCCGTCCCACCCTACCCGGGCCCTGCTGTCTGGGACAGAAGCTTGACAGGCTCACAAGGCCCCATCCCCAGGCTGTGACCCCTTCGGATGGCAGCCTGCAACCAAATGGGTACCAGACTAACTCTCCCATCCCTGGAACCACCCCTGTATGAGGAAAGGGCAACCTTTCCTCAAAACTCCAGTTTTCTTGCCTGAGAAATCCCATCATGGACAGAGGAGCCTGTCGGGCTACAGTCCATGGGGTTGAAAAGAGTCGGATAGCATGCGCCAGCCTCACAGACACCCACTCCCAGGCAGTGGCGTGAGGGTCTGTGATGCCATCCTCGACGACTCCCCAACCCACTCCCCTGGCCCCCCAGGGACCCCTTAGCTGCCTCACCTCCAAAATAAGAGCCATCCGCCAGCTTGGTCTCCTTGTTGCCCTTGGTGAGCACGCTGACCACCCCATGCTGAATGAAGTACATCTTCTTGCCAATGGTGCCTTCGCGGATGATGTAGTCCCCAGGCTGGAAGACCTCGAAGCGCAGCTTGGTCAGCATGGAGGTCACAAAGTTGGGATCCGCGTTGGCAAACAGCGGCATGGAGGCCACCAGCTTTCTGCAGTTAAAGTTGATGATCTCCTGCTCCCAAGATGGGGTGAATTGAGAAAGGGAGGCGGAGGTGAGGGAAACCGCCCGGCAGGAAGGCCGGGCTCCCCTCCCGGGCCACCAAGCTCACCTCCCGCAGCGGCTCGCTCAGCTCGCCCAGGATGCTCTCCTCGTCGAACATCTTGCCCTGGTAGCGGTGCTCGTAGTAGTCGTGGATGCGCTGCCGGGTGTCAGGCGGGAGCTTGTGGAAGGACATGTACTGCTCCACCTGCTTGTACTGAGTGCCAGGAGAGAGAGAGTGTCACCTCCCAGCCAGCCGGTCTGACCGCCCAGCTGGCACCACGCTGTCTCGGCTGCTGGTGACCAGAGCCAGCATGGCTCCTGTGGGCCTTTTTGGCTGACCTTTGAGAGTGAGGGCCTCAGCGTGGGTGTGGCCCTGACTCTCAGCCCTTGGGGTAGAGGAGGGGCACTAGAGTACCCAGTCTTCACCACGTTGAATACAATGATCCCTCTAAAGGTCAGTCTCCTCTGTGTCACACTGCGGACCCGCGCGGCCTCGCTTACAGACTCTAGAAGGAGCTGTTTCCCAGCAGTTGTAACAAACTGGCAGAGGCAGCGGAATGGGCTGCATTAGAGGTTTGGAAGGGTTGGAGCCTAAAGGCAGGATGCCTGACGCATCCAGTGGGGCAAGTATCCAACCACGACCTCCTCCGGTGAGGCTGAGTCTTTGGTTAAAGAGCAGCTCCAGCTGGGCCTACCAGCTGGAGGGAGGGGCTGGGTAGAGAAGGGATGTTAAGTAAAGGTTTGGGGATGAGAGATTTGTGAACCTAAGTGCCCAGGACTTAACCAACTAAGAAACGCTTCTGCCCCCCGCCCCCAGGGGTGATGGGTGGGTGCCGCTCCAGCCATCCCTGGATTGTGGGCGGAGAGTAGGGATCCTTAGGTGCATAGCTGGGACAGGAGGCACAATTAGGCAAAAAACAGATGTTCCCACAGGGGGCTGTAAGGGAAGTCCCTGTACCCCCAGGAACCATCAGAAATAGGATGTACTAGTGCTCCAAAGAGGTGGGGACATAGTGCTGTGACAGAGCGATGACAAGAAGGAGGTGATGTTCCCTAAGATTCTTCCAGGTGCCGTGACCCGGGCGGGGGCCAGCGGGGATGAAGGAGAGGAGCTGGATACAGGGCAGCCGCTACCAGGCACCAAAGATGGCTCCCGGTTTCTGGCCTGGGCGTCTGCACTACTGTATCCACTAAGAAGACACGCAAGAGGGGAGGCTGGAGTGGAGAAGGCTGGAGACTGTTCTCATTTTGGACATGATGAGGGTGAGGTCCAAAGAGGCATCAAGTAGTGTGGGGCTTAAGAAGGAGCTGGGGGCTGATTATACTATTTAGGTCCCACTGCAGTGAGACAGACATAGAACATGGGGTAGGGGTGCGGGGAGAAAGAGAAGCAGAGATTTGGGCCCAGCCACCAGGCGCCCAGCGTGGGATGACTGAGAAGATGAGCCAGCCAAGGAGAGTGGGGAAAAGGGCAGAGAGCATGCGGTCATGCAAACAAGTACGAAGCCCAGCTGCTGCTGCTAAGTCGCTTCAGTCGTGTCCGACTCTGTGCAACCCCACAGACAGCAGCCCACCAGGCTCCGCCGTCCCTAGGATTCTCCAGGCAAGAGCACTGGAGTGGGTTGCCATTTCCTTCTCCAATGCATGAAAGTGAAAAGTGAAAGTGAAGTCACTGAGTCGTGTCCAACTCTCAGCGACCCCGTGGACTGCAGCCCACCAGGCTCCTCTGTCCATGGGATTTTCTAGGCAAGAGTACTGGAATGGGGTGCCATTGCCTTCTCCTATGAAGTCCAACAAGGAGTCATAACTGTCAGAGGCCAAGCAAGACAAGGACCCCACAGGACCCGCTGGCTTTAGCAATACAGAGGGCAGAGGTGACCTCAGACTCAGTAGGCTGAGGGAAGGGCAGATTCAGCAGCCACAAACAATGCAAGTTGGTTGGATGGTGCGTTGGTTGGTTTTAGGAATTTGTCCATGAGAAAGAGGCAGAGAGCAGAAAAGATAGCAGCCGAAGCCGAATGATGGTGGATGGACAGAAATTTTTAGGAAGGGAGAGATAGAGCAAGTGTCAGTGCTGGTGGGAGGGCCCTGGAGAGGAGAAGGCCTGAGGGGACTGCGGACCCGGCGTAGGGGGCCAGGTGGGAAAGGGGCCCTCAGGCAAGAGACACAGGCCCCCACTGCAGCAGGAGGAAAGGGGGTACAGATAAAAGGCATTAGAGGTGTTTTAAGGCTGGGAGCTGAGCGTCACCTAAGAGGAGCCCCCCCCTGTTGCCCACCCAGGGAGCCCCCGTCAGAGGGGGCTGGACCCACAGAAGCCCGGTGCCTGTCAGCCTGTGCTGCCTGTGGGAAGGAGCGCCGGGCAGGTTCTCCTGAGGGAGCCCAGGGTGGACCCCGGCGTTCCGCCTACCTTCTCCTGGTACTGGCGCCGCAGGAGTCCAGGGACTGGATGAGGGCGGTGGCATGGCCGATGAACATGGCGTAGCAGGTGGCGCCCACGATCATGCTGAGCATGGTGAGCCAGACGTCTGACATGCCCACCGGGGCCTGCCGGCCATACCCGATGCACAGCATGTGGCTCATGGCCTTGAAGAGGGCGTAGGAGTACTGCTTTCCCCAGGAGGTGTTCTGTGGGCAGACGCACAGGTGGGCAGATGGGCCAAGGAGAGGCAGGCCCTTCCCTCCGACGCCTAGAAAAGCCGCCCCCTCCCCCAGCCTAACTCCCAGCAGCTGGGGCCCAGGCTCCCAGCCTTGCCGCGAGCTGGAAACCCTGGCTGAGGAGTGAGGAGGCTCACAGCGGCAGCTGGGGGTGACCAAGTGAATCCTGCACCTAAGCCGTTCTCGGGCAAGGCAGGGAGGGCAGGGCTCAGACCGGAAGTCCCAGCAAAGGGCTGAGCTCAGCCCAGCCCCTGGCTGACGTCTCAGCCCCTGGGGCGCCTGGAGTCTCCCCAGCAGCCGGGACTCCGGGCTGGGCCACCCCGCTGTCCTGCACTTGGTGAAGCAGCTCCATCCCCCCCACCAAGCTACTGCCAAGTGAAGCCCATTTCCCCACTGACCTCAATTATAAAACCAGATATGCTTCCCCTGGGGGGACAAGCTCGGGCCAAAAACACTGTCCTCATTTTGGGTGAGCAAAGTTAAAGAGCTGCCGAGCTAAGGTGCCTCCTGTGTGAACCCAGCCTGCATCCAGCCCGGGCTGCGCTGCTCTTTACCCTCCCCCACCCCAAAGGTGGATGGTCCGAAACCCACACAATGCTGGGGGTGGGTGGACAGAGAAAGGGAGCGAGGCTCCTGGCTATTTTTGTCTGCAAAGCCAGTCGGTGTCTCAAGGAAGGCTCAGTGTGGGAACACTGGGCTTGGAAGGGCCACCTCCTAAATTTAGTGCATGTGTGGGCCTGTCACCACACACAGAGCAGAGGAAACTGCCCCAAATGAGGGGGCCACCAGGTGGTGAACCCGACCTCCCAGTGCTCTCTGCCCACAAGGCGGGTACGGGTTGATGTGGAAATCAACCCTCAGGCATGACCCCCAGACTCTTGCCCAGAGCCCTAAGCACTTCTGAGGTCACCAAGATGATTGTTTCCAGCACCTGGAGGAAGGCACAGGAACTGCCAAGTTCAAGGTCACTTGGACCTTCCTGAACAGAGCTGAGCTAGTCTTGGGGTTCTCAGTTCAGACAAGGGTGGGAGGTCTGCAGGGCTAATCTTCAGGGGTAGAGGGACCCTGGGCTCCCTGCCTGGGGGACAGGGTTGCGGGGGGACAGCCCCCACTTGCCTCCAACCAGGGCTTCCGGCCTTACTGCTAAGTCTCTGGGGACCCGGAAATTCAATCTATATGGCCAATTCATTTACACTTAGCTCATCAAAAGGCTGTTTTGTAAAGGCCTGTTTAATGCTGAAAGATGCCTCAAGGTCTCTTTCACCTCTTTCAAAGGCAGTTTTCCCACCCCTGGGGTCCCTAGAGACCAAACCAAACTAACTGGGATTGAGAGGAGGAAGCAAGGGTTCCCAGAGCCAGAGAAAGGCTCACAGGTCCAGGGGCTCCTCCACCCTGCCTGGAGCTCACCCTGCCCCATGCTTCTCCCACCCACCCACAGGGTTGGAGGGGGAGGGAGATCAGGCTCCATCTAACCTGCCTTCTCTGCTCAGGAACCCCACCCATGACCAGAGTGTGCGTCTGTGGGGCAGGGAATGGAGGGGGGTGAGAAGTGGCAAGCGGGCAGAAAGGCAGCGCTGGGCTGCTGCTGGAGCAGAAAGTGGCAGCCACGTGGGATCCGGGGTTCTGTGTGGGCTGCCCACAGTGCCCCTCCCCAGCTTCTCTTTCCTAGGCTCTTAAAGGTTGTTCTGCCCCTGGGAGCAGACGTGTAAGAGGGCAGGAGCCGCCAGACCGGCCTTCTCACACCTGGTGTAATCTGAGGGAGATCTGGTCTTAGTCTCCCTGGTGCAGTCGGGGCCCTCGGTGGAGGCTGTAAGGTGGAGAGGCAGCAGCAGGGAGGCGGGGGCGCCGCCCTAACCAGCACTCGGTGGAAGGTCCTACATGCCGGGACTCAAGGGCCCCACACGGGGCCTGCTCTAGCTGGGGCACGGTCCTCGGTCCCCCCCACAGCTGGGCCGGCACTCACCACCATATTGTTGATGGACACCCAGCAGTCGTCGGGGAAGTCCTGCAGCATGGGCACCAGGAACTGCAGACAGCCGTCCCAGTGGCAGAGCAGCAGCATCATGCCGATGAGGTTCACGATGCGCACCACGGCACTCGCCAGGTCGTAGGTCATGTGGAAGATCTGCGGGCAGAGGGGAGAGAGCGGCCCACCAGGCGGTCGCGGTGAGGGGGTGCTGGCCCGCTTCCGGACCCGGCAGATCCCGCGGCTGCTTGCAGCCCACCGCTGGTCTGCACACATGGGGCGGTTCGCCCAGCTTGGTGCATGCCCCGGCCGTGATGAGGAGAGAAGGCGTCAGGCCAGGCGCTGGGAGAAGCAGCCTGCAGGCGGTGGGGCCCCAGAGGGATGCCATCTAGATCCATGTGGATGCCAAGCACCTCCCATGGGGCGTCCAGCTGCCCAGGCCAGAGACATGAAGGGAGGGCCTGCAGGGTCCATGAGGCCCAAAGTGGGCAGAGAAGCTGCTTCCTCAGCTCGCATGGGCTCTGAGGACAACACGCAGAAGAGCCAGCCCGCCAGAGGCTTCTCAGGGGACCACCGTGTGTGGTCAGGCCAGGCAAATGGTGTTTGCCGTCACTAGTCTCTCAGTAGATCCCAGGGAAAGCGGGCTCTGCCTAAGGCAGCCATGGAATTGAGGGGGAGCAATACTGACACACAGGCTCCAAGTTCCCACAGTCCTTGATCCCAGACCCCACTCCTGCCCGCTTCCTAGCTGTGTGACCTTGAGAAAGGCCCTGAGCCTCTCTGATCCTTTTTGCCTCATCTGGAAAATGCAATATAACTTCTTAACTTTGAGTGGGTTGTCAAAAAGATTAAATTATACATATAAAGTGCTTAGACTAGGTATGGAAGTATTCAATAAATTGCAAACCATTATTAATTGATAAGTTGTTAATAATTAATCCTTCTGATGAGTTAATATGTATGAGAAGTAATGCTCTCCTGTACAGTTTAATAAAATACAGCAGCCTCAACCCCAGCCCACGTCAGCCTCAACCCAGCCCATCTCAGCCCCCAGAGGGGCCCCAGGCCATCCCCGGGTAGATGGCCAGCCATCCATCTCTATTCCTATGGCTCCAAAGTGAGGGGCTGAAGTGTGGCTGGGCAGGCCCGAGGGGCACATTCCAGCACCCCTGCCCCATCCCTGCCTCCCAGAGCTGCCTCTTGGCCCAGTTTCAGCAGGGGTCAACCTGGAGACAGGATGGAGAGGGGACAGAGGTGGGAGGGAGTCCAGAGGGAAGCTTCTGGAAGTTCTGACCTTGCCTCTGGCCTGGGAGACTTTGGGAGTGCCCCACCCAGAGTTCTGGTCCCTCCATATGAGTCCCAGGTAGACAGCCTTCCTGGAGAGGGGCTTTGGGCAAAAACTGTAGTCTTGTCGAGTGCCACAGAGAGCTAGCGCCAGTCCATTTCAGATGGCGGAATCTGAGACCTCAAGAAACAGACTCTGGATATTTCAACCCCTGGCTAGTGGTCTTTGAGTAACAGCCCCGTAGCTGGTGGTAGGATGTTCTGATACTTGAGACCTCAGTTTCGCTTTTTTTTTTTTTTTAATTACTATTGTTTTCGGCCGTGGTGGCTCTTCTCAGCTGGGGCTTCTCTCTCGAGTTGCGATGAGCGAGGGCTGCTCTCCAGCTGTGGCACCCGGGCTTCTTGCTGCAGTGGCTTCTCCTGTTGCGGAGCACAGGCTCCGGGCGCAGGGCTTCGGCCGCTGCAGTGCGCAGGCTCAGTGGGTGTGGCTCCCGGGCTCCAGAGCACAGGCTCACAGAGCTATGGTGATGGGCTTGGCGGCTCCACAGCATGTGGTATCTCAGACCAGGGATCGAACCTGTGTCTACTGCATTGGCAGGTGGATTCTTTACCCTGAGCCACCAGGGAAGCCTCTTAGTTTCCCCTTCTGAAATGTGGGCTTAGCCTGGTTCTTGGTCTGGAAAAACCGAAGATGAACACGTCTTGTCCATCACCCCCTGGGTTGTACCCACCTGCAGCCCCCTTAGTAGCATGACTCTGGATGTGCCAGCTGAAAAGACGAAACAGACCTTGGACAGTTTAACGAATGATGGCAGCTCTAGCTTGTCCCGTCACCCCTTACATCCCTGGGACAGAGGGACAGTAACACTGTACCTGCCGGGAGGCACCCAGTCCCTCATTCATCATCTCTTTCAAACTCACAACCACACTTTGCTGAAGATGTTGTTAACCCATTTTACACCCAGGATCAGAGAAGTAAAGGGACTTGCCCTCAGTCATGTGGCAACAGAAGAGGCAGATTGGAACCCAGGGCTACCTGTAAACTCTTAGACTGGTCCAGGGCAGAAAGGGTGGTTTTCAGTATCTCCATTTTGTAAATAAACTGAAAGTGTTAGTCGCTCAGTTGTGTATGATTCTTTGTGATCCCATGGACAGAGGATTATTGGGGGGGCTACAGTCCATGGGATCTAGTCAGACACGACTGAGCAGCTGAGCATGCACACACTGAGCAGACACAGCCCACAACTGGCCTTTGCAGGAAGGAAGAAGGTGCTTTTTCCTTCACGTGGCACAGACCCACGTATCCTCATAAAAGAGTGTGGTGGTGGTGATGGTGGCAGTGTGCCCCGTACTGGCTGAAGGGTGCAGGTGCTAGGAGCTCCAGGAGGGGTGGGTAGTGAGAGTTTGGGTGGTGTGAGGGGTACCATGGATGGCTCTCACACACTAAGCTAGGGGCACCAACATGCAAAGTCTGAGCTTTCTGCAAAGAGCTGGGGGGCACTTCCATTCAGTCTAAGAGGAGACCCCAGAGAGTGGACACTCACCCCTCCCCCAACACTCCACAGCACCCAAGTGTGGTTCCTGAGAGCAAGGCTGAACGTTGCTGGGAGAGGTTGCTAAACACTCGTGTGTCCCACTGTGAGCTGGGGCCACAGGCCACCTGCAAGTCAGCTGCACTGTGCAAATATTTGTCTTGCTCTTTATACTTCATTAAAACCCCCTTTTATGATGTTAGTTCTGACTCCAGGGGTTGAGTGTCTTAATTTTGAGGGCCCCACAAGGCTTGCCAGGCAGGTGGCCTGGGCACTAGCATGGCACTCAAGGGATGCTGCTACTCCTGCTCCCTTCTGCATCTTCTGGACCACAGGGCAGCATGTGTCTCCCACTGCCTCCCACAGTGGACAAGTGCCTTCTCTGTTCTGAGCCTCAGGTTCCTCATGCCAGCTCCCAGGGCTGTCTTGAGGATCAGCTGGCACACAGGAGGTACTCAGCACATGGTAGTTCCTTTCCTTCCGTCTTTTTCCCAGCCCTCAAAACAAAGAGCTGATTTCCTCAGTCCTGGGGAGAGACCAGAAACTGGAGTTTCTGCCAAGGCCTCTTCTTGGTTGAGTTCCCTCCCGAGACTCATTTCCTCCTAGGGAAGAGGAAGAACCTTCTCCCTGTGTCTCTGGAACAAGTGACCACATTAAGGACAGCAGTCCAGGGCCAGAGAGAGTGGTTGGTGTGTGTGTCTCCTGGGTACCAAATGGAGGTGGCTGAGCTGAGCGTCATGCTAGGTCCCTTCCTGGGGCCTGTAGAAAGGACCCACTCCCACCCGCCAGGACCATGCCTCTGGGTCATCCTGAACTCCCAATTCTGAGAGAGGTAGAAAAATTGAGGCCCAAAAAGAGAAGAAACTTATCAGGGTTTACACAGCCGCCCCAGCCTGACCTTCTGCCTCCAGCCCCTCCCACCACTCCAAGATGCTGCCGAGGGAAAGAAGAGGCTTCTGGGATGGGTCACTGGGGTGCTGGGCCCTGCAGGGGAACATCTGAAGGGGGGTTACCATGGTTTCTAACAATAGCCTCCGTGCCTATAACAAGCTCTCACCTCAGAGGGAGGGAAGAGGCTTGGCTGGGAGAGGTTTGGGAGGAGGATGCTGACCTAGATTACCCAGATGGAGGCAGAGGCTGGCATCCTCTGAGACAATCGCCTACGCCTGTCAAGACCCTCCACCTGCCCTGACTCCTAAGAGCGGCCACGCTAACATTCAGGACCTCTGGATGGGAGGTTGGCCTGGGCTGGGCTGGGCTGGGCTGGGGAAGGGATCTGAAGGCTGAGGGTCGGAAACTCAGCCTCTCAGCAGCTTTTCCCTCCCCATGGGAGGCCAACTCCCCAGCCCCCACCCAGGGCCAGGACCGTGTTCTCAGGACGACCAGCTAACGTGATCCTCGCCGAGGGAGGTTGCAGGGGGACTGAGGCCCAGCCTCCGAGAACATCACAGCACATGTGACAGGTGGGGAAACTGAAGCCCAAAGAAGAGAAGATATTCATGTGAGTTACAGTCCGAGGAGGAGACAGAGCCAAGTCTTCCCTGTGAATACCTCCTTCCTCAGTTCAGCCTGAGACTGGAGGCCTCAGAGGGTCTCCCTGCAGCTTCCTCCCAGCCAAAGTGAAACTGGGAAAAGCCCCAGGACTTGGGTAGGCTACTGAGAATCTGGAATCAGGGCTCCCAGGGCCAGCTGGGAAACCCCAGTCCAATCCCAGGGGTTCAGTGGGCCTTGGCTAGACAGTGTGCCCGGCAGCCACCAACTCAAAGTAATTTCCTTCCCAGCTGTCGGCAAGATAAGGGTGTGTGTGTGGACAGGCGGGGGCAGGGAGTCTTCCATCTGGCTTCCCAGGATCTCCCTTCGTGCCCATGAGAGGGGGTAACGTTGTCCAGTTCCAGCCCCAACCTGGGGCCTTTGTCCAGGGTGAGAGCCTGCCTGGCCAGTTTTGGGTAGCCTAGAGGGGAAACAGGCCAGATGGGTGGTGGGGACAGTGAAAGGTGTGCTTAGGGCCCACCCATGGGCCCACCCTGCCCAGCCACGGCAACTCAGCCAGCTCTCCCCAGAATACATGGTCCTCAGGGCCCAGGCATACAGGAGGAGCAAGGTTCGCCCCCAGGGGTCGGGGGCCTGGAGACATGCACTGATATCAAGAAGGGAAAGAGCGACGCCTCTGCTTTATTTTCCCCCATATTCCATAACATGTGGAATCTTAGTTCCCTGACCAGGGGTCAAACCATACCCCTGCATCTCTGCACTAGGAGTGTAGAATTTTAACTCTTGGGCCACCAGGGAAGTCCTGACTCCTCTGCTTTTAATCCACAGACTAGTGGTAATTTCAAGACACACACAGAACTTCTGGGATTTCTTGGGGACTGAGGGGCTCCACATGGTTCTGAATTTCCACCTGGGACAGAAACCAAGAGACAAGCCCATCAAGGCATTCCAGGAGGTTCACCTCAGCAGGAGGTTCATCTTTCCTCAGCAGCCACTCAGAGCTGCCCTGGCCACCACTACCCTGACCCCCACAGGCACTGTCCCCTCTTAGCCCTGAGTTCAGACCCACATGCTAACCCCTCTCTGCACCATGTCCCCCAAGTTCCTCAAACCCAAACTGTCCCAAAGAACTCACCCCACGCTCCTGCCCTCCACTGCCTGCCTCCCCAGTCTGAGCGGGGAGTCTCTCCCAACAGAGGGAGTGGTAACAGGCCCAGTCAGCCTCCTTTCAGGCTACCTGAGAACTTGGGAAGGGCAGGAAACCGGAGTCGTGAGAGCTGGGTCAAAATCCTCCCGCTGGGGCAGCTGACCCCTTCACCCTCAGTTTCCTCTGACAAATATGGATAATTAATCCCACCCTGTTGACCTTTGTCAGCCAGGTGTGAGGAACCAATGAAACCATGGACAGAAAGTATTTGAGAAGCGTAAACACCCTATAGAAGCAGGGGGCGGGGGGTACAAGAAAATTGAGTGGGGAGGGGTGTTTATTAAATAGTTCTCTGCACCTGGCTTCACACCAAGGGTTTTTTCAAACATTATCTCTCTTAATCCTTGCAACAATACACTGAGGAAGGTATTACTTACTCCCACTTTGCAGATAAGAGACTGAGGCTTCTGGGTAAGGTTGCCTCTCAGTCAGTCAGCCAGGATTTTAATTCAGGTCTCACATGTGTCATCTAACCCCAAAGCCCACACGCGTTTCACCACACTCTGCAGGGATATGGACCACACACTGCTGGGAGCCAAAAGTGCTAACTGGACCTGATCCGGCTCTGCTAGAGGTGTGCTGTATGACCTTGGACAAGCCATTGCTTCTATCAGCAGAAATCATGCAAACTTTTCAGCCCAAAGAGAATTCCTATCATGAAGGGATTCTGCCAGGCTGGTGTAGGCACTTCTGCAGCACAGGTGTTCATGACACCTCTGACCTCAATCTGCCAGTGCCCTGACTATCAGTCATGGGCACTGCTGCCCAGGGCCCAGGCTGCTGCAGGGAGTGGGCATAGGGTGGGGCTTGATGTCCTGCGCATGGCACTTCCGTCCAATCATGCAGAGGTTCCAAAGACCAGTAGGCTAGCAGTGAGCCATGGCAAGACATCGCCCTCTGCAGAAGCTTCCCCACGTGGGGGCCCACGCTGGACCCTGAGCCTGGTACCTCCAGGCTGGCCTGCCTGCTGCTGCCAGCCTATAGTCCTCTCTTGCTCCCACAGATGGCTGCATTCAGCCCACAGGTGAGTTAGGTTTGTTCGGAATGGTTTCAGCCAATTCGTTCTTTTACAATTTTTATTTAGTTTCTATAGCCAATGCTCTGCTCAGGGCCCCTAGCATCCCTTTACAGTTTGTGCTCACACGTCTCCAAAAAAGCGCCAGGCTTGCATTTCCTATAGCCAGCACTCAAAGTTCTACTTTTATCAGGGGTCTGGCTATAGGAAACCACTTTGCCTGCTAGCGCTGAGGGCTGTCAGTGCCCTGAACCTGTGACTGACTGGTGAAGGGATATAAAATGTCCAGCTCCTTTGCCCTGACTGGGACAATTCCCAGGTGTGCTGCTGCTGCTGCTGTTGTTCAGTCACTAAGTCAGGTCTGATCCTGTGACCCCACAGACTGCAGCATGCCAGGCTTCCCTGTCCTTCATCATCACCCAAAGTTTGTTCAAATTCATGTCCACTGAGTCAATGATGCCATCCAACCCGCTCATCTCTGCCACCGCTTCTGTTGCCTTCAAGTTGAGGTCTTGAGGTGTGCTCTGTCCTGTCACAGAGTGTCCCCTGAGACTGAGCTTGGTGTCAGCCTTGTTTGGCTTCCTTCTTTCCTTTCTATTCCTTTCCTTCTTTCCCCTGTCCCTCTTCTCCAATCTCTTACCAGATTTTCCTAGAAACACTTTCTCCCCACCAAAAAAAAAAAAAAAAAAATCACCTTATACAAATCCTCACCTGAGGGTCTGCACCAGAAGAGCCCAATCTAAGATAGTTGTCAACAAAATTTGCACAAAAATCCCATTTCTGCTTCTTATGATAGATCTGTAGGTCTAGAAACCAGGGCCCATACCATTTGGCTGCAGTGGCCAGAGATGAGCTGAAGTGCCTGATACAGAGGGAAGATATGTTCTCCAGTTTTCCCAGTCCACCACACTCCCTATTGTCCTTCCAATGGCCATTTTCATATGTTCTGCCAGGCTTATGAGTTTTCAGACCCCACAATAAAGTGCAGTGATTAACAATGCAAGCTATGGATTCCAGGTTTACCAACGAATAATTCTGTGACATTATCTAAATCCCTTATCTAAATCCCTTCATCTTTCTCTATTTCCTCATGTGAAAAATGAGTACTTACATTTACCTATTTGGTACCTTCCATCTAGTCAAGGCTATGGTTTTTCCAGTGGTCATGTATGGATGTGAGTGTTGGACCGTGAAGAAAGCTGAGCGCCAAAGAATTGATGCTTTGGAACTGGGGTGTTGAAGACTCTTGGGGTCCCTTGGACTGCAAGGAGATCCAACCAGTCCATTCTGAAGATCAGTCCTGGGTGTTCTTTGGAAGGAACGATGCTAAAGCTGAAACTCCAGTACTTTGGCCACCTCATGCAAAGAGATGACTCATTGGAAAAGACTCTGATGCTAGGAGGGATTGGGGGCAGGAGGAGAAGGGGACAACGGAGGATGAGATGGCTGGATGCCATCACCAACTCGATGGACGTGAGTTTGAGTGAACTCCGGGAGTTGTGATGGACAGGGAGGCCTGGCGTGCTGTGATTCATGGGGTCACAAAAAGTCGGACACGACTGAGCGACTGAACTGAACTGAGGCTTGTTAGAAACTTAAGTGGGATACTGCCTGTAAAGTGAGTTGTGTAGTATCTAGCACATGGTAAGAAGTCAAGAAATTACTAATATTTGTCCTCTTGGAGGAGATATGCCTACTACAATCTGACAGCCCACACCCAACTATTTGCTGACCCCTCATTCCCCTCGGGGCGGGGAGGTACCTCTTCCCTGAAGAGGTTTGGATCTGAGCACTCACCTCTTCCCACTGGTGAATATATCGAATGAGGCGGGAGAGACGCAAGAGGCGCAGGAGGCTGAGGATCTTGGTGAAACGGACAATGCGCAGGGCCCGGGCAGTCTTGTAGACCTCCGAGTCGATGCGTGTCTCCACAATGAGGAAGATGTAGTCCACAGGGATGGAGGAGATGAAATCCACCACGAACCAGCTCTTTAGGTACTTCATCTTAATCCGCTGCGGGTCGAGGATGATCTCTGTGTTGTCCTCCACCACGATCCCTGTGCGGAAGTTGAGGACCAAGTCGATGAGGAAGAACGTGTCTGACACCACGTTGAAGACAATCCATGGTGTGGTATTCTCATCCTTGAAGAAGGTGATGCCCACGGGAATGATGATCAGGTTTCCTACCATCAGCAGCAGCATGGTCAGGTCCCAGTAAAATCTGCCCAGAGACACACCAGTCAGTCATAGGAGGGGAGAGGGAATGAATGACAGACCCCCAAAGAAAGCTCAAAGAGAGCAAAGGTGGAGAGAGAAGTCTTGAGAACTTCCAAAATCCTGCAGGAGATAGGTGCAGGGCAAGATGTAGTGAATGGCATAGAGAGAGGCTCTTCCTTAGTCTTCCTTAGGGATGCTTTCTGCCTGCCTCTCCATGAACTCCCTGATGACAAGCTTCCTACTCCAATCCCTATACCCCAGTGAGCGGCTGAGAAGCAAACTAAATAATGACATCCAGAGAGAGTGAAGCAGAAATAGTTCACCCCGCACCACCCCCAGGCTCAGGCCAGGCTGCTCCATCCTCCCTGATGGTCAATTGTGGCTTGAGACAGGCTGGCAGTCAGACATGCCACAGACCGTGACCAGAGAACCAGGGGAGGACCAGACACACAGCGAGAGTCTGGGAGACTGTGGGCGTGGGATCCAGCCCAGCTCTGTCACTAACACTGTGCGACATCAGGCTGGTGTCCTCCCCACTCTGGGCCATGAGGGGTGGGGTCTGCACACTCAGTCCTATAATTCTGATCTGGCCTTCTCCCACACTGGCTCTCGGGGTTGGCGCGGGGGGACAGGTCTCCCTTTAGTCTATTCCCTACAGTCGGAAAATCTCTGACCATCTCTCTCCCCTAGAGGTTTGCTTCTAACACAGTGGTCAGGAAGGTCAGTGATATCTTCAAATGCAGGCAGGGTTTTTGTTTTTTTTTTAATATATTTCAACAATTTCATTTTTCCAACAAATAATTTATACTTAGCAAAGTAGATATTTTTCATGTTCAAGTACACATTTAAATAAACACAGAATGCACAATCAATATATTAATCACAATAAACTATTACAAAGATTTTCTCATTTTTTTCTTAAAAAGTTTCCTTTAAACATTATTTGGTAGAAGGTACATACATTGTTTCAGTTTTTGTGGTAAAAACCTTTTTTAAACTTTTATGAGAGTTGATGTTTGTTAGTTTCAGGTGTACAGCAAAGTGCCAGACAGTGTTAATGGGGGATTTCAGGTACTACTCAATGCAATGGAATGAGACCAGTGGGGGCTTCCAGCATCACTTCTCCCAAGGCCTCAAAGCAACTGCTAATACTTCCTGGGGGAGGTGGGGAGGGACCCTCAGGGTGAAGCCTCTGAAAGGTTAAGCAATATGAGGAGGTAAAAACTAACTCACAGGTCTCCTACCTGGCCCAAAAAGGGCCCCTATAGAATATGAAGACAGCACAGGTAAGCATAGACCCTATGTCTAGAGGCGCGACCAGGTGCCTGCCCAAGATCCAGCCACTCCAGAGCTGGCCCTGAAACAAAAAAACTTGCACTGCAGAGCTTTTCTCTCTGCTAGTAATTTAGACAGTTACACAATGACAGATAAAGGTATTATGGCGGGCAGACATAGCCTATCTTCTCCCAAGAGAAATAACAGTTCAGCATCTTTAATTCTCTACTGCAGGGAAGCCAGGAGGAAGAGAGTAGAGACAGAAAGACAAACTGTGCTCGCGTCTTCGGAGAGTCCCACCGCAAAACCAAAGTGCCCCTGCCTAATGAGGTCAAAGTTTGAAAAAAAATTACTTCACAGCCACTTGTTCTCTTTGTCAGACTCAAAATGGGGCTATGAGTCAAGAAGAGGGCAGGGCCTGCTTCAGGGAAGGAGGGTGAGACAGCCATCCCACGTCTCATTCCATTGCATTGAGTGCGGCTTCCCGAACGCAGCTTCTGGCCGCTTCTTTGAAAGCCATGGTCTTCAGGGGCTCCAGATGAGACTTCAAGTCAGAGCTTCACTGGGCTAAAGCTTTTCATTCTAAGTCTGGTGCCAAGAGGTCAACTTTGTCTCCTTCCCTGCCCCACAGCCCACCACCCTTTCATCAGCCCCACTCCCCTTATGCCACCTGGGAAAAACCACCCCAGCCTTCACACCCACTACACAACACACGGTGCATCCTGCTAATGACTCATGGGCCCTGCGAGAGTGGTTCCAGCTTCTGTGCTGCTCTCAAGCTGTGTACATGCTTCACTCAGCCTCGAGAACTCATTCAAAAACAGCTGCTGACAACTCATTAGTGCCATACACAGGTATTCCCTTTCACACAGCCAGTGTGCAAACACCTCAAGATACACATGGTCATTGTTCCTTTTACTTAATCTCTTGGGAAAAACAAAACAAAAAATTGTGACATAGAGGCCATGGAGGGCCCTGTGGCCCTCTGTACATAAAGCTAATAATATACCCAGACTGGAAGAGTTTCTAAAATTAACAGAACGGGTGCAAGGCGGCTGGGAATGCTGACTCGGTAGGCCTGCCACTCCAGCAGTTTCTACACTCTCCAAGCTCTAGTTCTCTCAATTACAGCCCAAATTTGAGGCAGTAATTAACAGGAGAATGTTTGCATTTAGTGATCTTCATAAAACCAAATTACACGAGGCAAAAACACCCATTTCCTTGCATTCTGACTAATTGTTTCAATCATGAGTTTCCAGATGCTAAGGGATATTTCTGGTGCCTGATCTGGGCTGGGGTCAGAATACTAGAGCACTTCTTCCCACACACCACTGTTCTGGAGCATCAAAGAGAAACTCAAAGGGCAGCATAATGTGGTAAGAAGAAAGAAGTACAGGCTCTTAGGCCAACCAACTTGAACTTGATTCCTGGTTCCATCATTTACTAGTATGTCATTTAATCTCTCTAAGCCTCAGTTGCCTCATCTGCTCCATGAGGATAATATTAATGAACTAATGGAACTTTTTAAGAGTGAAACAAACTGATATTTGTAAAATGCTCTGACCTATGCCTAGCCCATATTTTTAAATGAATAAATAAGTAATTCAAGTCAACAGGAAAGAGGTGAGGGAGGTAGGTGAAATCTTCCAAGGAAGAATCAAAGCAAAGCATCTACTGGGGTGGTGGAAGGGAACTTACAATGGTTCAAGTAGCCAGCGGTGGAAGTCAGGGCCCAAAATATTCCCTGGACAACTGGATGGCAGAATCTATTTATCTCAGCAGAGAGATGCCCTGATCTCAGGGAGCTCATGGTCCAATCAGAGGACAAGGTTTAAACAGAAGACATATTGGGCAATGATGTAAGAAACCATCTCAGGCAGCCCAGGCATCTGAAAAGGTGGGCTCCTGGGGGCCTAGATGGATGAGGTCATAAAGTGCTCCTGGAAGAGGTAATCGGAGCTGGGCTTTGGGAGCTGACCTTGACCATGTACACCGTGTTCCTTACTCTTTGCCAGACGATTGCACAGATTTCTGAAGGCTGGGCTGGGTGAGAGCAAAAAAAAAAATGATGTTCAGCACCACGGACAGCTCCCGGGTGCCTGCCAGCCCAACCGCATTGGTCCAGCCAGAGGAAGTTGGCCACAGCCTCCACACATCTCTGGCCCCTCTTCTCCTCCAGTCCTAGTGATCAGAAGCATCTCAAATGATTCCTTAATGTCCCTGTGCATTTTCACTGGGGACTCCTTGGTGACTGAAAACACTCTATTCAAAAATACCCCAAAACTTGTATATCAAGCACTTGCTAATATTTGGTGCTTTCAATGCATTACTTCATTTATTCCTCACACTAGGACTAATGTGGCTGCTATTATCTGTATTTCATAGATGATGACACTGAGACTCAGAGAGCAGTATCTGCCCAAGTCCTCACAGCTAGGAAGGAGCAGACCCCAAATTCAGAGAGGTCAGTGGAACTCCTGAGTCATACCTCTTGGGAGTTTAGGCACCTCAGTAGAATGTGGGGAGGTGGACAAACCTTTCTGGCATCTTTGCATCACACTGGGGAGGTAAGCCTGCCACAGCAAGTGTAGCCCCTGCCCCTGAGACAAGAAGGTTGCAAAGAGGTTTCAAGGGGACTTATCCTCCTAATGCCAGGCCTCCTGAGGTACTTCCTGGATGAGCAAACCAACACAACTTTAGAGTATTAAAAGCACCCCAGTCATCAGCAGCCAGTAGTGCATAGTTGTACTCAACCTGTAAAAAGGAAAACTGAGGTCCACAAGGAAGGAACAGTAACATTCCAAAGCCTCAAGTTGTATACCCAATGCTCCCCTGCCCACTCTCACTGGCTGTAGAATCATTCATGAATAAATCCCACAATCCAGACTGTATACATCCATGGTGGCGGGTGGCAGGCCCTGGCAGGGAGGCAATGGATAGCCAGACTCGGGTATGCTGGAGTTGGCACAAACCTGAATTAGAAGACTTGGTCTCCCCAAAGCCAGATGACCTTCCCTATCCCAGTGTCCTCTAAGTTAAGAGGAAGTCCGAGCCAGCAAGGGAGGGAATGGCCTGTGGGTCGGCTTTGGTGGAGTGGAGTGGTGGTGGTGGGGGCGCTGCAGAAGGAAGAGGGTGGCACAAAGCCCAACAGCCCCCTCCACTGATACCTGGAACAGTCCACGGTCTGAGAGGAAGGTTATGGCCTCAGGGGAGCTGAGGGAAGAGAAAACAGGAGGCTCCTGACCCTGAACTCAGAAACTCAAGGGCCAGACCAAGGGCCCTCTTCTTCCCTGGAGGTGGAAGAGGATGCGAAGGGGGATAAAACAGAGGCAGAAGTGGAGGACCCAGAGCAGGGATGACCTACTTTAGTTTCCTCTTGTCCAAACCTGCCCAAGCTTGCCTCTGAGCACATATGCTTTCTCACACACACACAAATGAAAACATTTTTGTACACACGCTCTCATCTTTGTACCACTGTTCATAGGGAACAATCGGATGGGGAGGGTCATCTGGCAATTTTGCCTTTGTACACATATCCATTTTCACACATATATATTCTTGCACATGCATTTGCATACATTTTGACACAAATAGTAGCCACTGGGAATCCTGTCGGCTGCAAGGAAAAGAATGTTGGGTTTTTGCCCGCTAAGATCTTTTCCATCTTCAACATTCATCTGAAGTGCTACCACTTCTGAGCCTCCTCAGTCTCTCACTGGAGCCCAGCCCAAGGTCTGGCCCTGGGTCTCCTAGAATGCTGTGGGTTTCTTGAATGCAAGGGCCTTGTCCCAGACATGCTTGTGCCCCTGCAGGGCTGGCGGCAGCAGGGGGAGGTGTTCCTGTGATTTCTCTCGGATAAGCAGCACACCCACAGCTCCATCTTGTACCCCTCCCCCTACTCCCCATGCAGACGGCTCCTGCTCAGACACCACTCCCAGCACCAGACTGCATTTCTGCCTGCCACCTGGAGGGCCTGCTGGCTCCTCCACCCAAAAAGTCCAAGGCTGAGCTCAGCATCTTCCTTCTCAAAGCTGAAGGGCACAGTCAGCATTTCAATCACCTGGGCTGGAAACCTCACAGCCACCCTCAGCTGCTTTCTCTGTCCTCCCACCTGCCCCTGCAGGTCCCCCTAGCAGTAACAAGTCTTGTCTGGCCCCTTCAATGACAGCTTCTGAATCTGTCCCCAAAGCTCTATCCTAGATCAGTTCCTCACTACTCCTCACCCAGACTTTGTGCCTGCCACCCAACCTGGTCCCCCGCCTCCTCCTTCTTTCCCTCCATGTCACATGCTCTCTGGGTTATCTGGCCAAACACTATGATTATGTCACTCCATGCTTGAACTCCACTTTGGAGACCCCAACGGCTATAGAGGAAGGTTCAAGCTCCTAGATCCGCACCCCTGACTCCTCTTCCTTCTTCTCCCTTCCACTTCGTTCACAGGAGCCGACTGGACACCCAAATTTTGGCCTCACATCTGTCCACCTCTTGGTTCCTCCTTCTGAGAACTGCCCCTACCTCTTGAACCCCCAGCTTTTGAAGTCCCTTCTCTCATCCAAAAGGAGGCAGTTCAACTGCCTCCTCCTCCACGAACTTCACCTGACTGTGCAGTGTGTCTGTGGTAGCAGTCGTCACATTCTGCTCGTTTCAGCAGGTACAACCTAACTCTCCTTCTAGCCCTGAAACAAAGAAGCCAGGCATCTTCATGTCTGAGAACTAGATGGGAGCTAAGAGCATTTCCCTCCATTCTAGGCCTAGCACAGATAACTGCACAAGCTGAGCATGAAGCTGAAAGAATGCAGGACAGCCATCAACAACTTACTATTTGCCAGGTACTCATCTGAGACCCTTATATAGACGATCTCAATCTAATCCTATGAAGTAGATTCTATGAATATGCCCATTTTACAGTTGAGATAACTGAGGCTCAAGAAGTTGGGAAATTTGCTGTATATGATAGATCAGGATTTCACACTCAAATAGTTTGACTCCAGAGTCCCACTTATTGCTCTATACAAATATAAACCCAGTTGACAGTATTTTCTGTTTCCTAAACTCTGTGCCTCCTTCTATTCTCTCTCTCCCTCCCAAACCTGTCCCCTGTGCTCTCCTCCACGGTACCTTCATTCTCAACTTCACTCTCTAACCCACCTGCTTTTTCCCTAACTGAACTTTAGTTGGGTCCTAAGGACGTCACTCTCCCAAACCCCACAGACCCTAAGGTTAGGGTGGAGTGAGCAGCTCAGTCCACACTAACGCCTCTTCCTGCCTGTGGTAGGAATGTCTACAAGATCCTTTGAGCATCCTGTCATTTGCTGGCCTTCTTTACAGCATCCACTTGCCACTCTTGGGGACCGTGGTGAGGCTGGCACCTGGTTCAGAATCTTCTATTCCATTGTGAATCCTGCCTTCATCCTAGGTGACTTCTACACCCCCTCATCAACCCAGCAATAACACCCAGCCTCCCACTGGCTTGAAGTCCTGAGGACTTCAAGTCCTTGAAGACTCTAAAGTCTTTACTCCAGTCCCTTCCAACAGCACATCCTGGACCGGGTCACTGTCTGCAGTTGGTCCATCTTTAATTTCAGATAAGTAGTGCTCTCTCCCACCCTAAACTCCCTTTCTGCCAGTTCTCTTATCCAATCATGCTAAGTCTGTTCTTTGGTGTCCCAGGAGCCTGCAGTCACTGGCCCTCTAATTATCCTATGAGAACCCCCCTGCCTCCTCCCATTCCCCCCACACATAATGGTTCTGCTCATCAACCTCTCTTGCCCCATCCTCTGGCTCCAGCTTCACTAGATCATAACTGTAACTCAGAGCCATCATCAGCTCTTTCCCTGTTTCCATGGAGGGGGGTGGGCTGTACCAAAAACCTCACAACCTCAGACCAGTCCTACTAAATACCAAGTGCCTTAGCTCCTTGTGTCACTATTTCCTCATCAGCGTTTCCGTACTCAGCAGGGTCCTCACCTCTGCCAGCCCATCCTCCAGGAGACCCTAACAGCCTTTCCCCCCATTTCCCACAGCGGCTTTTCCAAATTATCTCCTCTCTCCTCAAAGCTCTGAAACCACCACTTTCCCCCTCCCTCTCAGCAGATAACAGCACTTCTTCACAGAGGAAACAGAAGCCGCAGAATGCCCCCTTCTCTTCCAGCCATCAGACTACTCCCTTGCTTGTCTCCCTCCCGCTCTCCCCTCCCCAGTCACAAGGGATCAGTCGATGTCTCTACTATCTGCTCTCTCAACACTGTTCCCTTTTTCCTTCCCAGGAACATTACAGGTTATCCTCTCTCTCGCCCATATCTTCAGTCCTTTCTGATCAGCTTTTAAGATCTCGCACTTAATAAAATCACTCCTGAAGCCTCACTGTCTTATCTTTTCTCCCCTCAGAACCAAGCTTCTGGAAAGACGTGTGGCCATCCCCACTCTCTGACTTCCACGTCCATTTCCCCAGCACGCCTCTCAGTCCTGCAGCAACACTGCCGAGGCACACATCCTGCTGCCAAATCCCACAGTTTCCAGTCCATTCCATCCTGACCCCCTGCGTCATCTGACACTGTGCTCCACTTCCGCTAAGACACTCTGCTCCACTGGCTCTTCTCTGTTCTCTCTGGTTCTCCTTTCCCTCCCGTTGCAGGAGCTCCTCTTTCCCTCCGTGACCTTTAAATGTTTTTGTTCCTTGGGGCCCCCACCGCCTCTCCCTCTTTACACTCTCCTGGGGTGACCTCACCAACTCCCAAGGTCTCAAAATTATTCGGCCGGCTTCCAAACCAGACCTCTCTCTCCTGAGCCCCACAGCCACGTGCTCTCTTGCTGACTACACATCTATGCCTGGATGTCCGATGGGAACTTCATTCTTGACAGAGCCAGATATAACTTCGCAGCTCCCCCCACAAACTTGTGCTCCCAGCATGTGATACTACCATTCATCCCGAGACTTAGCCCAGAAACCTGGGAATTATCCTCAACTCTCCCATCTCGCTTACCTTCCAACACTCAATCATGTGGGATCCAGCACAGCTCATCAACCCACCACCTGGCCCACTTCAGCATCTTCTTACCTGGGCTCCTGCCTCTCCCAGGACCTCACAGACCTCAGGGTCTGCATCCTTTCCGTGCTTTGCCAAACCCAAAGTCCTTCCAAGCTCCCAGTTAAAATCTAAGTTCCTCCCTGTCATTTGGGGGCACTTCCTGATCTGACTCAGCCTCTCCAGCCCTGTACTGGGTGTTCTGCTCCAGACACACTCAGCAGCTTTCAGTGTCCCAGGCACCCAGGACTTTTCTTCTCCTCCAGGCTTTCCTACCTATTGTCCTATGCCTGGAGATACCCTCCCCAGCCTTGCCCACTCCAGGCCACTTTGTTCAGAGGAGCTGTCATTTTGCCTGGGAGGCCTTTTTTGTCTCCCAGGAAATCTGGCAAGGTACCCTTTGGAAAGACTGAAGGCAGGAGGAGAAGGGGATGACAGAGAATGAGGTGGTTGGATGGCATCACCAACTTGATGAACATGAGTTTGAGCAAGCTCTGAGAGTTGGTGATGGACAGGGAAGCCTGGCGTGCTGCAGTCCACGGGGTTGCAGAGTTGGACACCACTGAACAATTGAACTGAACTGAGCAGTTTGTCACACTAAGATGTAATTGTAGTCACTTGACTCTCTGAACTTAGCGCAGTTCCTTTTATGAGGCAGGTCCACAAAAAGCCTGGGAATGGGTGGATGAGTGATAAATGAATGACTGAATGAGTCCCTTGGGAGCCAGAGTCTGAGTGGCAGGAGGCCCAGCAGAAGCTACACAAAATGAGCAGCCCTCTGAGACCCTGACTCCTTCCCACGAAGCTTTCACAGGCCTCCCAAGAGCAGGGAGGAATTATCCCATGCAAACCGCCCTCCCCCTCGCCACCACGCCAAGACCCGAAGACTCCCAACAACATCCACTAGCAAATGGCTCCCACCTAGTGAAGATGATGGCAGAAAAGACGGAGGAGGAGTGGGAGCTGGGGTGGGGAAGGTAGATGAACGAGAGACGGGCCAGGAGAAAGTGGGGTCAGGGTTCTGACACAGAGGGATGACAGGGGCTGGTGGGGGCGTGACTGAGGCTAAAGATGTCAACCAAGGCCATGACTGTGTTTCCAGCCTGACCAGCACAAGCCTGGCAAGGCAGAATACACCAAGCCTCCTCCTTTCAGGCACGCCCCTTCATTACACACACGCCCCCACCTTTCAGGCACGCCCCTTGGTGGGGACTTGGCAGATTCTCCCATCTACTTGGTAGGCTTGCAAAGAGATCCAGAAGGGGGACGGGGCGGGGTGGAGGGGCAGGGAAGAGGCAGCTCCATTTCTTCCCTTGAATTCTCCTACGTCGCCCCTGCCTTGAAGACCCAGGATTAGTCTCGCTGTCTCCTCACACCTGCTGTGTGCTCCCCAAGAGCAGAAATGACACCTCTTCCTTTCCCCAAATGTAGACACAATTGCTGCACCCAGAAGGAGAAGGGTGGGGGGAGTGAGGTCTCAGTAAAATTGTCTTATTGTTCAATAAATGTATTAAAGACTTGCAGTGGGGAGGAGAGGGTGATTGTCAAAAATTTTAAAAATGAATTCACATGGCTATTTCTAAGTAGTGGATTATGGGTGATTTTTGTTTTCTATATTATAGCTTTATTTTCTAAATTCCCCCATAATGGGCAAATATTACCTTTTAATCAGAAAAACAATCAAAAAATTAATCACGGATCAGTGACCCACGCGATGAAGAGTCCGCTAATGTGAGACACACGGGTCCGCGGGGAACTCCTAGGCGCTGAGACAAAGGTGCTTTCTTAACGCGACAGCATGAGGAGCAGATTTTCTGGAGGCGGTTAAGGATGAGGAGACAGAGGGAGGCCATTTGAAGGGCAGGTGTAACCGGCAAAGGAGACCACGTGCCTGCCCACAACTCACACATACACACACGTACGCACGCCCCGCGCGCGGGAACGCACACACGTGGGACACCTTCCCTGCCTTCCCTCTCCCACAACCAGCAGCAACTGCTGGGAAGCCGGGAGCAGCCCCTCCCCGCCGCAGGCTCTCCCGCCTGGTTCTCCGAGGCAGAGCCGCGCTCCGCCCAGCCGAGGGGGACGCGGCCGGGGTCGGGCATCTTCCGCCTCCCCGCCTCTGTCACACTGGAAAGCGCTGCCTCCCACCGCCCTCAACTCCGGCCTCCGAGAGGAATAAACGCCCCCCCACCCCCTCCTCTGGTCCACCCTCCCCTGACCC
>SJXQ01004929.1:280870-294319 GCA_006408695.1 Aepyceros melampus | reverse complement strand
AGCAGATGAACTGCTGTCTTCCACCCCCGCCTGGCCACCGGGGCTCTATTTTTAACCCACCTCAAACTCTGACTCAGAACCACAGGGCTCCCAGGTAGCTGCTCCCTCGGCCGCCCGAGGCTGCCTCCCAACCAGTGGATTCAGACAAGGGCATCCATGGCGCGGGCTTATGGTGGGTTATCCGGACTCTGGAGTATTTGGGGGAACTCACTTTCCTGTGAGGATGCGCTACTACCCGAAGAACATAATTTGGTTTGTTTCTGTTTTTATGAAGACGCAGACAAAATGACCTTTTACCCCTGCCTCTTCCCTGGTAACTCTTCCCTGGCCCCTCTCAGCCTTGGGCTGAGGTCCTCGTCCCTCAGCATACAGTGAGGGCTAGTTGCAGCCATTCCCCAAGGAGAAGGTAAGCTGTGTGAGGGCTGAAACTGCCAGAACCTTCCATTCCCCTTCTGTGATCTTTTAATCACATGGCACAGTGCCTAAATTACCTGGGGAATCTTGCCAAGATGCAGCCTCGGTTCACTGGGTGCGGGGCGAGGGCTGACACCTGTGTTGCTTACAGGCTCCCAGGCGATGCTGAGGCCACTGCTCCGGGGGCCACACCTGGAGCAGCTAGGTCACAGCGGGCAGTGCAGCAGTGACGCTCTGGTGTCTGGATACCTGGCGGTGTGGCCTTGGACAAATCGCTCAACCTCTCTGAGTCTGTTTTCTTGTGTACAAAATGAGAGCTTTAATCCCACTTCACAGGATTCCAAGATGATTCAATGAGATAATGTTAATAATGTACTACACAGTGCAAGTAATCAGCACATGCTGGCTGTTACCATCATCATTATTATTCTTATAACCACTCAGGTGCAGGTCCTGGCCTCAGGACTGAGGGGATCCAGAGGTGTGTGGAAAGGGAACATTTCAAAGTGGAAGACCCTCACTGTACTGAGACCTGAGATAGTTTTTCCATAGTGCCATGGCAGTCCCGGCTTGACCATATAGGGGCAAGAAAACTCCCCCACACAACATAGAGGAGGAACTGATGATGGAAGTGTGATGTCTACCCAGGAATGAGGAATAAGGTGGGTTTCCCCCTTCCCCAAGTCTCCTTTGATTATAAAACTGTAGCCCACTAAGTTCTTGGCATGGTACCCTCTCACCCACCCACTTGTAAGCCTCACAAGCATCCTATCTAATAAATCACTTATCTATCACTTGCCTCTTGCTGAATTCTTTCTGAGCTGAGACATAAAGGACTGGAGCTCCTCAGGGCCCCCCAAAATGCCACCTAGCGGTTTCAGTCCCACTTTGAGAAGCCTTCAGTTTAGGGGGAAGCAGCATGGCTTGTTGGGCACAAAAACCCCAAAAAGGACAGGGCCTGAGAGTGCCCACTGGTCAGGAAGGCTGGCCTTGTGGTTGCAAGAAGGAGGTGTGTGCTATCCAGCGGAAGGAAGCTAGACCAGGGGCCAAGAGTCTTGGGTTCTACTCATCTCAGTCTCTTACTTGCTGTGTGCCCACGATCCCTGCCTCAGTGTCCCCATTAGTACAATGAGAGGATGGAGCCAGACACTCTCTAAAGACATACTGATTCCATGGATCTCTGCAGTGCAGAGGCTAGCCGAGGGCAGCTTGCCAGGGGGAAGGCTTGCTGAGAGAAGAGTGCCCATCTCAGAAAACCATGACACTCCCTCCCTCAACCCAATCCTGACCCAAAGAAAGGATGGGGGCATACTGAATGTCAGACTGAGCAGTCAGGATTCTTCTGGGGACATGGGGAGCCATGAAGGTGCAGAGGAAAGAGTTCCTCGGGGAAAGGATTGTTATTGCATCTTCTCAACGGCACAGCCAAGCCCAGCCCTGGCCATGAGGAACACCCAAGACATCAACCCGTTGCTTCTCTGAAGGCCTCAGCCCTGTACTGGAGACGCTAAATCTGTGCACTCATCAGAGACACAGTAGCATAAAAGCATGCACATGTATGCATGCACGCACGAACACACACACACACACACACACACACACTCAAACTATACAGCAGGGGTCACCTACTCTACAATGACCCTGAACTGCCAGGATGTTCGTTAAGGCTAGTGGTCCAACCTCTCCGAGCTTCAGACCATTTGGGGGAAATTGTAGAAGGGGCCAGCAATGGAGAAATTCTTCAGCTGGCTTACAAGAAATAAAAAAGGCTCAAGCACTGCTCTTTCCACTTAAAAAATGAAGTAAAAATAGAATATTGCTGCAGAGTTGCACGTGAGCACAAGCTCAGGGGAGATCAGGTAGGAGGGCTCACCGGCTCCTGCAGGAAGGCGCACCCCATCAAGGAGGAGAGCGGAACTTCCTGAGGCCAAGCAGGCGGCTGACTCCGTGAACAAGGGCACCGGCAGGGATCAGGGGAGGGCTGTGGCTAAACGTTGGCTCTCTCTACAGGCCCCTCTTCTTATTAGGATGGGGTTCTCCCGGGAGTGCCTGAGCTCTGGGGACATGAGCTGGATGGGACTCTGCCTTCCCTCCAGGAAAACATAGTTTGACAAGGACACAGAGCAAGGGCCATGTTCCCTGGGGTCCCAACAGGCCCAGAGTTTTATGATTCTCTTTGCTCTTGCCGTGAGGAAGGAAAGGAAATGACTCCCTGGGGAGGAGAACATCATGAATGGCTTGGAGGTATCTCTCTACCAGGCTCTGGGAAGCACTGGAGGGCTATGGTGAACACACTGCAGTTGGAGATCGGCAGACGGTTAGCGCAGAAAGGGCACTCAGGGTGCCCAGCTCACTTGGGTGCTTCCCAAACTTCTACCTGCCCGAGCGTCATGCACGGAGACCCAGGCATTCATAATTGCAGAAAGCTCCCAGGTGACTCTACAACCACCAGTTTCAGATTGGGGGTCATGCTAAAACCCAACCCCTCTCCAGCTCCATTTTCAGATGAGGAGAGCAAGGCCAAGGTGGTAAGGGCGTGGCTCAGCCCACCCAGCTACATGGGGCACAGCCTGGTCTCCCCTGGCCTCTTCCTCCAGCTGGCCCCCTCGGTTCTGTCCACAGAAGGCCTGGAGCAACACGGCAGGAGGATGACTCCCCAGAGCCTCTGGGACAGGATGGACATTGTCGCATTTCCTTCCCCTGCCAGTTCCAAAGCCAATGGTCCTACTGCTCTGCTCTGCCCTGCAGGACTCTTCCAGCCTTAGCTGTTCATGTGACCTGGTTTCCGTGGATCCCCCCATCTGAACTGAGACCAGTTGGAGGTTCCAGGAGGGGACAGCAGCCCCGGCCCCAGAGAAGAGGTGACTGGGAGGAAGGGGTGGGTGGGGGCCTTTGCCCAGAGAAAAGCCTGATCTCCACCCCCACAGGGACTGTGATCTAGTGGCCAGGGGGTGGAGGGCAATAGACACAGCATAACCGAACAATGTGCTAGGGAGCCCCAGCCCTGATCCCCGGGATAGGGGCTGGTGGAGACGCCACCGAAGAGGAATCCCACACACACTCCAGGAGCAGGGGCCATGTAAGTCCAAGATCATGCCTGGATGGGCCTCTCAGAGTCTCAGGAAACAGGGCAGGAGATTCTCATCAGCTCTACTTGTCAGCAGCACAGTCCCTGCTTTGCCGGCTCAATTTGCACTAATGGGGTCGGGATTACGGGTTCAATACCTATTTGGCCAATTAGCTCTGCTCCCTTCTCAGCCTCAGACTGAGCTATGACGCTGGACCCTGAGAGAGGAAAGGACTTTGCTGAGGTCACCCGGCAGAACAGGATGAGGGTCAGGAAGGCAAACCTAGCGTGGGAGGGTGGACAGTTACAAGCCGGGGAAGCTTGGGAGGAGAGGCCCAGGGGTCCGGGCTGGGCTGGCCCTGATGTTACATGAGGACAGGCCACAGCTGCAGAGTCCCGCCTCCTGGACCATGTTTCTTCAAAAAGCTGCCGGTGGCATTTAGGAGCCTTGTGGGCTTGAGGGGGAGGGTCTTTCCTGTCCGTGGGGAAGGGGATATCGCTCAGTATCCTCTGACAAATCGTAGGTAGGAGAAGCCCATGGCTGGCTTTGGCATCAAGTGGCCGGGGACTCAGGTTAATCATTGACAGGGGCTGCTCCAGCCTGTGATGGGGAACCGCAGGGTAATTACTTCTGGGCTCCAGGCCACACACTCAGTGACATTATTACAGTGGTAACATCTGCCTTCTGGGTCTAGGATGGCAGAAGGCGGCAGTCTTCTCAGAGGCTGTACAGCTGGGGCTGAGGCCTGGGAAAGCTGGCCTGGGCTGCAGGACCCAGGGTCAGAAGCCAGAGAGAGACAGACAAACTCACCTGCAAATGCACACACACACATACTCAGGCAGCATCGGGGGGCAAGACCTGGGGCCACAGGGTCAGAGTCCTCAAGGGCTAAGCTTCAGGAGTGCAGGTCCAAAAGGGGAGGTTTGGAGTAATCTGCCCCCCTTGTCTGACAACACCCAGTCAGGCGGCTCAAGCTCCCAGGCACTTGCCTCCAAGAAAGTGCGTATAATGGGTCTCTCTCTCCTTCAGATCTAGCTCAGCTCTGCTTCCTCCAGGAAGCCTTCCCTGACCATCAGTCCAAATTGGTCTATCTCTTGTCTGCCCTCCTGCAAACCCGACCAGGGGACCCTAAGAAGAGCTGAAATACTACCCTCCTATTTGCCAAATGGGTAGAGATCCCCATTCTCCATGATGAGTGAAAACAGTCTTGGACTGGAGCATCTGGTCTCCCAGTGGGCACAACCTCCCTTCACTCACCTTTTTCCAAGCCAAGAAGACAAGGTATTAGCCAGTCCTGTGTTATGTATTAATTTCTGAAAGCCTCGTTTGTGCAGACATAACATATCCACCCACACGAGTAAATGCTTAGACAGACACAAAATCATCATCAGCCAATTATCAGGCCCCCGCAGCTGCCGAGAGCAGACCTGGAGGTCCCACCGCTTGCTTGGCAATTTGTGGGAGCCCAGAGGTGGGGATGCAGTGGGAAGTAGGGAGTGCCTCTACCAAGCCAGCACATCTCTCTGCCCAGCCTGAGCACTACTCTGCAGGAGCCACTAGCTGGCTGCCTGGCTGGGAAGATAGACACAGTCCCAGACAATGAGACCAGAGCATGGCAGGAGTGGGCATGTGTGAGGTTTGGTGGCTCTGGCTTCGGCAGCAGTAGAACCTTTGAGTATTTATAATCCGTATTTTACCTCCCTGAGAAGACCACAGGCAGCGGGCTCGGATGCTAAGAGGTGTAGGAGCTCGGGGAGCTTAAAAGAAGGGAGGGTTTTGGGGGTGGGGGTGCAGGGCAGAGGATGGAATGGGCAACCTGCCCACCCTGTCCTCAGCCCCAGTGTCTCACAGAGGCACTGAGGTTGGCTCCAAGGCTCTGTTCAAGTACTCCAGTTCCTCACTTCAGACCAAGGCCTTATCTTGGTCCCAGGCTGAGCCCTGATCCTGGTCACACACTGAGCCTTAAACCACAGACTGACTCCACTTCTTCACAGCCCCCTTGAGCAGATATTTCTCTGGTGGGGAAAACACAGACACCACTGGCTACTTGTTCCCTTCCCCCTTTGAACCCCAAATACATCAGTGGCATCCAGATGTAGTTCCAAATTCCCAAAGGTCTCCATGCCAGGCTGTGCAGGGGGAGCAGATGGGCAAGTGTCCCAGTCCAGATCCCCAGGGGCAACAGCCCCAGGGTGGGGGATTAGGATAGGCTTCGCTCAGCCTCCAGATGCTACATTCTCAGGTATGGAAAGGCTCCCTTCTCATTGACGAGCTTAAATTAAGATGGATCTTGAAAATACTCAACAGTCCAAAATTCAGGCATGAGGCTGGGGAGACAAAAAAGAGTTCCAGTGATGAGACCACTCAGAAGTCTTCCCTGGACCCCTCCCTGGCTGGAGGTGGGGTATGGAGCCCTAAGACCTCCGAGTCAAAACCCTTCTTGGGTTATGGTTTCATCTCTGACTTGGACTTACTCTATGACCTTGGGCCAGTCACTTTCCCTCTCTAATCCTCTGCTCCCTACCTATAAAATAAAGGCTTTAGGTCCAGAGCTTGCTAAGCCCTGTCCAGATCTGGTACTCTGAGGCCTGTTCAATTTCCCATGCCAGTTGAGCTCCTCCACACAGATAATGTGTGTTCAGTGTTATCTGCAATGTTTTCATTCTTAGGAGAACATTTTCTTGAACTACTTTTGTGATTTAGCTTTTAAAAGCACACACACACACACACACACACACACAAAGAAAAGAAGGAAGAGAGAAAAGGGACAAGTACAAGTTTTGAGTCCTAGAGAACAGGTTCAAATTCTATTAAAATTCTGGTGCTTCATAGCTGTGTGATTTCAAGCAAATCCTTTTTTTTTTTTTTTCCCCATCAGCGCCTCAGTTCCCATATCTGTAAACTGCGGACAATAGAACCTATTTTTCGGGCCACTATGAAGAATAAGTGAAACATGAGAAATGAAGCTCCTAGCAGAGTCTGGCACATGGTTGTGGTTCATAAGTGGTGGTTATTGGTCTGTGAGTCCACCTGGCTTTGGTCTCTATTGGTTTGAGTCCAGAGTCATAAACTCAGAAGCCTACGGGGTCAGGCAGCTAAGCATGCACAAGTGATATGGCTGGGTGCAGGCGAGACACCACAGGACAGGAGGGGACTGTGGGCAACTGGGGACCAAAAACCAGTTTAAGGCCTCTGCTGAGCTCCAGTTCCCTGCCATGGGGTGGGAACGTGGGGCCGGCATTGCCAGTTTCCGACTTTTCAAGAGAAGCTGGGAAGCCAAATTTTTGTCTGACATCCTTCCGTTTTAAACATTGTCTCAGACTTGTTATGACAAACTGTGCTGGCCAAACAGAACACATCTGGGTACTGTATTTGGTCCACAGGATACTGCTTAGCAACCTCTGGTGTAAGTGCTGCTGTCTCATTTTGAGCAGCCTCAGTGACAGGGCGCTCACTACCTCACTGGGCAGACGCTCGCCCCGGCTCTGGGTAACTGGTGATGATAGAGAGTGTCTCCGAGAGGCCACCTAGGCTCCAGGATCACAGATTTCCAGGGCCCTGGCCATGCTTTCTTGGTAAAGCCTGGCTGGCAGAGAACATCCTCTCTGACGCCAAGGCAGTGCCCCTGGCCTCCCTGTGGCCCGCTCTGGCTGGGAAATGTGGATTCTTCAACATCCCCTGGGCCCAAGCAGGACTGCCTGGCCGGCCTCAGTAGCCCTCTATTAATTAGCAGCTGGCAGCAGCAGCTTCGTGAGAGCCTTGAGCCAAGAGGTATGTGTGCTGGAGCCGGCTGCCTCCTCAGTTACATGACAAGCCCCCCCAGGGGACTGGGGCCGACCTTCTGCTCTGGGTGAATTCCCCCACGGTGGCCAGCGTTGTGACAGGCACAAGGGCCACTCAGGCTGTGGTGACACTTGTCAGCCCTGTCATCGAGATGTAGATGGATGCTTACCAGGCTGGGCAGGGGCAGCGAGAAGTGACAGGCAAGTCCAGCCCAGCGGGGCCGCTAGGCATGGTCTGGGGTGGGGGAAGGGGCATTAAGCTTGAGACCCCCACTCCGAAGGTGCCAAGGCCACTGCTCTCACTGAATGTGTCTGTCCTCCTCCCAGCCAGCCACCATCAGCTACCCCTCACACCAGCTCGCCTGCCTGGCACCTCTGGACTCCCTCACTGACAACATCTGTTCCTTCCCAGAAATCTCATTACAACACAGCAGTCACCATACTCCCTGCCCCTTCTCCAGCCGGCCACCCCTCCGGCCCTTTGAAGGGGCAAGAAGCTGTGAAAACAGTGGGATGGGATGGATTAATGAGGGCCCTCGGGCCACCTGGCCTCCTCCTGCTCATCCCAACGGCCAGCATCCGAGGCCGGCAGTGTCCAGGCAGTGATGCAGGAAGGGAGGGAGGCCGTGCATCTGACATCCCCAAGCCTGTGCCGACCTCTGTGGCTGAGGGCTGCTCAACTCAGTTCACAGAACTCACCCTGCTGTGTGTCCTAGAGGTCAAGAGGAGGAGAGAGTCTCTGGTCTCAAGAAACTCAGTCAGGGAGCCCAGGTTATGCATGGAACACACGCTCTGAACCTCAGTTCTCTCAGCATGGTTCTAGGCTGGGTACCAGCAGCCTCAGTTCACCTGCGCACTTATCAGGATGCAGAAGCTCAGACCCATCCCAGACCCAGAGTCAGAATTTGCATTTTAACAGACCCTTGGTGAGCAGGATGACAGGATGGCATGAGAACCACTGCACTGTAACCGACACAGAGCTCTATGCAAATGCCATGTGATGGGCAATGAGGGGGAGATGGATGAGGGTGGCCACACTGGGCTGAGAGGGCATTCCAGAAGACCCCAGGGCCCTAGCCTGGGAGAGGAGGGCACATGGAAAGCAGGGGCCCCAGCACTGTGTGAGACAGCCCACTTGACTGCCCCAAAGCCTGGTGCTCACAGCAGCTAAGGGAACAAATGGGTTGGGGCCAGGCAGGAGAAAGGCCCCCAGGCTCATCTTGCAGCAGCTGGACACAGAATTGAAGCCTTGCAATGGGGAGAACCCAGAGGGTCCTGGCCCCCCGGCCCCATTGGGTTTCGGTGCACCCGACATCCCGGGAGCACCTGAGCCCTGTGCTGGATGCTGGCCTTTGCAGCGCATCCTCCACCTGCCCGACTCTTAGCAGGTTGAGCACGTCCTCGTCACTGGAGAATCCTGCTGCCCACTGGGCCAGCTGACAGCGCCACCCAGGCAGCTCACCTTGGAATTCCCCTCTGCACCAACGCCCTTCCCCCTCCCCTAGCACCACAGCAGCCTGCAGTGTCTTTCCTGGCTTTCCACGCTGATACCAGAAGCTGATACCAGAAGCACGGTCCTGGACAAGACCCCCCAGGAAGGCTCCAGAACGCCCCAGGCCCAGCATCCTGCTTTTGCCTGCTTCCTCCTCACCACTGACCTGAACGACCCTTCCCATGGTTGAAAGGGAGAGAGACGGGCAGGGCACTGAGGAGGCAGACATATCACTCGTCCCCCAGCAGGGCACCTTTCCTCCTAAAGCATCTCGTCGCCGTTTCCATTTGCATCCTGCAGGCAACAGAAGCCTCAGGTTACAGAGGGCCCCAACAAAGGCGCTGGGAGGCCAGCCCCTGCCCCTCCCAGGCCAAGACTCTTTTTAGGGCTGGTCCAGAGTGGGGTTCACAACCTTGATGGTTTTCAACTTAGGAGGGGTCCACAGACCCCAGAAATTGAGAGTGTTCATATCAAGTGTGTCTGGATACATGTGTCTTTCTGGATAGAGACTCTATAGTTTCCAGCAGGTTCTCAGTTCTCTGATGCAGATCCAGAACCACTGGCCTGAACCAAGGACAGAGGCCCATCTGGTCTGCTCAGAACTAAGGAAGGGAGCCGTGAGGGCAGCGTGGCGGGGCTCACCTTCTCATTTCTGTTCTCTCACAGTTCACCTTACCTCCACTGGCTGACCACAGCTGGACAGCTGGTGTCTGGCTTGGCCATAGGCAACAGGATTCCCATTTTTCTGGATGGGAAAACTGAGGCGCAGGGATGGCTCATATACCAAGCAGGTGCCCCTAGCAGACAGGGCTAGGAAGTGACATGAGGTGGGCAGTGGCAGTGCCTGGGCCATGGAGCAGCACAGAAAGTCAGTTTTAGGCCAGCCCAGGGACCTACCAGCCATTGGCCCAGTTTATGTGATTTTGGACCCAGCTGTTTCTGCCCCCAAGAACCCTCCAGGGTCTGCTGTTCCCTTCCTTTCTTCACAGCTTCAGAAAGCTTAGGCGAGGAGATGGAATGGGCAGGGGGATGAGAAGAGTCAAGTTTCTGCCTGTCTCCACTCTCAGAGCCAAGCTGGAGTTTGGGGCATATGAGTAGCCCTAGAACTGACGTCCCTCATAGGGACTTCCCTCCAGTCCCCAAGGCCACATGCACAGCTCCAAGACATCTGCTCAGACACCTAGAGGTCACATACTCAGGACAACCCCCTGAGACTGACACTTGAAAGCCTGACTAATTTCCGGGAACAAAACCAGGTACATCACTCCTTTTCTCTCCTCTTGGGAAAACAAGATCACACAGATACTATTTTTAATTTGTTCCAGGTTCCCACCACCAAGCTAAGCTTCCAAGACATGGTTCATGTGGAAGGAAGGACCCACCCAGGACCCAAGGGCCCAACCAGCCTTGGGCAGGAGCCTGGGGAGCAAAGTCCTGAGGGGCTGCATGTTCTGGTCTCTTCCCTTACCAAACCCTAAATATGGGTTCAAAAGGCAAATGCAGAGTAGAAGGGGAGAGGAAGTGAGACAAGCGTGTAGACTGGAGGAGTCGTGGGGGTAGCCCGGACACGGTGTGTGTGCATGTAGCGGGTAGTGTGGAGAAGGAGGCAACCAAGAAAAGCCTGTTACTGTGGGCCCTTCAGAGTGTAGCCAAGTCCAGCCCCTAAAAAAGGCATCCAACTTTTCTCCCCCAGGAAGGGGAGATGCCAGAAGCAGTGTGTGACGGCAAGCCCTGAACTCCAAACCACAAACTCAATCTATCATGGTTTTCTGGAGATTCTTTATTAAACCAATTCTGTTGGATCAATGCTTCCTGCCCGTCAAAATGATGAATAAATCCTCAACAGGCCTGAACAATGCTCGCAGAAGCTCTTGTGAAGCCTGAGCTGGACACTGGGGATTGGCTCCACATAAAGGCCCAAGGCCAGTGACTGAAACTCAAGGGACTGAGGCTTAGGGTGGTGGGTTGACTGGGGTGGGTGGGGCAGGGTGGTGAGGCTAGGTTGAGTTGGTGAGTGTTCTCAGCCTGGAAGACTTGGCCATAGTTCTTGCCACTTTGACCTTGTGAAGATGAGACCAGCTGCTTTGGTCTAGAGGCATGATCACAACCCTTCCACACACACACACAGATAGTTTTTCTTGGATTTCTTCTCTTGTACCACACCTAGCATCAGGCTGCACACAGAAGGTGTATGCTTGCTGCTACCAATTCCTGTTGCTTGTTGCACAAACCCAAATTCAAACCCCAGTCTGACCCTTTTTTGGTAGCCCATTTAACAATCCCATTGCAGCCACACGCCCCTATCCCTACCACTCTCTTCTCCGCCATGTCCCAGGTGGCCTGCGGTTAGTAGGAGATTCTGCAGCAAGGGGACTGCAGACAGACATGCCAAGATAGGCAGAGTTCGATCAGGAAGGCAGGAGAGGTTGCATAGATGCAGTCAGCCTGGCCCCAACCCTTCAGCATCGCAGGTAAGGGGCAACTAGGAGGGTAAAAGCCAGCTAGAAGGTGCTCCATTAATGCCTGTTGTCAGCAGAAGCTAGGCATACCTGGGGTTGGTCCCTAGCAGTCTCCCATCCCAGGCAATGAGGTTGGTGGTGAGAACTCTGAACAGAGGCTTTCAGACACCAAAGCCAGTAGGGAGCCAAAGAGGAAAGGGAGGTTGATATTGACAGGGCCTACCTGCCAGCACCACCAGGGAGTTCAGAGACAGGAGGAGCCCAGGACACCTCCCCACCCCGGGAGAGGGGGAACACAGGAGACAACAGCGCCTTCCCATGCCTCCCCTAGCTCAGGCTGGGATCCTCAGGTTCCAGTACTGACCTGAGGGGAGGCCACACTTTAAGAAACTGGTATAGGGAAGCAGCCACAGTTCCTCATGGGAGGGTCTCCCATCAGCTCACACATCAGCTCATTGAGGACTGTAGCTGTTTGTTTAGTCTGTCCTCTGAATGCCCATGCCCTCTGGGAACAGAAATCTCGGATATTAGGGTTGGGTAGAGTGATCCCTCAAAATAGGAAAAGGTAGGGGCCCTCCATTCACCACCTATTTTAAGCTGTTGAGTGTTGCCTGACTGGTCATTCCTAGCACAAGAAATCTCTCTCATTGGATGGAAAACAGCTTTGCTCTCATTACAAACCTAGCTTCCCTGGAGTTTGCAAAGAGGGCTCTGCGTTGGCAAAATGTTCATTTATATTGGCAGGCGAGCAGCGAAGGCAGGGAAGAGAGCTAAATAGGGGGCAGGGCCCCGAGAGAAAAAGAGAGAGAGAGAGAGAGAGGGAGAAAGAATTAAACCCACCTCAAAAGAGTGAACGTTTTCCAGACACTCATTTCAATGCTGTGTATCAGGAAAGCCCAGGGAGGCCCCAAGATCTTGAGGAGGGTAGGGGCATCGCTGATTCTAACTTCAGAGAAAATCATCAATCTCTCTTTTTGCACAGTACCCCCACAGGCCCAGAGTAGTATCTGCTCCTCAGTGGCATCTGCTCTGGTGATGAGGAGGGGGCGGGGTTCCTCTCCCTGACTGGGAGTCACACCGTTTGGGGAACCATAGCTGACCCATGAAAGACCTAGCAGATGCTGGAGCTTGGACCACTGGGGTGAGAATGAGGCACAGGGCAACTGCTGGTCAGTCAGGACACCAGGCATCTTCACTGACCACGACAAGCAAGTCATGCTGCCCTGCTCATCTGGATGCCAGCTGTCCAGGGTGCCTGTTCCTGGCCCACTACTTGGCATGAGGGGCTGGGCCCAGGGCTAAGGTAGGTGTAGAAGGCTTTCACCCTGGACCTGAGGCCCCAGTGACCTCAGTCTCCCTGGAGCTCCTCCTCAGTTGCAGGTTCCCAGGACACCAGAAGGCAGATAATAATGCCTGGGGTTAGCGCCCAAGGAGCTGGCCCAGCTGCCAAAAGGTCAGTCTCTCTCTTCCGGGCCCTGCTCTGCAGGCTGAAAGACCTGGAGCAGCCTTGGGGATGTCCACCCCGACTCTGCAGCCCAGAAGAGGGAGGCAGGATGTGGGGCTTAAGGTGGCAGAGCCTCATTGTGGCTGCGGGCAGGGCTAGGCCAGGCTCAGAACACCTTTGCAGCTTGCCTCTAATGCGGCCGAGACCCGGAGAGGATGAGGTTGGGAGGCTGGAGCACAGAGGAAAGTTCTCAGCGCGGTGCAAGAGGAGGTCTGGGGGTGTCTCGGAGCCTCGAGGCGCCCCAAACTCCCAGCGCGAGAAAGGAAAGTTAACTCCGGCTGAGAGGCAGGGCCGAGAAGACAGGAAGCATGCCTGCGACCGCTCAGAGAACCCACAGGACCGTCGCCGGGCCCCCTTACCTGAAGTCGCTGTAGGGGTGGATAATCCAAAACCCGGCCGACTTAACCCTCTCCTGCTCGCGTTCTACCGCCTTCTGGCTGCCGAACATTCTCAGGGAGAATTTGTTGACCCCGGGCTGGAGCATGGCCCCGAACTGGCGCTGCATGAAGCCGGCCTGGCCCAGGCGCACCTCGGCCTCAGGGAGGATCTGGTCTCCAGCGGCCGCGCCTCCCTCCACTTTGATCGCAGTATCCACCGAGGGCTGCTCGCAGGAGGCGGGGACCGGCTGCGGCGGCTGCTGGGGCGGCGGCGGCGGCGAGGCTGCAGGTTGCGCCGAGGCGCCGGAGCGCTCGGGTTCGGCCGCCAGGCCCGGGGGCGTCCTGTCCTCACC
>SJXQ01004929.1:146535-278211 GCA_006408695.1 Aepyceros melampus | reverse complement strand
GATCCAGCTGTGCACACTCTCGGTGCTTCTCTCTCTCCGTGCAGTCTCCGGGCTTACGGACAAATCCCACCAGCTCTGCCAGAGGTACAGCGGTACTCGTCTCCAGCACTCTAAGAGAGCCTGACACCCTGACCCCCATCCTCACAAGCCGGGCTGGCCAGACCCTTCCCCTGGGGTGGGGGGATGCCGAGATGGCCCAGGGGTTACTTAGACCCTGTCAGGGCCAACGCGCCAGATTAGCTCAGAGATGAGATGGGAAGGGGTTGGCTGGGGAAGGCTGGAGTTCATGTTAATGCTGAAGTGGATTCTCAGCACTGACAGGGGGAAGACAAAAAGGTCCCCCAGCCTTGCCACGTCTCTAAAGAATAACATCAAGTTTTTCTTCAAAGAATTTTTAATTCTCATTCTTAGCCCACTTATGACCATCTCTCGCACCCCATTCAGAGAAGAAATTTTCTGCAATCTGGCAGAAGCTTTTCTGCTCTCTACCCACTGGACTACAGGACCTCCCAGGGGGAGAGGGAATGTCTAGGGTGATGACATCACTGCTTGCTGGCATTTCTACTTTTGAGCGGTTCTGAGCTGACAGTTCTCTGCACAGATGCTGGGAGGCCTAATCCCTGAATGTCCTTGGGTCTCCTTGAGGAGGAGTGTTTTTATCCAGTGGTGAGCCCTGCCTGCCCTGGTGCATCATTTAACTCACTTCTTTGGGTATCTGTGTCAACCGGGAGTTAGGCTGCCTTATCCCAGCTTTAGGAAGTCAACCCAAACCAGCTCCCCAGTGATCCATGGCAGGGACATCTCCTTATCTAGGAACCCCCTTCCTGACCACCCAAATCTTGGCCATGTCCCTGCTTTGGGGTCCTGTGGCCCAGGAGCTCCCATCAGCCTGACTATTGATTACACAGTGCAGTCCGTGTCCCCTTCAGGACTGAGCTCCCTAGCGGGGGAGGACAGGTCAGACTCATCTCAGGGAACTCAGCACCAATTCAGAGTGGTGGTGGTGGAGGGGGCAGGAGCAGATCCATAATGTCAGCTCAACACATGAGTGAGGGACCCTGGAAGTTAGTTAATGTCACTGAAGGGGCTCTGTGTAGTAGATGGTGGATTCAACCAGGGTTCTGCTTCCTGGCACACTAGTATCACAGGCTGGCCAGGAGTCAGGGCCCCTTACTTCCTCCCCTTACTTCTAGCACCTCCCCTCCCCTCAATTTAATTAATACCACCCATTCAGGACTGTCTAGGACCACCCTTGGGTGAAGAAATGACTGTTTATTAAAGCAGGTTCATGGAAACCCCTTGTGAAGCCTGTGAAAACTGTAATAGAGGCTAGGTGTGGCATGCCAGCAATCTGAGGGAATTAGGAGGGGGAGACCCAGGTCTTGCCCTTGATGGGCTCCATGTTGTGGAGAATCTACATTCATGTTCAAGAAAGAGGAGAAAACTCAAGATGAAAAAGAAGTGTGGGCTAAATCATGCCTTGACCAATGAGATTTGAGGAGGGGTACTTCACTGAGGCTTGGGGGTAGCTAGGGAGCACTTCCTGGAGGAGGTGTCAGATTTGGTGAGAGACCATGTATCCAGCACTTTACAGCTTACACTTCATTTATTAAACCACATGAAATTTTTGTGGGCCAAATATGGTCAAAACTTTCCAGTTTCACAAAGCTCAGCCTAACATTCATACTCCCATTTGCAACCCAGAGACTTAAGTGACTTGCTAAACATCCCACAGCAAGAATATGATGGAACTGGAGCCCCACCTAGGGCTCTCTAGTGACCAGGTGACTCACACAGATGGGGTGGGGGCAGGCCCAGGTACAGGAGGGAGAGGCAGTTCTAAGTCTAGTGTGGCTAAAGCAGAGAGCAAGTAAAGAATGGAGCCCCCACGTCTTTAGTCTCCCCCCTGCTTCACTCAGGGTTACACACTCTGAAAGGAGGTCACACACTCTCCTTTCCAGCACTGCCTAGAAAGCCTGGCATCTGCTCTGTGCTGATCTGGTAACACAATACACAAGATCTGGGGACCCCAGCAAGGGAAGGCCCTACCTCTGGACTGAGATAAGGAGGAGATCTGTGACTCTCCGCTGCAGTGGAGAACTGAGTATCTCTGGGAGACAGATGTGTACCCTGACAGGCTGCAGGGGGCCTGGGCATTCCTGGAATACAAACTCAGAAAAGATCTGGGTCCAAGAGAGCATGGGCTGGGGAGAATAGACTTCCTTCCCTGGAAGGAATGCTGAATATCAGAAGACCTGCTGGTGATAGGGTGGGGATGTAGCTGACTATTACATACTAATCTCAGATCAGTGCCACAATAGTGGCAATCTGCATGGGCAGAAGGGAATGGAAAATTCCGGAAGTTTATTTGCTCATGGTCTGAGGGCATTGCCCTTGCTTAAAGGGGCAGCTCTGGGATAGGGCAGTGGCTCCCACACAGTGTAATGCCAAGGATTTGGCCAGTTCTGCTTGAAATTTAACCAGAAAAAGAGAGAACAATGTAGGATTTTTAGGGTAAGGTTGCCAACGTCCTTTCTTAGAAAGCTGTCTTTATCCTACTGTTATATCCTTGTTGCATCTTCTGTGTTAAAATGCCCCTTTATGAAATCATAGTGCTGGGAGAGGGTATTTTTCACGTCCTTGGCTAAATAAAAAGTTGGCATAGGATTTTGTGTTTGTTCCCCAGAATCATTTTTGAAATTTTATTCGTCTGTGGATTCCAAAAGCATGGAAGCCCCTGCTATAAACAATAGAGCATGAGTCCAGAAAACAGACGCTGTAGAATGAAATACTGTCATTTACTGCCCATGTATTCCTCAGTCTTCCTTGTGTGTAAGATGGGTTGAATGATATGTACTTCTTGGGATCCCTGGTGGTTCAGTGGTTAAGACTCTGCACTTCCATGGCAGGGGGCACAGGTTCAGTCCCTGGTCAGGGAAATACGATCCTGCATGCTGCGTGGCATGGCCAAAAAGGGGGGAAAAATGTTGTGACTCTCCTAAATTATTTTGAAAAGTACATGAGAAAACAAATGCAGTGGACATGGCTTCTCAAGTGTGGCTGTTCTTAATAAACACTGACTGATGGAATGTTGAATGAAACCTGTGTTAGCCAACAGAGGGGGAGACACTTGGCCTTAGGAATTCAATTTAGGTCATCTTAAAAATTGCTATTGGGATGAAAGGGATGTCTTGCTATACAGATTGCTTTTTCTGAATTCTCCATCCTTGATATGTCCTGGCCAGGTGTCCAGAAGGCAGGCTTTCTTCTCTCTGGGGTAGGCACTTTTTTAAGTGGGATCAGAGGGAACTGACTCAGAGGTCACACCCTTGAGCCTGTGCCCGAGACCATGCCCCCAATACATGTACAACTTCATCTTTCTGTTTCTCATAGATACCATTCTGCCTGTGCACCTTCTGCTCTCCTCTGAAGCAGGTCTGCACTGTGGGCTGGATCAGAGATGTATCCACTTCCTACTGAGAGTCCTGATCTGGGGACTAGGCCCGCAAGAACCCATTATATTCCTTCAGGTTTCTTATCTTCAGGCTTCCTGATGAAGAAATGGGAAGGGAGAGGGGTAGGACACCCAGGGAGCTGGCCAACTGGTTGTACATGTATGGAGAGAACAAGTCAGTCACTCAGTCTTGACCAAGCCCTTGGGTGTCCACATCTGACCACAGCCACAGCATGGATGGAGGCCAAGAAGGCAGAAAGATTCACTAGCTTGGGCAGTTCCTAGTCTGGTTGAAGCAGAGAAAGGCTATCCCACCCAGAGGTTTGCAATCAAGGATCAGAGTAAGTGGTTCAGAAGCTCAGAGCAATGGTGCTCCTGAGCATGTATGGTCCAGGTAGGCTTCCTGGAGGAGGTGGAAAGTAAACCAAGTTTTCTAGTAGGATTTTCTACTGGTGTATTTCCCCTAAGAAAGGGGGAAATAGTAAGTGGAGCAGCCTGGTAGGGGTGAGGCCTCTCTCAGTGGGGTAAACAAGGCAGGGCTACAGTAAAGATCTAGTTTAAGGGGTCACTAACCTGTTATCCTAAGCTTGTCTTGGGAGAAAGTCTGCTGTCCCCATAGAAAAAGGGTTTGAGTCCTTCCAATCCCCTCTTCCCAGCAACCTCCCCCAGGAGCCCCATGCCCGCCCTTTCCCAGTGACATTAAGGCACTAGTGAAAGATAGCCCCCTGCCAAGTTCAACTTCCTATTGGCCTTGCCAACTGCTTTCTTCTCAGCTCTGCCTGGTTTCTGTAGGATCTGGGAGTGTGAACTATTCTATTGTCCTCTTCTCCACCGCTGCCTCTGTGCAGGACCCCACCTGGGAGTGCCCAGTGCCCAGTTGAGCCCAGAGGCCTTTCATCTGCAGGCCAGCTCCAGCTCCTTATCCTGCACTCCCAGATGTTCCCCCAGTACTCTGCCAGAGCCCTGGCTGGGACACCAGGCCCCTCTCCTCCCAGGGAGGCAGAAGAAAGATGTGCTGACAGCTCAGCCAGGCCTGGACTGTGTCTCTGTGTCCTGCTGGGGCTCCAGGGCGTCTGGGCCACCTGGACTCAGAGCCAGGCTGGAGAGTGAGACACTTGGGGTGGGAGGAGGCCCCCGAGGTGCCGGCTGAGCCGAGCTGCCAAGAAGTAAGTACTAGAGACTCCTCTGCCCTGTGTCTGGAATTCACAATCTATCAGGGCTGAAGTGAGTTTAGACAGGGGCCCTGGGGGTGGTTTCAGCAGCCTGGGCAGGAGGTGTCAGGGAGGGAAGGAAGAGACAGGAAGAGTATGGGCAAATGGGGCAAGATGGAAGGGGTAGTGAGGAGATCTGGGAAGGTAGCACTCACCCAGCAATGTTAGGTGGTCCAGGGAGTGGGCTCATCACCCCCCACCAGCGCTGGGCTCCCCTCTCCCAAGCTCTGCTCATGCCATTCTCCCTGACATGCCGTCTGTCCCCTCCCCTCGCCTCTGCATGTTCTGCTCCCAATTTCACGTCACTCCTTTCATTTGTTCGGTCACCCACCAGTTTATTTATCTAGCCCAATGTAGAGAACCTCCTATATGATGCTGGAAGGTCCAGCCCCTGAGCTCCAGGCACCTCAGCTGTGGAAGGAATAAGACAGATACAGAACCCCCATCTGGAAGCCAGGAACGGGGGTCATGTGATGTGGACAAGTGGCTGAAGAGCAGAGGAAGGAGGGGAAGGGCATAGAGGAGGGGAACAGGGCAGACGGTCATGTTTGAATTGGTCTCTGAAGAAGGCATGTGTGGTTTGGAAGAGTGGAAGCAGAGTGGGACCCAGTGCACTGGGCTGGGTCTGGGAGATCTCAGCCCTGGCGTCGGGGAGCAGTGAGCAGCCACGGTGGGTTCATTCTGGAGGCAAACGGAGGCGATTGGAACCAATTCAAGACAAGCCAGGACTTTGGGCGTGACCTTCAAGTTGTACCCTGGGAGCCCAGCCGTGTGCTCAGCTCTGCAGTGAGGGAATTAGAAAAGAATCAGACAATCTTTGCTCTTGGAAGCTCATAGTGGGATTGCAGAGACTGAAGGAAAACCAAAAAACCATTTAGTCATCCTCCCAGAGACAGAGACATAGACCCCCACCTCCCACCCCTGGGTGCAGGGAATGTGCCACAGCCAGGGCGAGGAGCCTGGTGGGGAGATCTACTCTCCAGCTCCCTGCAAAGCACATCTTTTGTTTGAGCCCCACGGCCCAACCTCCCTCCCACAAACCCTACACATCAGGATAACCTGCTATTACATGAGCCTTCTGCTGGACGCCTTCCAGGGAGAGACAGTTCCGCTGTGTAATGAAAGCTGTGCCCCACAGACTACCCTGCAGGGTCTAGAGCGGAGTCAGAGTCAGGGAGAGGGTGATGGAGACTGTGACAGAGACTGATGGGAGCTATCAAAGACACTGTGAGAAGACTGTGACAGAGACTATGACAGCAGCTGTGACTGGGGTTGTGACAGAGGCTGTAATAGAGACTATGACAGCGGCTGTGACAGAGGCTGTGACAGAGGCTATGACATAAAGTGTAATAGAGACTGACAGAGGTAGGACACAAGATGTAGTAGAGACTATGACAGGGGCTGTGACAGAGGCTATGACACAAGGTGTAGTAGAGACTATGACAGGGGCTATGACACAAGGTGTAGAGACTATGACAGGGGCTGTGACAGGGGCTATGACACAAGGTGTAGTAGAGACTATGACAGGGGCTGTGACAGGGGCTATGACACAAGGTGTAGTAGAGACTATGACAGGGGCTGTGACAGGGGCTATGACACAAGGTGTAGTAGAGACTATGACAGGGGCTGTGACAGGGGCTATGACACAAGGTGTAGTAGAGACTATGACAGGGGCTGTGACAGGGGCTATGACACAAGGTGTAGTAGAGACTATGACAGGGGCTGTGACAGGGGCTATGACACAAGGTGTAGTAGAGACTATGACAGGGGCTGTGACAGGGGCTATGACACAAGGTGTAGTAGAGACTATGACAGGGGCTGTGACAGGGGCTATGACACAAGGTGTAGTAGAGACTATGACAGGGGCTGTGACAGGGGCTATGACACAAGGTGTAGTAGAGACTATGACAGGGGCTGTGACAGGGGCTATGACACAAGGTGTAGTAGAGACTATGACAGGGGCTGTGACAGGGGCTATGACACAAGGTGTAGTAGAGACTATGACAGGGGCTGTGACAGGGGCTATGACACAAGGTGTAGTAGAGACTATGACAGGGGCTGTGACAGGGGCTATGACACAAGGTGTAGTAGAGACTATGACAGGGGCTGTGACAGGGGCTATGACACAAGGTGTAGTAGAGACTATGACAGGGGCTGTGACAGGGGCTATGACACAAGGTGTAGTAGAGACTATGACAGGGGCTGTGACAGGGGCTATGACACAAGGTGTAGTAGAGACTATGACAGGGGCTGTGACAGGGGCTATGACACAAGGTGTAGTAGAGACTATGACAGGGGCTGTGACAGGGGCTATGACACAAGGTGTAGTAGAGACTATGACAGGGGCTGTGACAGGGGCTATGACACAAGGTGTAGTAGAGACTATGACAGGGGCTGTGACAGGGGCTATGACACAAGGTGTAGTAGAGACTATGACAGGGGCTGTGACAGGGGCTATGACACAAGGTGTAGTAGAGACTATGACAGGGGCTGTGACAGGGGCTATGACACAAGGTGTAGTAGAGACTATGACAGGGGCTGTGACAGGGGCTATGACACAAGGTGTAGTAGAGACTATGACAGGGGCTGTGACAGGGGCTATGACACAAGGTGTAGTAGAGACTATGACAGGGGCTGTGACAGGGGCTATGACACAAGGTGTAGTAGAGACTATGACAGGGGCTGTGACAGGGGCTATGACACAAGGTGTAGTAGAGACTATGACAGGGGCTGTGACAGGGGCTATGACACAAGGTGTAGTAGAGACTATGACAGGGGCTGTGACAGGGGCTATGACACAAGGTGTAGTAGAGACTATGACAGGGGCTGTGACAGGGGCTATGACACAAGGTGTAGTAGAGACTATGACAGGGGCTGTGACAGGGGCTATGACACAAGGTGTAGTAGAGACTATGACAGGGGCTGTGACAGGGGCTATGACACAAGGTGTAGTAGAGACTATGACAGGGGCTGTGACAGGGGCTATGACACAAGGTGTAGTAGAGACTATGACAGGGGCTGTGACAGGGGCTATGACACAAGGTGTAGTAGAGACTATGACAGGGGCTGTGACAGGGGCTATGACACAAGGTGTAGTAGAGACTATGACAGGGGCTGTGACAGGGGCTATGACACAAGGTGTAGTAGAGACTATGACAGGGGCTGTGACAGGGGCTATGACACAAGGTGTAGTAGAGACTATGACAGGGGCTGTGACAGGGGCTATGACACAAGGTGTAGTAGAGACTATGACAGGGGCTGTGACAGGGGCTATGACACAAGGTGTAGTAGAGACTATGACAGGGGCTGTGACAGGGGCTATGACACAAGGTGTAGTAGAGACTATGACAGGGGCTGTGACAGGGGCTATGACACAAGGTGTAGTAGAGACTATGACAGGGGCTGTGACAGGGGCTATGACACAAGGTGTAGTAGAGACTATGACAGGGGCTGTGACAGGGGCTATGACACAAGGTGTAGTAGAGACTATGACAGGGGCTGTGACAGGGGCTATGACACAAGGTGTAGTAGAGACTATGACAGGGGCTGTGACAGGGGCTATGACACAAGGTGTAGTAGAGACTATGACAGGGGCTGTGACAGGGGCTATGACACAAGGTGTAGTAGAGACTATGACAGGGGCTGTGACAGGGGCTATGACACAAGGTGTAGTAGAGACTATGACAGGGGCTGTGACAGGGGCTATGACACAAGGTGTAGTAGAGACTATGACAGGGGCTGTGACAGGGGCTATGACACAAGGTGTAGTAGAGACTATGACAGGGGCTGTGACAGGGGCTATGACACAAGGTGTAGTAGAGACTATGACAGGGGCTGTGACAGGGGCTATGACACAAGGTGTAGTAGAGACTATGACAGGGGCTGTGACAGGGGCTATGACACAAGGTGTAGTAGAGACTATGACAGGGGCTGTGACAGGGGCTATGACACAAGGTGTAGTAGAGACTATGACAGGGGCTGTGACAGGGGCTATGACACAAGGTGTAGTAGAGACTATGACAGGGGCTGTGACAGGGGCTATGACACAAGGTGTAGTAGAGACTATGACAGGGGCTGTGACAGGGGCTATGACACAAGGTGTAGTAGAGACTATGACAGGGGCTGTGACAGGGGCTATGACACAAGGTGTAGTAGAGACTATGACAGGGGCTGTGACAGGGGCTATGACACAAGGTGTAGTAGAGACTATGACAGGGGCTGTGACAGGGGCTATGACACAAGGTGTAGTAGAGACTATGACAGGGGCTGTGACAGGGGCTATGACACAAGGTGTAGTAGAGACTATGACAGGGGCTGTGACAGGGGCTATGACACAAGGTATAGTAGAGACTATGACAGGGGCTGTGACAGGGGCTATGACACAAGGTGTAGTAGAGACTATGACAGGGGCTGTGACAGGGGCTATGACACAAGGTGTAATAGAGACTATGACAGGGGCTGTGACAGAGGCTATGACACAAGGTGTAGTAGAGACTATGACAGAGGCTGTGACAGAGACTATGACACAAGGTGTAATAGAGACTGTGACAGGGACTATGACAGAAGCTGTGACAGAGACTGATGGGATTGTGACAGAAACTATGACAGAGGCTATAATAGAGACTGTGGCAGGGCTATGACAGGGGCTGTGGCAGAGACTGTGATAGGGGCTGTGATAGACTATGACCAAGTCTATGATCGGAGTTGTGCCAGGAGCTGTGATAGAGACTTTGTGACAGGGACTCTGATGGGCTGTGCAAGGGCTGTCACAGAGGCTGGGACAGAAGTTGGACAGGGATTGTAATGAACTGTGTCAGAGGCTGTGACAGAGGCTCTGACGAGGGACTGTGACAGGAGCTGTGACAGATGCTGTGGTAGAGATTGAGTCGGGCTGTGATAGACACTGTAATGGAAGCTATGACGGAGTCTGTGAGGCTGACGGGAACTGACAGAGGCTGTGGCAGAGGCTGTGACAGATGTTGCGACAGGGTCTGACACAGGAACTGTGACAGGGACTAGGCCAGGACTAAGACGGAAGTGTGACTAAGTCTGGAGCCACAGTCAGAGTTGGGACAACAGTTCCTGGAGTCCAGGCCCACACTCCCACGGCCGACGGCGCAGTTGGCGGTGACAGCAGCAACACTGCAAACACACAGGCCCAGCCGGGCCCAGGCGTCTGTGGAGCCGCCAGCAGGCTGAAGCTGCCACAGGAAGAGCGCGAGAGGGAGGTGAGCGAGGCCGATTGCCACCAGCTCTTCCGAGCGTTCCTGTTCGTCCTTCCAGGTTCAAGTTTTTGGGTTGCAGTTTCCTTACTACGCCTGCCTTGGGGAGAATCAGCTCACAGGGTGAGACAGGGGATAATGTGGACTGACCGAGAGGCCCTGTGAGACTTCAGTACAAGGGGTCCCTGAATCTCCATGGCCTCCCCAGGCACAGCCTGTTGACTGAATAAGAAATGTGGCTTCCATGGATATGAACACCATTTCTCCCGTGTGTGGGTGCTAGTGTGATGAGTAAAACAGAAATGTGTTTTAAAGCATAACTGAATTCATAGTCATGATAACTAACATTTAAAGAGTGCCAGGCGCTGCGCCAAATACTTAGCATGGATTAGCTTGTGTAATCCTTGCTAGATCCCTGCCAGGTAAGGTGAATTATCCCCATTTTACAGATGATTAAATTGAGGCTGGAGAGGATGACTGAGTTGCCCACCCTCCCACGGATAGAGGAAGAGCCAGGGTTTGCAGGCAGTCATGTCTGACCTAGTCTCTACCCTCGCCTACCACTGGCAGTGTTCTCCACTGCAGCTGCTCCCATGTCAGATATATTTTGAGGTTTCAAAGTCAGAACTTTTTTTTTTCAGTGAAAAAGAGGTCCCTGTACTCCAACTGGACCTACTGAGAAGCATTCCTGCAGTCCATGGGCATTTCGGGAACTCATCTCCTCTCTGCCACTCCCTGTGGGTGTGGTTCAGTTGCTAAGTCATGTCCAACAATTGCAACTCCATGGACTGCAGACAGTTAGGCTCCTCTGTCCCTGAGATTTCTCAGGCAAGAATACTGAAATGGGTTGCCATTTTCTTCTCTAGGGGATCTTCCTGAACCAGGAATTGAATCCAGATCTCCAGCAATGCAGGGGATTGGTGATGATCAGGACATGATTTTCTGCTCAAGGAGAGCACAGAATAGCTATAATGATTCCAAGGCTGTGGTGGTCGTTGCAGCTCTTGCTCAGGCTCTCACTGACCAACGTGGGTCATGCAGTTTTAGACAAGGAGTCACTGTCCTGTCTTGCTGTGCTAACTCTGCAGTCTGTTCTGATGGCCCCTTGTCTCAACACCCTTCTGGAGTCGTGTTCAGAAGGGAATTCTCAGCCAGGTCCCTTGAGAACACAGATCTCGTCACAGAGACCACCCTCCTCCGCTGTCCTTGAGGGATGGATCACAGACCACCCCCAGCCCGAGGTCAGGGGTGGTGACATGGCTAGTCCCTTTTGCTTCTCCAGACCACTGCACCTCTACCATCCCTAACACTCCACCCACCTGCTCCTCTGAGGCTTGCACACCACATCCCCTCATGGCTGTCACCAGGGTCATTCCCACCTGGCTTCCTACCCACCTGGAGAGGGCTCCACATGAACCATGGCCCTGACTCTGGACGTTCAGAGCCCTTCTCAACTTCAGTCACCCACTCCAAGGGGTGTGTGCTCAACTTTCTGCAATCTGAAGTTCAGGCTCCCCGGTCTGACCTTAGCCTCCGCTCCTTCCACCCTCTCTGGATCTTCCCTTCACACCTGCTTTTTGATGGTACAGCGAGCCGTGTCCACAACCCACATGAAGGAAGCCTCATCCCTTCCTTCCCCAGCTTCTACTTCAAGACCCACCAACCACCTCAGCCTTTACCTCCAGTGCCCTCTGCTCTCTTGTTCCAGCCTCACAATCTTTCTTGATTGTCAAGTTGGAAACACCAGCCCTGGGTCAGTGCAGCCACCCACCTTCTCTGAGGTTCTGGCCTATAGCAGCCCTGCTAAGGTGGCTAGCGAAAAAGCCACACAGCCACCCAACTTTGTTCTCACTCAAGTTCATTGTCTAGTTGCCTCAGTGCAACCCGCCTGGCAACCCCGTTGTGTTTTCCTATCTACCTTGCCTTCATCCATCAGTTACCAGTTCCCCACAGTGTTCAACCTCTCCCTGCAGGATCCTTCCCACCCACATTTAAACCTAAGCACACCAAAAAAGGTCCTCCCTGAACTCCACTGTCACTTTCTGTCCTGCCCCTAATCTTCTTAAAGGGTGGGCTTCACTTACCTTCCTTTCTCAACTGCCACTCCTGCCAGGCAAGTTTGGCCTTGGAGTACAAAATTAAGCAGGGCAAAGGCTAACAGAGTTTGGTCAAGAGAACACGCATTGATCATAGCAAACACCCTTTTCCAACAACATAAGAGATGGCTACACATGGACATCACCAAATGGTCAATACCGAAATCAGATTGATTATATTCTTTGTAGCCAAAGATGGAGAAGTCTATACAGCCAGCAAAAACAAGACTTGGATCTGACAGTGGCTCAGGTCATGAGTTCCGTATTGAAAAATTCAGGTGTAAATTGAAGAAAGTAGGAAAAACCTCTAGGCTATTCAGGTAGACCTAAATCAAATCCCTTATGTCTATATAGTGAAGGTGATGAATAGATTCAGGGGATTAGATCTGGTAGACAGAATGCCTGAAGAGCTATAGATGGAGATTCATAACATTATACAGGAGGCAGTGACCAAATCCATTCCAAAGAGAAACGCAAGAAGGCAAAGTGGTTGTCTGAGGAAGCTTTACAAATTGCTGAGGGAAGAAGAGAAGCAAAAGGCAAGGGAGAAAGGGAAAGATATACCCATCTGAATGCAGAGTTCCGGAGAATAGCAAGAATGGGAAAGACTAGAGGTCTCTTCAATAAAACTGGAGATATCAAGGGAACATTTCATGCAAGGATGGGCACAATAAAGAACAGAAGTGGTAAGAACCTAAGAGAAACAGAAGAGGTTAAGAAGAGGTGGCAAGAATGCACAAAAGAACTATACAAAAAAGATCTTAATGACCTGGATAACCACAATGGTGTGATCACTTACCTAGAGCCAAACATCCTGGAATATGAAGTCAAGTGAGCCTTAAGAAGTATTACTACCAACAAGGCTAGTGGAAGTGATAGAATTCCAGCTGAGCTATTTCAAATCCTATAAAGTGCTGTTTGAGTGTTGCACTCAATATGCCAGAAAATTTGGAAAACTCAGCAGTGGCCACAGGGCTGGAAAAGGTCAGTTTTCATTCCTATCCCAAAGAAGAGCAATGCCAAAGAATGTTCAAACTACCATACAATTGTGCTCATTTCACATGCTAGCAAAGTAATGCTCAAAATCCTCCAAGCTAGGCTTCAGCAGTTCATGAACCGAGAACTTCCACATGTACAAGCTGGGTTTCGAAGAGGCAGAGGGACCAGAGATCAAATTGCCAGCATCCTCTGGATCATAGAGAAAGCAAAGGAATTTCAGAAAAGCACTACTTCTGCTTCGCTGACTATACTAAAGCCTTTGACTGTGTGGATCATGACAAACTGTGGAAAATTCTTAAAGAGATGGAAATACCAGACCACCTTACCTGTCTCCTGAGAAACCTGAATGCAGGCCAAAAAGTAACAGTTAGAACCTTACGTGAAACAACTGATTGGTTCCAAACTGGGAAAGGAGTACGTCAAGCCTGTGTATTGTCACCCTGCTTATTTAACTTCTATGCAGAGTACATCATGAGAAATGCTGGGCTGGATGAAGCACAAGCTAGAATCAAGATTGCTGGGAGAAATATCAACAACCTCAGATAGACAGATGACACTACCCTAAAGGGAGAAAGTGAAGAGAAACTAAAGAGCCTCTTGATGATAATGAAAGAAGAGAGTGAATAAGCTGGCTTAAAACTCAACATTCAAAAACACTAAGATTGTGGCATCTGGTCCCATCACTTCATGGCAATAGAAGGGGAAAAAGTGGAAGCAGTGACAAATTTTATTTTCTTGTGCTCCAAAATCACTGCAGGCAGTGACTGCAACCTCGAAATTAAAAGGCGTTTGTTCCTTGGAAGGAAAGCTATGACAAACCTAGACGCATATTAAAAAGCAGAGACGTCACTTTGCCGATAAAGGTCCATATAGTCAAAGCTATGGTTTTTCCAGTGGTCGTGTACAGATGTGAGAGTTAGAGCAGTGAAGAACTGATACTTTTGATTTGTGGTGCTGGAGAAGACTCTTGAGAGTCCTTTGGGCTGCAAGAAAATCAAACCAGTTAGTCCTAAAGGAAATTAACCCTGAGTATTCATTGGGAGAACTGATGCCGACGCTCCAATATTTGGCCCCCTGATGTGAAGAGCTAACTCATTAGAAAAGCCCCTGATTCTGGGAAAGATTGAGGGCAGGAGGAGAAGAGAGTGATAGAAGATGAGCTGGTTAGAAAACATCACCGACTCAATGGATGTGAAGTTTTGCAAACTCCAGGAGATAGTGAAAGACTGGGGAGCCTGGCATGCTGCAGCAATGGGGTCACAAAGAATCAGAAAGGACTGAGTGACTCAACAACAGCAACTACTACTCATTCCTTAGCCCACAGACTGGGCTTCATTACACATTGTGTCTTCAGCAAGGCCAAATCCACCTTTCATTCCTGTTCCTATGTGGCCCCTGAGCATCGTGTGATGCTGCTGACCACTCGTCCTCCCCCATTCTCCTCCCTTGACTTCAGAAATACATATTCTTCTGATTTTCTTTCTATACCTCTGGCCAGTCCTTGATTTCCCTTGTGAGGGAAGAAGGGCTCTTTTTCTGGCTGTTCACCTGTTGGCATTGTTCCTGAGTCGGTTGCCAGCCCTTTTTCTCTTGTGTGATCTGTATCCCTGGACACTCACATCCGGGTCTTCTCATCCTTGCCTTCAGCCCAGACCGCTCCCCTGGGCTCCAGACCTGTTTGACCAATGGCCTCTTGGATGTCTTACAAGTACCCCTCCACCTGCTCTTCTCCAAAGACCCCCTGTTCTTCCCACTCAGTGAATGATGCCAACATCTTTCCAGTGGATGAAGCCAGAAACCTGGGCATCATTCCTGATGTCTTCCTCCACCTCCCACTTCCCACATCCAATCAATTCAAAAATCCTGCTATTTTTCTGTTAGAAGTATCACTCAAATATATCTACTTCTTACCATGCCCAATGACACAGCTTCAGATTATTTCTTGCCTAGGCTATGGCAGCAGCCTCATAACTGTTCTCCTCGCATCCAGCCTTGTGTTATTAGAATCCATTATCCACCATGCTGCCAGAGTGGTTTTCCAAAATGTAAAAATGGCTATGTTTACTGAAGACTCTTCAGTGACTTCCTCTGGAATTAGGATAAAACCCAAAGTCTCTAACTTGGTAAGCAAGCTGCTTTTTAGCCTGGCTGACAGTAATTCCCCAGACTTCCCTCTCAGCAATGCCCTCCTTACCCTGGCACCCTCCACCCAGGCACACTCATAGTCTTTCAGCTTGTGATGATGGGGACTCTGTTGTTAATGGCTGAGCTGTGATTATGGAGATGTCAGTTGTTGATGATTATGGTGATAACTTTAAAACATTGCCCACTGCATTTAAAGGCAATCTTTGGAGGCAGACCCCCTTCCACAGTGCTCCCTTGCTCCTATCTCCTATTTGTTTATGGGTGCCTGTCTCAGGACCATCTCCCCTGGGGATTATTTTAGGAGTCTCTGGTCAGGACTGTTGTCCCATGTTGACTCTTAGATATCAGCCTGAACCTGCATCCAATGTACATCTCTTTCCAGCCTTGAGTTGGGCTCAGCATGTTGTTGAAGGAGCAGCAGTAGCAATGATGGTAGAGGAGCAAGGTGATACATGGAAAGATGCAGCTGCTGACAGCACTTGGTGGGGAGACAGACAAGATCTGCCAGGGGACTGTAGGAAAGGGCTCCAGCCAGCTAGTGCCCCAAGCCCTCTCTCTGCTGTGACTCTCTGTGATCAGCCTGCAGGGTGCTTTGTCCTCAGAAGCTTCGCTCGGTAACCCTGACTAGCTGACTACCCTCCATATACGTTCAGGACTGGTAGCCTAACCCACTTCACGGGGCACTTGGTTTGTCAGGCTAGGGATCTGATCCTCCTGGTGTGGACAACATTACCATTTATTTGGATCTCTAAATATGCATGAAGGTGATTTTCCTAAAGTGGGGAAGGTGGTTGGGGTTAGGAAGGAAGGAGATGATGAAAAGGCATCTGCCCCTGTAATGGTCTGAATAACGGTCCCCGAAGATAATCACATCCTAATCCCTGGAACCTCGTGAATGCTACCTTACATGATAAAACACACTTGGGAGATGTGATTAAGGATCTTGAATGTGAGGAGATTGTTTTTTATTTTCTGGGCAGGCCCTAAAAGCACCTCTTATAGTGTCCTTATAGAAGAGAGAGGCAGAAGGGGATTGACGCAGAACAAAAAGACAACATGACCCCTGAAGTGTGATGCTATGCTGCTGGCTTTGACTATGAGGGAAGGGCCCACGAGCCAAGAAACACAATGTGGCACTAGAAGTTGGAAAGGCTAGGATTCTCCACTAGAGCCTCTGGAGGGAGTACGGCCCTGCCAACGTCAGCCCGGGGAAACTGATTTTGGACTTCTGGCCTGCAGAGCTGTGGGAGAACAAAGGCGTATTATTTCAAGCCAGCAGGTCTGTGGTCGTTTGTTCCAGCGGTGATGGGAGATGGATGCAGTCCTTTCACCCTCCCTCTCTGTCCCCACGCCCCTGCCCCACGTCTTCCTCTGGAGTTGGGCTAAACCCCTTGGTGTTAGCTGGGAGGCCAGATACTGGGTGGGAGAGGAAGCCCAGTGCACTCTGGCTCCAGGGAATGGTGGCTTTGGGAACTTGGGAAGGGAGATGCCTCCTCAGAGCGGTAATCACACACAGGTCACTGTCGGAATGGCTTTGCTGGCAGCAGGCACTGAACTAGGACAGGAGAGGAAGAATTCTGAAGAAGCCATATGGGGATTGTGTCTGCTGGGGTGATGCTTCAGCATATGTGGGCTCCCTTTTTGGAACTCCCAGAAATACTTGTGGCAGAGGAGGACGAGGGCAGAGGTCCTGTAGGTGCCAGAAGAGAAACAGCAGGAACTCTGGGTGATGGATGTTAATGGAACTTTATTTATAGTCCCAGACGGGAGGGTTTGATAACATTTGTGTTCTGTCACTCTTCCAACTGACTACACCCTCCCTGCCTTTATCCAAGGTAGCTGATTAAGCAAATAATGACTTGCAAACCCTTCTCATCCCTTTCCCCCTTTATCTATTTAGTTTTCATCTTTTCTTTATAGAGTTGAAGAAATGCTTTCTATATTGGAGAGAATACTCCCTTTTTCTATCATTTATTGCTACAGATACTTATTCCTCCTCACCCTGTTTGTTATTTAACTTTTGTTATGGAGTGTTTGTCATACAGAAATGTTCATTTTTATGAAGTGAAGCATATCAGACTTTGCTTTTATGATCTCTGACCTAGATAACATACTTAAAGAGCTCCTCCCCACCTCAAGAAATACTCACATTTTCTTGTCTGTAAATGCATTTCATATACAGATATAACCCATCTTCCTCCATTAATTAGCAATGCCTCTTTCTCATATACTACCTTTCTATACAATTTCTGGAGTCTATATATGCTCCATGATTTCCTTTCCTTGTGCTATTCCTATATTATTTCTTGCCCACCCCATTACTGTCATGTACTATTCTCTCTCTTTTTTTTGTTAAAAAAAGGAATCTCTATCCTCTACTCCTCATCTCTTTTAGAATTCTCCTAACTATTTCTTTTACCAGATTAACCATAAAATTATTTGGTTATATTAAAAATCATGCTGGTATTTTGAATTTATAAATTAATTTAGGAGGGATATATGTATATATATATATATATCTTTATATTATGGCAAGAAGAAGGTCTGTCTCTATTTAAATCTTTTTTGTATCTGAGGAGCATCCTGCCATGGTTTCAGCCCTGGTGCAGCCTTTTCTCTCATTTTTGTTTCTTTTTGTTCATTTCTGTCAAGTTTGGGGAGGGTAGTTTTGTAAACCTGCATTTAAGCTACCATGATTCCAAAAGTCTTTAGATTTGCACTGAATTGAGGGCGAAGGCGGGGATGATAAGCTGAAGCTGTGGGTGTGGGTGAAATTCAGGAGAGTAAATGCTAAGTGAGAGCAACAGAAGCTTGCAAGGCTCCAACATTTATAGGGAAAGTGAAAGCAGTGGATGTGAATGAGAGCAGGCATGTGGAAAGGAGAGGCGAGAAACCAGCAGAGAGGTGTCAAGTAAGTTAGAGGAAGGGAATATTTCAAGAATGGCAGAGTCAACCGAGGCCAGTGTTCTGGCAGATGGTGGAGAATGACTGTGGTGGAGCCGTGGGCTGTGTTGGTTGTAGTTGGTTACTGGTAAGGTAACCTTATCATTTAGTATTTAAACTGGGACACTTGGAGAAGACTCTTGGACAACAGGAATAAACCAGGATTATTCCTGGCAAACTGGAACACATGGTGAGCCTGGCTGGTGGTGACCTCTGAGAAAGTGGTCTCAGCTGATGATGGCCAAGGTGCCACGTGCATGGGTTGAAGAGTGAAGACAGGAAGAGTAGATTCTCACTTTATCTTTTCAGAGGTTTGGGTAATGACTTATATGCTATATGGAAAAGAATCTGGAAAAGAGAGAATACATGTATATGCATAACTGAGTCACTTTGCTGCACACCTGAAATTAACATAACATTGTAAGTCCACTGTACTCCAATAAATTTTTTTTTAAGTTTGGCCAGAAAAATTAGGAGAGAGTTGGGTCTTAGCTGCAGGGAAATGAAGATTGGAAAAAGGTTCATTTGCTTGTTGGTTTTGGAGTCTTGAGGAATTTGTCTGTCTGGGTAGGAAAAGAACTTAGTAAAGAGGGAGAGATTGAAGATGCAAGATATAGGCATGATAAATAATAAAGAGAAGACATATAGGAGGGGATAGAAGGAATATTAACAGCCCATGCAAGACATGAGTTGAGCCTGGAAGAGAAGACAGTTCTGTTATATGAGAGGCAAATAAAATAATGCATGACAAACCAGTGAAAAGTTGAGGTGCAGAGAGAGAATTTGAAGGAATTCATTTAACTTCTTAAGAGCAGTTTGAGAAGGAGGGGGGCAAATTGGTATCAGGCCAAAAGCCTCCAAGGTGGCACTAGTGGTAAAGAACCCACCTGCCAGAGCAGGAGATGTAAGAGACTCGGGTGATCCCTGACCAGGGAAGAAGGGCATGGCAACCCCCTGCAGCATTCTTGCCTGGAGAATCCTCATGGACAGAGGAACCTGGCGGGCTACAGTCCATAGGGTCGCAAACAGTTGGACATGACTGAAGTAACTTAGCATGCAAGCATGCACGCAAAAGCCTCCAAAAGGAAAGGACTGGAAACATCTAACTTCTTCCCTTTCGAGCTCAACATGGTCAGACTCTCTCTACTAGATAAGAATTGTTCTGAATGAGGTCCACTGGTGGTGGGAATTGATAGGCTGTCCAAGCTCAGAGCCAAGCGCTAAGCTGTCAGGGTTCTGGCTTGTGTGTATACAGAGCTGGAAGCCCCTCCTCCTAGGCTCTTTGGCACATGGAGGGCCTACCTCCATTGGAGAACTACCTTAGAGGTCTCTTAGAAATCTGGACAGTGAGGATGTCACTGCATTGGTGGACAAAGATGCTGAGGCTGTACAGGACCACGTTCTACAGGGACACGTTGGGAGTAGCAACAGAAGTCACGCAATCAGAAGCTCCAGTGCGCTTATCGCCTGGCCTTTCAAGGACTTTGCTTGAGCAATTCAGGGTGGAGGATGAACTCAAGAGAGATACTGTATTTCTTTTTACTTCAGATGGGCTTAAGTGGTTAAAGAAAGTGAAAGTGAAAGTGAAGTCGCTTAGTCGTGTCCGACTCTTTGCAACCCCATGGACTGTAGCCTACCGGGTTTCTCCATCCATGGGATTTTCCAGGCAAAAGTACTGGAGTGGGGTGCCATTTCCTTCTCCACAGGATCTTCCTGACCCAGGGATTGAACCTGGGTCTCCTGCATCGTAAGCTGATGCTTTACCATATGAGCCACCAGGGGAATGGGTTAAAGAAAGTGGTTAAAATGGTTAAAGTGGTTAAAGAAAAATGCTTATGAAATGTTCATCTAATTTATACCCCAACTTGATAAAGCAGGTTCATGTAATAGAATGGTATGCAGCCATTCAAAATTATATTAGGAGAAAAAAGGCATTTGATAAAATGAAAAAATATTCAAGATGTGTTCATTGAGAAACTAGTATAAACATGACAATCTGATTTTTGAGAAGAATATGTAATAGGTCTAACTATGAACAGATGTAAGACTGTAGGAATATATACCGGGTAGCAGTGTGTATTTCTGGGTGGTGCAATGTGGAATCAAGCATGATTTTTCTTTGTATTTACCTTTATTTTCTAAATTTCCTATGATGTGCTTGTGTTGCTTTTTTTTTTTTTTTTTGGTAAGTTAAATAGCACGGTTATTTTGTGAAAAAATTGCCAAGCAACAATAGGGCCACACCTGAGCCAGAGGGAGGACTCTGTTGAGTGGATGCCGTTGGATGCACTCTTCCAGCTGCCCTCAGCAGCTCCTCTTTCAAAAGGGGAAACAACCTGGCCAAATTTAGCACTGTACCCAGCCCAGTGCTGCTGGGTGCCGCCCCATGGGACACGTCCTAGAGGAGCTGTCCCACATTGCCCAGCTGGGGCTCCACAGACAGCCCACCATCCTTCAGCCAGCATCTTCAATCCAGATGCCACAAATGAAATTTTCTCCCTCCTCCCACCCCCGCAGATGACTATGCTGAGCCCAAGACCAAAGAGAGAAGAGGTTTTAGGAAGGCTGAAATATCCAAGGGATTGTTGGAAGGAATAGACTGCCGTTTGCTGTGGCTATGACTCTGATTACATGAATGCTGTGTTTGCCCCACTGTACGAAGCCATGGTTGTACCAACAGACTGTGGACAGAGGAGCAAGAACTCTGTTACAGTCAGATATCTTCCACAGCTATGTGGGAAAAAGTCACATGGCCAGACCAGAACCCAGCACTCAGAGGAAAGGCCCTTTCAGTTCCAGCCAGAGTCCTTGGCAGGTCCTATTCAGCATCCATCCTTGAGTTGGATGGTGAGCATGCTTATTCTGCCTTGGGGTGTTGGCCCATCCTCCACATATCAATGACTGTGACTCAGGAAAAGCCTTTGGGCAGTTGCTGGGTTCAGAGGCTTTGTTCCAGGTCAGCCTCTTTGGAGTCATTTCCTACCTATATCTGGCTGGTGTGTGTCAGGGTATAGTTGATGCATATGAGTGGGACTCTACTGGGCCATATGGAAAGGCCTTGGGGGTTGCCTGGCCCCCTATTCTTTCCAGACTTCTGAGCTTTGGAACAGAATCAGATGTCACCACATGTCCCATAGGAAGCCTGTGAGGCAGCCACAGACCTCTGCTTGCTGCAACAGGGCTTGTCTCCCAGGAAAAGCACCTTTGCTGAACAATAGGAGGAGTAAAATGGGCAAGTGATGAGAGAGGGGCCTCCCCTGACCCCCTCCATGTGTGTGTGTGTGCTCAGTCGTGTCCAACTCTCTGCAGTCCCATGACTGTAGCTTACTGGTCTCCTCTGTCCATGGGATTTCCCAGGCAAGAGTACTGGAATGGGTTGCCATTTCTGACTTCAGGGAGTTTTCCTGACCCAGGGATCGAACCCAAGTCTCTTGCATCTCATGCATTGGCAGGCAGATTCTTTAATCTGTGCCACCTGGGAAGCCCAAGCCATCTCCATGCCAATATGAAATTCTTTGTCATCTTTGTTACCCACTAGCTCTCTCTGATCTTCCCACAAAGGCAGAGAAGGAAATGGGCGATGCATCCCTGACTCATGACAGGCATTCCATAAATATTTGTTGAATAAATAAATGACTATGGTAGTGAATTAATCAATTACCTAATATCGTGGGCACAGAGGGCTTATGTGGATGGACAAGGAGATGTATTCTTTTCAGGATGGAGACAGTATATAAAAATACCTATGGTTTTCAGCCAGGATTAAAAAGAAAGACTCAGATAAGGTTTGTGACTGTGATTCAAAACTTTCCTGTATTAGTCATTTATATGTATTAATCATGGTACTTTAAATAATCTTTCCTTGGCAGCAGAACCATGGATTATCACATCCAATCAAGTCTAAGTCTCAGATAAGAAAACTAAGGTCCAGAAAGAGAAGAGAATGTCCAAAGCCACCAGGCTGATGGAATGAAGTGTGATTCAAGCCTCTTGGCTCCCACCCTGCAAGGCTCTTCCCACCCTCAATGCCCGTGGGATTGGGGTCTTCTGCTCCAGGAAGGCAGTTTCTCTTATGAATAAATGTTGGTTGAACCCTTACTAGATGTTGCATACCTACTGTGTGTCAAGCAAGTCACTAGATGCTAGTGAAATAACAGTAACTAGATAGTGCCTTGATAAGAGAACAGACAGTTATGATAAGGAAGGTGTGCCCAGCAAGGGGAGCATAGATTTGGGGTGGTTGTTGGGGTGGGGAGCAGACACTCCTGTTGGATGGAGCCTGTTTAGGGCCACCTCTCTAGCAATCCAGCATCACTCTCTCTCCAGCTTCTCTGAGAGCCTGGCTCCACTAGCCCAGGCACCCAGATAAGAGTCACAGCTTGGAGTCTAAGGGGACAGATAAGTGGGGCAGGCTGCTCAGATGGTGGGGGCCTCAGGCAGGGGTGTCAGGCTCCTGAAAAGGAAAGGACCTGCTGTCCTGTTTGAGGGGACTTGGTGGGGGAGGTGTGGACCCCACAGTGGAGGCCTGAGCTCCATGGCCCTCTCAGCAGCCTTTTCCCACAGGCAGTCAAACTGGGTTCTGCTCTTCAACCTCGAATCTGTTTCGTTTCAAAGCCAAAACTTCTCTGCTGCTGCTGCTGCTAAGTCACTTCAGTCGTGTCCGACTCTGTGCGACCCCATAGACGGCAGCCCACCAGGCTCCCCCGTCCCTGGGATAAACTTCTCTAAGAGGTCAGTGTCACCCCACTCCAGTACACTCGCCTGGAAAATCCCATGGACAGAGGAGCGTGGTGGGCTTCTAAGAGCCCATGGTGTCACTAAGGGTCGAACACGACTGAGCGACTTCACTTTCACTTTTCAATTTCATGCATTGGAGAAGGAAATGGCAACCCACTCTGATGTTCTTGCTTGGAGAATCCCAGGGACGGGAGAGCCTGGTGGGCTGCTGTCTATGGGGTCGCACAGAGTCGAGCATGACTGAAGTGACTTAGCAGCAGCAGCAGCAGGAGGAGGAGGTCCTAGATGTCTCCTCATCTCTCTGCTCTCCTTTTTCACCTCCATCCTCTCATTTTCTGCCTCTCCCTGTCTCTTAACAACTTACCTGCTCCTGCCTTATCAGCTAATCCTGAGCTGTTCCCTCCAGCCTTCTCAGCCTTCTTCATTTGGATCACTCCTGAAACCCATTCTCTTCTGGGGAGGTTTGGAGGCAGAGACAGAGATGGAAAAAGAGGAAGACCCATGATCCTCCTCCTCCTCCCAGCCCTAACAGGAGGGCTAGCCAAGGCAGGGGCCTTTGTGTCAGCTGCATCCCCCCAGGACAAGGAAGACATACTCACACTAGGTCATGGTGTGTTGTCGTGTTTAGTCATTAAGTCACGTCTGACTCTTTGCAACCGCATGAACTGTAGCCCACCAGGCTCCTCCGTCCATGGCATTTCCCAGGCAAGAATACTGGAGTGGGTTGCCATTTCCTTCTCCAAGGGATCTTCCGGACCCAGGGATCAAACACACATCTCCTGTATTGGCAGGTGGATTCTTTACCCTAGAGCCACCAGGGAAGGTCACGGATTAGAGGTTAATGAACATTTATAGGGGCTTCCCTGGTGGTCCAGTGGTTAAGACTGCACTTCCATTGCAGGAGGTGTGGGTTCAGTCCCTGGTCGGGGAACTAAGATCTTACATGGCTTGGAGTGCAGATATGTATATATATATTTATATTTATAAAGCAAAACCAACAGGGGACATTGAGAAACAGCATGAAGCATCTTCCGCCCCTGGCCTGAAGGGGCAAATGGAAGGAGCAGCTACTGAGCCTGGAGTGAGGATGTGTCCAAAGAGGGCCACTTGACAGAAGCTGTGGCCTCTCACAGAGGGACAGAGCCCATCCACAGTGGCCTGGCAGGCAGGATGCCCTGGAACAAATGCCCCAGCCTGCCCTCTGGTCTTCTGTGGTCCCCTCCAATGAACAAATCCAACCAGAGGCCAGAGGGCAAGGAGATCCCCTGATGCAGTTCACAAGGTCAGCTTCTCAGACATGCCACAGTAGGGTGGAGAAGTGTGGAGAGTGGGTCTGGAAGGACCAACTGAAGGTCTCCAGTTCCTCTGACTATGTGCAGGGCACACAGTGCCACATGCATCATCTCATTTAATGGCCACGACAGTGCTCTGAGCTATGCATTATCCCCATTTTAGAGAGAAGGAATCTGAAGGTCAGAGAAATTAAGGAACTTACCCTGATCCTCAGCTAGAATACAGATTTGAACCAAGGCAGCTTGGTAGCTAGCTTGTTCTTCTGTCTATGTCTTTGCTCAGAGTCTGTTGAAACCAGTCAGACAGAATTTTCTGCAGTGATGGGAGTATTCTATAACCATGCTACCCAATCAGTAGCCAGTAGCCACATATGGCTCTTGAGCATGTGAAATGTGACTATGTGACTAAGTGAGAACCTGAGTTTTAAACTTCATTTCACTTTAATTCATTTTTGTTCCCACTTTAATTCATTTTTGTTTACATGGCCACATGTGGCTACCGTGTTGGACTAAACCTTGCTCTGTGGACCTTTGGCTGTTGGATCCTGGAGGGAAGGATTGCTCCCCATGTCACTCTGCAGCTCATAAAATTTGGGGGAGGGTGGATTGATTGTCAAAGTCATGGTGCTGCAGATTGGGGTAGACATGGACAGAGAAAAGATGAGGAGGCATTCAGCTACCCTTCCCCATCTCAGGCTGAAGAAACTCATCAGATACATCCCTCCACCTTCACCTGGGCAGGAACACTCTTGGAGACAAGAGAACTGTGGGTCAGCAAGACACCAGGAGGTAAGGTACTAAGGGAAAGGGGACAAAGACATCTGGTCACCTTCCTCAGTTAGCCACGCTGGCTGCAGTAGGTCTGCTATTCTGAGATTTTACTGATACTGCCACTTGGCCTGAGGCAAGCCCCTGAGCACTTTTCATGCTTCTTGATCAGGACTTCTTAACTAGGCTTCTAGGGTTCCACGCACTGTTCCAGGGGAGTCTCCTGAAATTGTGTTCAAAGATTCAGACTTGCACATGTATCTTTGTCTCTAGGAAAAGGCCCACAGATTCACTGGATTCTCAAAGGCATCTGAGACACACAGATAGGTGCGGAGACCCTCATCCAGATCTTTGCAGGGAGAAGTGCCTCCTGCTGGCTGGCCACTTCCCTCGAGGCCCGCCCTCCCCTCTGTGTTTCTTCCACTCCTGTGGCTCTGCTGGCAGCCTGTCCCCAGAGCTAGCTGGGGCCGTGTGCCTCTCTGCTCACCTGGACACAGTGCCGCGCCTCTATCGACTGCCCTATTTAGGAGCTGCTGAACTGACTGCAGAAACCAGGTCTGCATCCGCCCCCTCCAGAGGTGGCCAGGCTTTGAGGTGGGGTGTGAGAAAAGTCCTCTGAATCTCTGGGCTTATAGCAAGAAGCCTGAGTCCTAGAGGCAAAAAAAGACATGCACTCCACCCTGGATCTGCGCCTCCTTGACTGACAAGTTGATGAACCTCCCCCAAAACTCTGTTTCCTCATCTATAAAATGGGGAGAATAATGCCTCCCTACAGGGAGCGTTGTGAGAATTAGCTGGGGTAATGGTTCTATAGTGCCAGGCACTCAATGAATGTTAGCTGTTATCTGGCACAACTGGATCCAGAAATTTTCTCCACAGTATTGCTGGCAGGAGGCTGTCCAGCTCTGCCCAGGGAGCTGCCGAGTCCTGCTGCCCAGGCCCCATTTGGACAGCTCTGACTGTGAGAAAGTCCTTACGTCAGTCAGGAACTCTTTGAGTTGAAGTGACAGAAATTCAACTCAAATGGCTCGCCAAAAAAGGGAATTATTTTTTTAAGAAATTGGGAAGGATAGGAATGGAGGTGACCTCAAGGGCTCTAGAGAGCCGAATAATGTTGTCAGGACTTTCCTCCTCTCCCTTTGCAGCTCTTGACTCTGTTTTTCCGTGTAACTAGGGAGAAGGCCATCAACAGCTCTCAGCATATATCATCACATCTTTGTGAACCAGAGGACAGCTTCTTTCTCCCAGTGACCACACATCGATTCATAGGGAATGATTAACCCAGACCAGCCTTGAGTCACATGCCTATACAGAGCCGATCACTGTGAGCAGGGTGTGTGCTGGTTGCTCAGTCATGTCCAACTCTTTGAGACCCCATGGACTATAGCCCACCAGGTTCCTTTGTCCATGGAATTCTCCAGGCAAGAATACTGGAGTAGGTAGCCATTCCTTTCTCCAGCGGATCTTCCAAACTCAGACTGAACCCCGGTCTCCTGTATTGCAGACAGATTCTTTACCATCTGAGCCACCAGGGAAGCCCCTGTAGACAGGGCCATGGACAGTTATGATTGGACAGGCCCTATCACGTGACTGAGGGATGGAAGATGGTGTACTCTGCATGGGAGTCAGTTGGAACTGTGTGGAATGAGGGAGGATAGGGTCCCCAAAGGGAGGAATGCTGTTTCTAGAAACCTGTGGAAAATCAGTGGATGCTCACTACTCTTCCTTACATTGGGCTTGATCTTTGTCCTTCTGACAGCCTTCTGTTCAGCACCAGCCTTAGCTCTGTCCTCCTGTCCTGCATAAGACAAGGCTGTTCACTCTGCAGAACCAGTTCCTCAGAGAAATGAAGGGTCATTATGGCCTGCCCAATCTTCTTTTCTCCAAGCACAGTTGTTCTAGCTCCTCCATCTCTCTGAGTACAATGGGTTTCCAACCCCCTTCCTCCTCCACTCCTGGGCAGAAGGCAACAATCTGGTAGAACGGGGGCCAGGCTTGAGGAGTAGCTTTTGGAATACTGATGAAAATAATGGAGACTTTACTATCCCTTTGTGCTAATCACTAGCATGATGTTTTCTTTAGCCACACAAAGAGAGGAAGCACAGTGAAGAGAGAAAAAGTGGGTGAGCAGAGAGGAGGGTGCACAGGAGAAAGAGAGGAGAGGAGGGGAGATGGGAATGGAGGCAGAGGAAGGAGAAGGAAAGGAGCGGGGCAGGGTGCAGGGGGTGGGTGGTGATGGGGAGGGAGCTTCAGCACTCTAGAGGCTCTCAGGCTGGAAAGGACCATCAGTTCCAGCCAAAGGCACCCAGCTTGTATGGCACAGACTGGACATGCAGAAGGCTGGGAGGCATTCCCCTGACCATTCAGAGGAGGCTTCCTGGAAGAGGGAGCCTTGAAGAAAGACTGCCAAGCCTGAGCCTGGCTCTGGGAACCATCTCTGATGGCCCAACTAGAGAGAAGCGGGCAGGTGGCAGGAGGGGAAAGGGCTTCCTTCTCATTGCCCCCTCCTCGCCACCTATTGTTCTCCCATTCCCAATTGGGCTGCTCTGCAGAGGTTACCCCAAGGCTAATGAGAAATCTTCCTGAAGTTTAAAACCAATTAAGCAACAAACATCTTCTGATTAGTTATTTCTCTTGATGTGAATTTTAAGAAGCATCTTCTTTCCCCTCCCTCCCTCCCAAGCACCCTGGGGGTTAACCAGCCTTTGGTCTGCCTTGAAGAGCCCCCAGGGGTGTCTGGAAAGGCTAAAGAGGAAGGGGAGAGGGGCTAGGATGGGGTCCAAGCATTTTTTCACAGCACAGCCTGCTCTTCCACCAGTCAGCCTGCATTTCCCCTAACATCTCAGAGCTCCACTGTGTCCTAAGGCAGGGGCTGCTCTCAGAGGGGAAGGGGCAACAGGTGTGAGGGGGCACCGAGAGACAGTGGAATAGAGAGATGGTGAGAAACAGCCTTGAACCTCTGCCAGCTCACTCTAGTCAGAGACTGCACACAACGTGTAAAAAGTTAGCCCATGACAAAAGCTAGAAGCGCCCTGTGAAAGGCATGTGACTAGGTGGGGAGTGCCAAGCTGCGGAGTGGCACAGAGGTGGGGCCGGGGCTGCAGGAGAGGGCAGAGTAGTGCAGTGGGCAGAACTCAGTTCTATGGGGACATGCTGAGCAGCTCTGAACAAGGGAACCTCCCATTCTGGCTGCCTATCCTTCTGGAAATGTAGAGATGTGGAGATGCTGTCTATTGCTTGGCTTTCCCTTGGGGACTCCTGTGACCTTCCCATGAGAAAACCCAATGGAAAGTTTAGAGTAAGCCAAAAGGAGACTGGGGTAGGGTAGTGAGGATGTGGGAGATGGCTGGGCATTTCTTCTTTCTGCCCTGAACCCTTAGCAGGAGGACCCCCAGGACAGCATCTGTTGGACCCTATTCAGTTACATACACAGGCAGCAAACTGAGGTCCAAATATGCAGTTCTGTCTTCAGTATGCAGGAGGGCCAGCTGCAGAGTCTCAGGGTCTAGCTCTCCATCCAAAAATGGGTATCCTCTAGGACAGTCATCCCCAATCTTTTTGGCACCAGGGATCAGTTTTGTGGAAGATAATTTTTCCATGGACCAGGGAGAGGAGGATGGTTTTAGGATGACTTAAGCACATTACATGTATTGTACACTTTCTTTCTATTATATTACATCAGCTCCACCTCAGATCATCAGGCATTAGACCCCAGAGGTTGGGGACCCCTGCTCTAGGACTCTCCCCTAGAACCTAAAGCCCCTGAGGGCAGCTGAGACCCAGAGGGGTGCTCAGGAGCATTGCTGAGCCTGCCTGTTCAGCCCCACACTCCTGACCACTCTTTCGAGCTGAGCAGAAAAGCTCCTTCTTAAAGGGTGAATAAAGTCCATTGTGTCTGCTGATGGAAGGAAAAGGAGAAGAACCTCTTGGGAGCTGCTGACAAAAGAAATAAAATGGATTTTTCTGCAGATTCCTCTTCCCTATCTCCCTTTTCCTCTCACTTCTCAGAGTACCTCTCTCTCTTCTTCCTCTCCTCTCTGCCTCTCTCCCTTCCATCCTTTCTTTGTTCCCCAGCCATGTTGGCTTTGAGGGACGACTGGCTGAGGAGTTCTGAGGGATCTGAGCAGGCCCTGGACTCCCAGGGAAAGTCTAGTGAATCTCACAGTGATTCCCTGAAAGTCAGCCCTGCTGCCCAGGTCAGAGGAAAGGCATCATTTCTGGCTCAGGTATGGAGTGATGACAAATTTAGAGTGGCCACCTCTAAGCCCAGCCCCTTTGGCTTCCGCCTTGGGTACCAGGAGCCAGCCTAGCCCAGAAGTTTGGCTTCCGACCAGGGCTCTGCAGCCCAGAACTGGGGCCGGCTGTTCCAGGTCTGAGATTTCTCTGGACTTGGCCCCGTGTCACCACTGAGCACCTGAGCCTCTCTGGTTGGCTTCACTGCCCCAGCTTTCTGGAACATGCTGGCTCTGTCCTCCTCATGCAAGTAGTGATGGATGAGGGGATAGATTGGTCAGGTCTCTTGGTGGCAAGGGAACCTAGGTCATACTACCTTGGGCACAAAAGAGACTTTACTGGTAGATGGGCTGGTCCCAGGTTGTCCCTTATGAAAAGCTGGCTGGAGTCACATATGGGATACCGGCAAAACATTCCAACCTGCAGAAGCATTGAACAGTCAACCTAGAGGGAGCAGGAATCCACTGGGCCTCGGGAACATTGAGCTCAAGTCTTGAATGCTGCCAGCAATCAGGGGCCTTACATCTGCATTCCTGTCTCTGCTCTGATCTGACTATAGATCAACTTCCTACACCTCCTGAGCTTCATCCCTAACAGCCTTAGCTCCTTGAAAGAGATGAGGTCTTTATCTCAGTACCAGTTCAAAAAGTCCCAGAAAAGACATCAGACTGGCTCAGCTTGGGTCTTCCAGAGCTCCTGCCTCTGGAGCTCTCAACTATGGCCAGTGGACCAAGTAACAAACGGCAGCTCCCATGGGAACCCTATGGTGGAAAGGGAGAAGGAGCAATTTACTAGAAGAGGTGGGGCTCTGCCCAGAAACTGGGAGGAGGAATGGAGAGTAGGTAACTACTTCACCTGCCCTGTCACTAGCAGGCCTGTGGAATTTATTTGCCGTTCCTATTATAGAAGTTCTGTGAATGTTACTCTCACCAGCTCTGGTTTGTTAGGGCCACAGACAAGCTGTATGTATTCCTTTCCCTCCTTTACAACTCCTAACTTGTCAACCTGCCTCGTGGACTGCTCTCACCTGTCACCCTACATGTTGGCCCTGGTGACCCACACCTGCCATCCTGTCCTGGCATCCTCTCATCTTAGTCAGCTTTACTTGAAAGTGAAAGTAGTTGCTCAGTAGTTGTTTAGTTGCTCAGTTGTGTCTGACTCTTTGCGACCCCACGGACTTTGTAACCCCATGGTCCATGAAATCTCCAGGCAGGAATACTAAAGTGAGTTGCCAGTCCCTTCTCCAGGGGATCTTCCCAACCCAGGGATCAAAACTGGGTCTTCTGCATTGCAGGCAGATTCTTAACCAACTGAGCCACCTGCAGTTGGGATAAAATTCGAAGATAAAAGCCTAGGATTTGAAGTTTGCTATACCTGAGTTTAGGAGAAGACAATGGCACCCCACTCCAGTACTCTTGCCTGGAAAATCTCATGGATGGAGGAGCCTGGTAGGCTGTAGTCCATGGGGTCCCTAAGAGTTGGAACAACTGAGCGACTTCCCTTTCACTTTTCACTTTCATGCATTGGAGAAGGAAATGGCAACCCACTCCATTGTTCTTGCCTGGAGAATCCCAGGGACAGGGGAGTCTGGTGGGCTTCCGTCTATGGGGTCTCACAGAGTCAGACACGACTGAAGCGACTTAGCAGCAGCATACCTGAGTTTGAATTAAATGTCACCATTTACTGCCTATTGGATTTTTTTTGGCAGTGCCGCATGGCTTGTGGGATCCTAGTTTCCTGACCAGGGAATGAACCTGGGTCCCTGTGGTAGAAAGGCAGAATACTAACCAATAGACCACCAGGGAATTCCCTATCTATTAGATCTTAATTTCCATGAGGTCCTGATTTCTCACCTTTAAAATGAAGAAGATAATAGTACCTAATCAATGGGGTTATGGTACAGGTTATAAGAAGTAGTGGATGTAGGCTCTGGGCACCAAGTAGGCACTTAATAAGTGGGGCCTGAAGAAAAGCCATGCCAAGCTGTGGAGTCTTCTTAGCTTGTTTTTCAAGCAGCAGGACCACTGTACCAGAGCAGGAGCGATTTGTGGCTGGTGGTAAGGCTGGTGGAATTATCCTCCAGTTCCAGGCTCTTGGAAGCAGGCCGGGGGAGGGAACTTCAATCCACTTCCCCAGCTGAGTTCACACACATCCTTTCAGGCCAACCCTGGGGAGCCCCTTGTTTGCTGAGAGAAGGCCAAAGCCAAGCTGATAGCTCTCAGGCCTGCCAGTGGCCTCAGGGAAAGGACTGATTCCCTAGAGTCTGTCCTGAGAGCAGAGTGGATCAGGGGCCCTGGACACCTCTGTCCAGAGTAAGTTTCAACTTCCAAATGTTTCAGGCCACAGTGCGCGTGCATGCCAAGTTGCTTTACTCATGTCCAACTCTTTGCAACCCTATGGACCATAACCTGCTACATTCCTCTGTCCGTGGGATTCTCCAGGCAAGAATACTAGAGTGGGTTGCCGTGCCCTCCTCCAGAGGATCTTCCTGACCCGTGTCTCTTAATCTGCTTCAGGCCACAGAGAAAACCCTGAACACAGGGTCCCATGGGACCATGGTCTGCTTCTGTGTTCAAAGCAGCCTTGTGCATCAACACTGGCTGCCGCTTCTGAGGAGCTGGCCCTAACCAGGTATGAGGTATTGGCAAAACACATCACCCTCTCTTGTTTGGGCCAGCATCCTTGAGCTTCTGGATGGTAAGCATAGAAGTGATGGGTGGGTGGGGTACAGCTAGGAGGATCAAAGACATGAGCACACACAGGCACCCACATACTGCCAGCCCTGTGTGCAGAGGGAAACAGATGGCCAGGACCAGAAGCCCTACCTGAAGCCTCCCAGATGCCTAATAATAGTAATTGAGCTGTATTTACAGGGCACTTACCATGTAAAAGGCTCTGGGATAACCTCTTCCCCTTCATGATTTCCGTGAATACTTTCCATGACCCCTAGAAGTGGGCATTAATATCTCTGTTTTACAGATGAAGGAATAGAGGCTCAAGGGTTGAATAACTTGCCCAAGGTCATATGGAATGTGGCAGGGCCAGCTTTCAACCTCAGATCTTTCTGATTTCATAGTTCTGTTATCTTACTGCCCACCCTGTATTTTAATAGACACAGTTTTCCGAAGGAGAGATTCAGAGGGGTCAGAGCATCCTCAGGTCAAATGCATGGTTCTTAGAGGGAGATCTGGAGAGGACCAGCTTCAAAATCCTTGGAGGAAGCTGCTGAAAATGCAAATTTTGGTGTCCCACTCCCTCCCTCCAGGCCCCCCCTTTCTCTGGGAATTGACTCAATGGAGTTGGGGGCCTGGGAATATGCATTTTAGCAAGCTGCCAACTCCCACAAAAATATCTTCCTATCTCATTATAAAATAGTGATACTGCTCATTGTAAGATCTCTGAGTCCATGTGAGGCTCAGGACTCTGCATTTGCAATACATGCTCCAGGAGAGACCTATGTTCACTAAGAGTTTGAAAACATTTGTTCAGGGATTTAAACACATGGCCTTTCTTAGGTTAGTCCCAGGATCTCTACAGTTTGGAATTTGGGAGGAGGGTGCTCCTCAAGCTCCAGTAGACACGGTTGTTGCTGTTCTTTAGTCACTAAGTCATGTCTGACTCTTTGTGACCCATGAACTATAGCCCACCAGGCTTCTCTGTCCTCCACTATCTCATGGAGTTTGCTCAGATTCATGTCCATTGAGTTGGTGATGCTATCTCATCATCTCACCCTCTGCTGCCCCCTTCTCCTTTTGCCTTCAGTCTTGCCCAAGCATCAGGATCTTTTCCAATGAGTAGGCACTGTAGACCCAGGAGTACAAGATGGGCAGAGAGAGTAGTGAGCTTTGCTTAGAAAAGGCAGTTCAGCTGGGCTTCCCTGTCTATGAGGGGGAAGCAGCAGCAGCTTCTGCAGAAGCCCATCCTCCTCTGCTTCTCCGCCCAGGACCCTCTCCCTGGGAAGCCTGGGGCCATTCCATGGATCCCTCCATACTGAGCTCCTCCCACACCATTCTGCTAGACTCACAAAGCATCTCTTCCAAGAATGTCCTCCCCTGGGTAATTGGACCCTCAGGCCATTGACATTTAAAGAAATGTTCTTGACCTTTTCAGCAGTTCCATAAAATCACAAAATAGAACTCTAAATATTACTGCAGACTCCTACTTGCCCAGACCCTGGCAAAGACTCATTTTCCAGGCCAACTAAAGAATAAGAGAAAATAGCAGAATTGCCTGGAACAAAAAAGAGGCTCTTCTCAAAACATCTCCTATTTGGTAATCATCCCATTACGGACTGCTGTTATCTGCGTCGGAACTCTGTCCTCCCCTGCCACCAGCACCATCAACACGCTCCCCCCACCATCAGCACGCATGATCACACTCAGTCTGTTCCCATCATCGCTGTAATTACAGCATTCCATAAAATACAGAGGATTGATGCTCTTGAATCTCCAGTGTGAAAAATCTTGTCTTCTAGATATCTGATCCAGGACCTCTCCCCACTTCTCTTCTTCCCCCATTGATATGGAACCAGATGAAACAACAGATAGGGAGGAACAACTATTGGCTTTAGAGGGAAACACAAGAGAGGATAGAACCTTGGGAGGAGAAAATGAATGTGTTAAAGACATTTTGAACAAAATCAAGAAAGTTTAAAAATAGATTAGATATTAGATCAGGAACATCGCTTACATTTACACAGGTCAGACTAAGACCAGAAATATAAATCATTTTTTCATATGTTTCAAAAAAAAGTTGTCATATAAAAAGGAATCTGCAGTCTGCAGGTCAGATTCAGCTCTTGGCCTGCTTTTGTATGGCCCTCGGACTTCCCTGGTAGCTCAGCTGGTAAAGAATCCGCCCCCAATTCGGGAAACCTGGGTTTGATCCCTGAGTTAGGAAGATCTCCTGGAGAAGGGAAAGGCTACCCACTCCAGTATTCTGGCCTAGAGAATTCCTTGGACTGTATAGTCCATGGGGTCACAAAGAGTTGGACATGACTGAACCACTTTCACTTGAGTCCTTTTACATTTTTAAATAACAGCTCTGTTGAGATATAATTCACACACCATAAAGTTCACCTTCTTGGAGTGTACAATTCACTGGTTTTCAGTATAGTCACAGAATTATACAATCATGACCACTATTTAATTACAGAATATTTTATCACCTCTAAAAGAAATCTGTACCTATTAACAGTCACTTCCCATCCCCCTATACCACCAGTCCCTGACAACCAGTTATCTTTTTCTGTCTGTATGAATTTACTTATTCTTGACATTTCATCTAAATGGAATTGCACACTATATGACCTGTTCTACCTGAATTCTTTTACTTAGCATAATGTTTTTTTAATTTTTTATTTGGAGGAAAATTGCTTTACAGTTTTGTGATGGTTTCTGCTGTACAACAAAGCAAATTAGCTATAATTATATATGTTTTGCCTTTTCATACTGTTCATGGGGTTCTCAAGGCAAGAATACTGAAGTGGCTTGCCATTCCCTTCTTCAGTGGACAGACTAGAGATCTCTTCAAGAAAATTAGAGATACCAAGAGAACATTTCATGCAAGGATGGCTCGATAAAGGACAGAAATGGTCTGGACCTAACAGAAGCAGAAGATATTAAGAAGAGGTGGCAAGAATACACGGAAGAACTGTACAAAAAAGATCTTCATGACCCAGATAATCATGGTGATGTGTTGACTAATCTAGAGCTATGGACGTGAGTCTGAGTGAACTCCGGGAGTTGGTGATGGACAGGGAGGCCTGGCGTGCTGCAATTCATGGGGTCGCAAAGAGTCGGACACGACTGCGCGACTGAACTGAACTGATATATGTTTTATTATATACAGCTATTCCTTGGAAGGAAATTTATGACCAACCTAGATAGCATATTAAAAAGCACAGACATTACTTTGCCAACAAAGGTCCATCTAGTCAAGGCTATGGTTTTTCCAGTGGTCACATATGGATGTGAGAGTTGGACTGTGAAGAAGGCTGAGCGCCGAAGAATTGATGCTTTTGAACTGTGGTGTTGGAGAAGACTCTTGAGAGTTCCTTGGACTGCAAGGAGATCCAACCAGTCCATTCTGATCAGTCCTGGGTGTTCTTTGGAAGGGCTGATGCTACTCCGATACTTTGGTCACCTCATGCAAAGAGTTGACTCACTGGGCAAGACTCTGATGCTGGGAGGGATTGGGGGCAGGAGAAGGGGACAACAGAGGATGAGATGGCTGGATGGCATCACTGACTAGATGGACGTGAGTTTGAGTGAACTCTGAGAGTTGATGATGGACAGGGAGGCCTGGCGTGCTGCAATTCATGGGGTCGCAAAGAGTCGGACATGACCAAGTGACTGAACTGAACTGATATATACATTATATATAATATAATATATAAACAGCTATATATATTAGCTGTAATTATATATATGTCACTTCCCTCTTGAGCCTCCCTCTTGAGCCTTCCTCTTGAGCCTCCCTAAGTGAGATGAATGGAGAAACTAGCGTAGACTAGTATAGAAAATAGCATACACTTGCTTGCTTGCTTGCTAAGTCACTTCAGTCGTGTCCGACTCTGTGTGACCCCATAGACAGCAGCCCATCAGGCTTCCCTGTCCCTGGGATTCTCCAGGCAAGAACACTGGAGTGGGTTGCCATTTCCTTCTCCAATGCATGAGAATGAAAAGTGAAAGTGAAGTCACTCAGTCGTGTCCGACTCTTAGTGACCCCACGGACTCAGCCTACCAGGCTCCTCTATCCATGGGATTTTCCAGGCAAGAGTACTGGAGTGGGCTGCCATTGCCTTCTCCATAGCATACACTACCACATGTAAAATAGATAACTGGTGAGAAGTTGCTGTATAACATAGGGGGCTCAGCCTGGTGCTCTGTGATGATCTAGAATATAATGTTTTTAAGACTAATCCATGCTGTCACATGTGCCATATACATAGTGCATATGAATAATATTCCATTCTATGGATATAGATGTCATGTTTTCTGAAATCACTTCTGACATTGCATGTGTGGGTTTTTTCTTGGATACCAAATACATGTCAATTTCCCACACTAACAACAAACCATTCTTAGATACCAACTGCAGGTCCAAACTTCAGTTCTGTTCTGATGCTAATTATCTAGAGTTAGCACAGACCTCACAGTTTAAGCTCTCAGTCCCACAAGACCACCCCCATTTTATATTACTTTATTTTTAAAGATTTATTTACTTTTGGCTGTGCTGGTACTTTGTTGCTGCATTCGGGCTTTCTCTAGCTGCAGTGAGCAGGCCTCTCATTGTAGCAGCTTCTCTTGTAGAGCACGGGCTCTAGGCGCACAGGCTTCAATAGTTGCAGCTGGTGGACTTAGTTGCTCCTCAAGACTGCCTGCATTTTAGATGCCAACCACAAATGAAGTGCCTGGGTTACTAACACTTCTGACTACAAATTCAGGAGCTGACCTCCCTCAGGTTTGGCAAGTCACCAGAACAACTTGTAGAAGTCAGGAAAATGCTTTACTCATAATGACTGGCTTATAAAGGCTGCAAATGAACAGCCAATTGGAAAAAATGCATAGAGCAAAGTATAGAGTATAGGCAGTGAGGCATAGGGCTTCCATGCCCTCTCTAGGGGCACCATCTTCCCAGTAGGTCATTGTATTCATCAACCCAGAAGCTCTCTGAATCTCCTGGCTCAAGAATTTTTACACTGAGATCTCTAGCTTCTCTCTCCTCCCCAGAGGTCAGAGGATGGGGCTGAAAGTTTCCCTCTCTAACCATGTGTTATGTCTTTTGATGACTAACCCCATCTTGAGCTATCCTGGGATTCCCACTTTGAGTCACCTCATTAGCATAGCATCATATGTGGTCTGAAAGGTCTATAAAGAACAACAAACTATCACTCAGGACATTCCAAGTGTTATAGGAGCTCTGTGCCAGGAACAGGGGACAAAGACCAAGTGCATTTTTTTGTCCTACCACAACATATCACATTTTGAATATCCGTTCATCCGCATATGGACATTTGGATTATTTCTGCCTTCTGACTATAATGAATAATGCTGCTGTAAATATTCACACACAAGTTTTTGTGGGAACATATGTTTTCCATTTTCTTAGGTATACATCAAAGAATAGAATTGCTGGGTCATGTTTCACTTTTTGAGGAACTGCCAAATTGTTTTCCAAAGAGTTTGTACCTTTTACATTCCAACCAGCAATGTGCGATGGTTCCATTTCTCCACATCTGTGTCAACATGTATTATCGTCTTTCTTATTTTAGCTATCCCAGTGGCTATAAAGTGGTATCTCTTTGTGGTTGGCTTTTAAATTTTTAAAGGGTTGTAAAAGCTACAACCCTAGTGGCTCAGCTGGTAAATAATCTGTCTACAATGTGGGAGAGCTGGGTTTGATCCCTGGATCAGGAGGATACCCTGGAGAAGGAAATGGCAACCCACTCCAGTATTCTTGCCTGGAGAATTCCATGGACAGAGGAACCCAGCCAGCTACAGTCCATGAGGTTGCAAAGAGTCAGACACAACTGATTGACTAACACTTTCACTTTCAAAAGCAAGCAACAAACAAAAACAAAGACTATAGAACAGAAACTGTATGCTATATTAGGCCATTTTTTAATCTAGATTTTTACAAAAAAGGGTTGCACACCCTTTGTCTGAAATATTCTAAATTATCTACTGAATTTAAAAGGAAAAAGTACAAATATCAGAAATTTAAATCTAAATTATTTAGCTAAACTTGAAATTTTATTTTAAATATTCTATCTTAAGATTTTTATAAAATATTCATAATTTTATACAGCAGAAATTAAAAACAATATTGTACTATACTTCAATTAAATTTTTTTTCAAAAAAATATTCATGAGAATTCCCTGGCGATCTAGTGCTTAGGACTCAGTGCTCTCGCTGCTGGGGCCTGGGCTTGATCCCTGGTCCAGGGAACTAAGATCTCTCAGGCTGCAATGTACAGCCAAAAAAAAAAAAATCACAATTTCAGCATTCATTGTTTTTCTAGTTGCTAAAGTTAAGAATCAGCATCATATTTCAGGGATATCACATCTAGATCTAACATAAAAATTTAAGAGTTACACAAATTATTTAATTTTGCAAAACATTCCTTAGTCACTATGTACAACTATTGCAACTACTGTGCAAATTCATGAAAGACTCCAGAACTGTGAACTAGAATATAAAGAGAAGCAAGAAAATGATCTCTTGGCACTACTAGGATGGATGTTCATTGTGTAAAATCTACCACATTCATGCTCTCTAAGAGGAAGGATTTGACAAGTTAATTAATTATCTTTACTTAAGTGCTTCTGCTGCTAAAATCCTGCGGGCTTTTGGCAGTGGACGCATCTCCAACCTTAAGAGCAGTATAGTTCAGATGTCTACTGAGTATTCAAATGCGAACCTTTTACCTAGAGGTTCTAGGGCAAAATGGATGGATAAGTTATTCCCTGGGGCTTGAAATATGTTAGTTATAAGAGTGGATGTTAGGGCTTTGGGTTACTTGTGCCAGACCACAGTGCTGTGTCTTCAGGGGTAGAGGTGCCTATGCATTCCTTAATGAATTTATGTTCTGTGTGTTTGAAATATGTGAAAACCTCTAAAGAACAGGGACTAGTTCAGATCTGAAAGTAATATTGTATTATTATATCAGAAGATATTGAGGTATTACTATTAATTTGGCTAGGTGTGATAAGGATCTTATGGTAATTTTTAAAAGTCATCTGCTAACACAAGTATTTATGGATGAAATGAAATGATGTCTTGGATTTGCTGTATAATATGCAGCAAAAAAAAAAAAATCAGGGAGATAGAGGAAATAAGATTGGCAAAGTATTAATATTAATCATTGTTGAAACTGGGTGATGATGTGAGGGTTCATTTTACCATTCACTCTACTTTTATGTCTTTGAAATCTTTCCTAATATAAAGTTAAAATAAGGACAAGAGGATTGTGGGGGAGAAAGGAGGGTGCAGAGAGGTTCCTGCCTCCTGGGTCACACGCTTCTCCCCAGAGTAGAGGAGGAAAGCAGCAAGGTCACCCAGGAAGGGGCCCAGATGCAAGTACCTTTCCTAACAACCAGCTTCATAAAAGCAGGATGATAGCACTTGAACCCAATAAAGGACTAATTCATCCTTTCTAGCATTCCAGTGGTGCATGCCACCACCTGACTGATGGTTATGGCAATTTTGATGTACACTGTTTTAACCCTCCCTTCCACAAAGAAGGCTCTATTTAGGGTCAGGTTACACCAAGAAGGGGCTTCCCAGATGACTCAGATGGTAAAGAACCTCCCTGCAATGCAGGAGACCTTGGTTCGATCCCTGAGTTGGGAAGATCCCCTGGAGAAAGGAATGGTTACCATTCCAGTGTTCTTGCCTAGAGAATTCCATGGACAGAGGATCCTGGCGGGCTATAGTCCATGAGGTTGCAAAGAGTCAGACATGACTGAGGGACTAGAACTTTCATTTTCTACACCAAGACGACTGAGGATTAGGAGACCAAACGTGCCTGGAGTGACAGATGACAGAAGAGTTCCTGAGAACTTAGGGGTTGACCGCCTTGGTAGCTCTTTTCCATATAATTTTAAAAATTAGAAGACTCCTCTGGTGGTCCAGTGGTTGAGAATCCACTTTGCAACGTTGGGAACGCAGTTTTGATCCCTGGTCGGGAAACTAAGATGCTGTGCAGCAACTAAGCCTGAATACCCCAAGAGAGTCTGCGCACTGCAATGAAAGATCCCACATGCCACAGCTAAGACCCGATGCAGCCAAAAAAAGAAAACAGGATATAGTTCCGGAACCAAAAAAGGATATAAAACAGTTTGAATTAACATCCATGCACCTACCACTCAGTGTGGCAAATCTTAGCATTTTGCCATCTTTACTTGATATCTTTTTAATAAATTGAAATAAAATATTAAGGATACAGCTGAAGCCCTTATGAATTGTCTCCAATTCTCTTCTCTTCCCTTTCTCCTCCGAGGTAACCACTAGTTTGAGTTTGATGTCCATCATTTCTATGAACGTTTCACACCTAAACTATTTAGGTATGTATCTAGATGCAAATAATAATTAGCACTGGATTGCCTACTTTTAAATTTTATATAAATGGTATCACACTCAAGTATCTTTTGGCAATTCGCTTTTTTTCCACTCACATTTTTACAAGATTTATCTGTGTGAATCCTGATTCTATCACAATTTATTCAGTTATTCTTCGGTTGATGGGCATTTATGTCAACTCAAACATTTCTCTAACACAAACTATGCTAAAATGAAAATTGTTGTACAAGTTTTCTCATGCATCTTTATGCAGCTGGAATTTTATATCATTGGTAGTAAAAGAATTGTTGATTTTTAGAGTGTACACATCTTATATTTAGTAACTTCTCTCCAAAGTAGATGTATGAGTCCATGTTGCATCAGACTTCTTAATTTTTGCCCTTCTGTTGAGTGTGACATGGTATGCCATATTGTTTCAATTTTGTGTCACTGATTATTTGTGTGGTTGTGCGTCTTTCCCCATGTATTGGTAACTGAAACTTCCTATTCTGTGACTTCCCTGTTCAGTCAGTTTTTCTCCATTGCATTATTAGTCCTTTACTCATGGATTTGTAGGAGTTCTTTGTATATTCTATACATTGACCCTTGGTTGGTTTTATGTGTTGTGCAGATCTTCTCCCAGTCAATAACTTGACTTCTTAATCATCAAAGCTCTTTTGTACAAAAGTTCCTGTTTTTTAATGTAGTTGAATTTATCTGATTTCCATTATTGTTAATGCTTTTTGTCCCCCCTCTAACTTCAGACATGCTTTTCTACTCCAGGTCACATAGATACTCTTTTATGTTTTCCTCTGAAAGTTTTAAGGTTTTGACTTTCAAAATTAGATCTTTAATCTATCTGGAATTTATTTTTGTGTATGGTATGAGCTACAGTTCTTTTATATGAATATGACCAATGTTTTCAACAGCACTTCTCATTCAAAATTCTACTTCTATCATATATCAAACATCCATTTAGGCACAGACATGTTGATGGGCTCTCAATTTGTTAATGTTTATTCCAATAATACGCTCTCTTAACCACAATGTCTGCATGCCAAATCGCTATGGACTGTAACCCACCAAGCTCCTCTCTCCATGGGATTCTCCAGGCAAGAATACTGGAGTGGGTTGCCAGGCCTTGCTTCAGGGGATCCTCCTGAACCAGGGATTGAATTTGCATCTCCTGTGGCTCCTGCATTGCTGGCAGATTCTTTACCACTGAGTCACTGGGGAAGCCCCTTAACTGCCATAGCTTTATACTAAATATTGATATCTAGTTGGGGAGTTCTCCCCTTCAAATTTTTCTCAGCTGCTTTTTATCCTTCAACATTCCATGTAAATGTTAGGATCAGATTGTTTAGTTTCACTAAAAACCTTACTGAAATTTTGCCTGAAAGTATATTGACTATAGATAGTAAATTTGAGATAACTGTCATCTATTATAATTTTGTTTTACCCAAATACAAATATATTTATTAATAATAAATATGATTAGTAAATTAATTAAGCAAATATTATAATTATCCAAATATAAATATTATATATTTGTATGTAAAACTATGTACACACACTTATTTAGGTCTGTTTTTAAAATCTTTCCAATAGTGTTTTATAATTTTCTCCATTAAAGGCCCTTAATGTTTTGATTAAGTTTATTCTTAATTACTAGTTTTTGTTTTGTTTTCCTCTTTTACTTATATTTTTAAATTATATTTTATAAATATTAGTGCTACTACATATAACTGAAATTGATACTTGAGTATTTTCATTTTCTTCTATCCTTAGTTCTAATAATTTAACTCAGATTGTCTTAGATTTTTATATGAAAATAATTTTCCAATGCAAATTTCTCTGCCAAATAATGATAGTTTTGCTTCTTTATTTTTAACACATTTTGACAGCTCTGTTAAAAGTTTTTTTTTTTTCTTTCCAAGATTTTTTTTTCTTCTGCACTGGCTAGAGCCTCACAATACCTTGTTGAAAAGAAGTCGCATTGGTGGCCCTGCTTGTCTTATTCCTAACTTTAAAAGGAATGCTTTTTGTCATTTGCTCTAGTTTTTTGGTTAATATCCTTTATCAGGTCAATGATGCTCCCTCCTAGACTTATTGTGCTAGAGGGTTTTGGTTTTGTTTCTGGTTTTCTTTTTGGTACATCATGAATGAGTGTTGAATCAACTGCTTTTTCTTTATCTCTTAAGAGAGTCATATAAATTTTCTCCCCTAATGTGTTGATGGTTCTGAGTTTCAAAATTTTAGCATGGGCTTGTACGCATGCTAGATTCATCTGCCAAGGATGCAGGAGGATGGTGACTGCCACTATTAGAACAGGGTGCATTTCCTCTTTCTCCAGTTCCAGTTAGAATTCATGATAATATAGATCAGGCCTCACTGACTCAGGCAGTGTCCTCAGGCTTCACAGATGCCTCTCTGAAGAACCATTTTTCCTCTCACTCAGAGAATGGGAGAATTTCTCTGAGTAGCACTCACATAAGCAGAAAACCCTTTTCCAGGGGTCCTTCTACAAGTGGAAGGCCCCACCCTGTTGTGGGAGACATGCACCTTCAAAGCAGTAGGGCAAACTGAGTTGGAGAAAGGCTGGAATGGCACAGGGGTGGTAGTCAGTAGGTTCAGTTCAGTTCAGACACTCAGGCGTGTCCGACTCTTTGTGACCCCATGAATCGCAGCACACCAGGCCTCTCTGTCCATCACCAACTCCCAGAGTTCACTCAGATTCAATTCCGAGTCAGAGATGCCACGCAGCCATCTTATCTTCTGTCATCCCCTTCTTCTCCTGCCCCCAGTCCCTCCCAGCATCAGAGTCTTTCCAATGAGTCAACTCTTCACATGAAGTGGCCAAAGTACTGGAGTTTCAGCTTTAGCATCAGTCCTTCCAAAGAAATCCCAGGGCTGATCTCCTTCAGAATGGACTGGTTGGATCTCCTTGCAGTCCAAGGGACTCTCAAGAGTCTTCTCCAACACCACAGTTCAAAAACATCAATTCTTTGGCACTCAGCTTTCTTCACAGTCCAACTCTCACATCCATAAATGACCACTGGAAAAAATAGCCTTGACTAGATGGACCTTTGTTGGCAAAGTAATGTCTCTGCTTTTGAATATACTATCTAGGTTGGTCATAACTTTTCTTCTAAGGAGTAAGCATCTTTTAATTTCATGGCTGCAATCACCATCTGCAGTGATTTTGGACCCCAAAAAAATAAAGTCTGACACTGTTTCCCCATCTATTTCCCATGAAGTGATGGGACCAGACGCCATGATCTTCATTTTCTGAATGTTGAGCTTTAAGCCAACTTTTTCACTCTCCACTTTCACTTTCATCAAGTCTTTTTAGTTCCTCTTTGCTTTCTGCCATAAGAGTGGTGTCATCTGCATATCTGAGGTTATTGATATTTCTCTCGGCAATATTGATTCCAGCTTGTGCTTCTTCCAGCCCAACGTTTCTCATGATGTACTCTGCATATAAGTTAAATAAGCAGGGTGACAATATACAACCTTGTCGTACTCCTTTTCCTATTTGGGACCAGTCTGTTGTTCCATGTCCAGTTCTAACTGTTGCTTCCTGACCTGCATACAGATTTCTCAGGAGGCAGGTAAGGTGGTCTGGTATTCCCATCTCTTTCAGAATTTTCCACAGTTTACTGTGATCCACACAGTCAAAGGCTTTGGCATAGTCAATAAAGCAGAAATAGATGTTTTTCTGGAACTCTCTTGCTTTTTCCATGATCCAGCGGATGTTGGCAATTTGATCTCTGGTTCCTCTGCCTTTTCTAAAACCAGCTTGAACATCAGGGAGTTCACGGTTCACATATTGCTGAAGTCTGGCTTGGGAATTTTGAGCATTACTTTACTAGCATGTGAGATGAGTGCAATTGTGCGGTAGTTGGAGCATTCTTTGGCATTGCCTTTCTTTGGAATTGGGATGAAAACTGACCTTTTCCAGTCCTGTGGCCACTGCTGAGTTTTCCAGATTTGCTGGCAAATTGAGTGCAGCACTTTCACAGCATCATCTTTCAGGATTTGAAACAGCTCAACTGGAATTCCATCACCTCCACTAGCTTTGTTCGTAGTGATGCTTTCTAAGGCCCACTTGACTTCATATTCCAGGATGTCTGGCTCCAGGTGAGTGGTCACATCATCGTGATTATCTTGGTCGTGAAGATCTTTTTGTATAGTTTTTCTGTGTATTCTTGCCACCTCTTCTTAATATTTTCTGCTTCTTTTAGGTCCAGACCATTTCTGTCCTTTATCGAGCCCATTTTGCATGAATAGAACGGCCTTTTGGACTCTGTAGGAGAGGGAGAGGGTGGGATGGTTGGCAGAGTGGCAGTGTAACATGTGTGATACCATAAGTGAAATGAATCGCCAGTCCAGGTTTGATGCAGGATGCAGGATGCTTGGGACTGATGCACGGGGATAATCCAGAGAGAGGGTGTGGGGCGGGAGGGGGGAGGTGGGGGTCGGGATTGGGAGTTCATGTACACTCGTGGCTGATCCATGTCGATGTGTAGCAAAACGAATACAGTATTGTAAAGCAAAACAAACTAAAAAAACAAAAATTAATTTAAAAAAAAAGAAAAAAAAGACACTTCAATAGGAAGAGAATTTTAAAAATGTAAATGCGCTGGCTCTCTGCTGTGGTATGTGAGTTGTTGTTTTTTTTTTTTTAGTTGCAGCATGCAAATGCTTAGTGTGGCATGTGAGATCTAGTTCCCTGACTGGGAATTGAACCTGCATTGGGAGAATGGAGGCTTAGCCACTGGACCACTAAGGATGTCCTGAGAAGAGAATTTGTTTAAAACTCTACATGTATGTGGGGTTTGACATGTGATAAAAAGTGATATTTTAAAGCAGTGGAAAAAGGTTATCATAAAAAAAAAAAGTGGGTGGGAGAAAAGGCAAGATCCTTACCTCATTTCTTGTACAAAAATAAATTCCAGATGGAGCCAACATTAAAACTAAGAAAAAGGAAAAAATAGAAACCATAACAGTACTAAATGAAAACACAGATGAGTAATCTTTTGATGTTAGTGTTCTTAAGCATGTAAAAAAATTAGAAATCTTTAGAGAAAAAACTGATCAATCTGACTTAGATAAAGTAATTTAAACTCACTATTTGATATAAAAACACTGCAAAGATGGTGAAAGATAAATAAACAAATGAAATTGCATAGACTAAGGAATAACTCATATACAAAGGGCTTTCATTAATGACTACTTATAAAAGGAAAACACCAAAGAAAAAATAGGCAAAAAATGCATCCAGGTAAATCACAGCAGCAAAAATACAAATGCTGATATAAAGGCACAACTACTCATTTTTTGGTTGCAAACAACGGAAGCTGACAATGGTTAGTTTCAGCAAGGAAGAAATTTATAGAAAGCCTATCAGCTTAGTTTACAGAATCAACAGAACTGGACAAACAGGCTTGGGCTGAAATGCAGGGAGGCAGATACCAGTAAGAACTTGCCACCAGAGCAGTCAGTTGGACACTCATCACCATTCCAGGCATTGCCACCACCAGATCTTTTGTAGACTACAAAGCCACTGCTGCTGCTGCTGCTAAGTCGCTTTAGTCGTGTCTGACTCTGTCAGTTCAGTTCAGTTCAGTCACGCAGTCGTGTCTGACTCTTTGCGACCCCATGAATCGCAGTACGCCAGGCCTCCCTGTCCATCACCAACTCCCAGAGTTCACTCAGACTCACGTCCATTGAGTCCATGATGCCATCCAGCCATCTCATCCTCGGTCGTCCCTTTCTCCTCCTGCCCCCAATCCCTCCCAGCATCAGGGTCTTTTCCAATGAGTCNGTAAGCGTCTTTTAATTTCATGGCTGCAGTCACCATCTGCAGTGATTTTGGAGCCCAAAAAATAAAGTCTGACACTGTTTCTACTGTTTCCCCATCTATTCCCCATGAAGTGATGGGGCCAGATGCCATTTCCTATGTGTGTAGATCTATCTGTGTGATACATTCCCAGAAATGGGATTACTGAATTGAAGGCTATATGCATTTTTTACTTTGAAGCTAGTGCCAGAAGGCCTTCCAAGGAACTTGGACCCCTTACCATCCCCACCAGCTATGCACCAAGTGCCTGTTTCACTATGGTGGCCCTCAGCGTGCTGTCATTAGCCCCGCCTTAACCACTGCACCATACTGTCTCCCAAGGACAAATTACTTTGAAAGCTGGTCCAAGGAAAACTAAGTCACAAACGAAAAGGTCAGAAAGGTTGAGATTGACATACGCACACAGTTATATATAAAATGTTATATATAAAATGTATATACAAAATAGGTAACTAATGAGAACCTCCTGTATAGCACAGTGAGTACTTCTCAATATTCTGCAGTGACCTATATGGGAAAAGAATCTCAAAAAGAGTGGATACATGTATGCATATAACTGATTCACTTTGCTGTACAGCAGAAACTAACACAACATTGTAAAACAACTATACTCCAATAAAAATTTAAAAAAAGGTCAGAAAGTTAACCTGAGTCAAATGTCTGACAAGAAGTACTAAAAATACGAAGCAAAACGGAAGGTATTTGATAATTACACTCATGGGAAGTAGTATAAAGATGTTTATGCCAATAATTGAGTTCCCTTTCTGGACAGCCTAGGTTTCTAAGCTGTTCACTTCCTCTGCAGAGAGAGGAAGGCAATTGAATTCCAGGAAACGCCACTGGATTTGGAACACAGACAGGAAGCGTGCTATCCTCTAAGTGACAAGGGAGAGAAACTGCTAGTCTGAGATTTCAAAAGCCCTCTGAGCTAACATGAGATAAAACCACCATTTCTGGTTCCAATTCTGGAGACCTGGTTAAGTACAAATTTCTGGGAGCTGATCAAAAAGGAACAGGCAGGAACTATCTTCTGCCTTGGGCTGCAGATGCCCTGGGGGCACAAGATGAGGGTACAGAGGCTTCTAACTAAATGCACTGAGCGGGTGATGCAATCCTGGTGATTTTGGTTTTGTTTTTTAATTCTTTTGGAGGTAGTATTTTTTCAGATTTTTAATAGGGAGCACATATTACTTTTACAACCAGGACACATAAATAAAGGGCATTGAAACTAAAGCAGTTCTTTCTTTCTTTCTTTTTCCTCCAAAACAATTCTTTCAAAACAGGCGAGCAGCCTCTGCAAGGTCAGATTCAAGGGCCCCAGGAAGTTCCTGGCTACCCCAAAGGTCTTCCATCAGCCTTGTAGCTCCTTGTAGCAGATGCAGATCCTCTTTAAGATGAGCATACCTTCCCTCGTATATATTTCTAGATTAAAAAAAAAAAAAAAGTGGTTCCAGCAGTTAACTACCTACTGGAAATCAGGTGGAGAAGCAGAGGCACTATAGGCCTGAAGGGGAAGAGACACAGGGAGCAGCACAGCGATGGATCAAGGCGGCTGCATGAACAGGGGTGAAAAGCAAATGATGCGGCACCAAGGACATTCTTCTCTGACTTCTGCAGATTGTCTGCAGCCAGCCCTAACCCCAAAGGTCTTCCATCAGCCTTGTAGCTCCTTGTAGCAGATGCAGATCCTCTTTAAGATGAGCATACCTTCCCTCGTATATATTTCTAGATTAAAAAAAAAAAAAAAGTGGTTCCAGCAGTTAACTACCTACTGGAAATCAGGTGGAGAAGCAGAGGCACTATAGGCCTGAAGGGGAAGAGACACAGGGAGCAGCACAGCGATGGATCAAGGCGGCTGCATGAACAGGGGTGAAAAGCAAATGATGCGGCACCAAGGACATTCTTCTCTGACTTCTGCAGATTGTCTGCAGCCAGCCCTCTCCATCACAATTACTCCAGAAGAGAAGACTCCAGAAGAAACCAATCTCCGCCGAGATAGGACTGGTGAACCTACACAACTGGCAGGAAGGGAAATCAATCCAACCTTCATGGAACTTAGGTAAATACAGATGAAGATGCTAACAATGTCATTCTACTTGGGGGGAATTTAGTCTCAGGACATAACTTGAAATATGAAAAACCATTTTTTACCGAACAACAATTGCAGCATTCTTAATAAATCAGAAAAATAAGATATAACTTAAATGTTCAATAATACGGAAATAGTTATTGTAAATCTGGATACACACAATGAAGTATTAAGCAGCCATTAAAAATTTTGAGTTATAATTTAGAATCAGAAGCAATGTACAAAAGCAATTTATCATTAAAATTATGCAAAAATAAACAAAAAAGACTATAAGGAAAGATACTAAAATATTAAATATTAGTCATGAGTTGTTGGTATTATTAAAAATTTAATATTTTTTTCTAATTTTCTGTGAGTATGAATATTTAAAATTAGAAAGATAAAGCATTATTACATTATTAGCAAATGAAAGATTTAGCTTATATTTATGTACATACATGACTAATTGTACTTCAATATAGTATATGATTAATATGACTCTGTATATAAAAGTGGGCTACTTTTCTACACCATCAGTGAACCAGTGAAAGCTTGACTCAGAGTTTAGTATATTGTCACTGTAGTCAGTACCAGGTGCTAATAAAATGCTTCAGGGGGTCTTATTGGAAGTATTTTAGGTAACTGAACATTCATTTTAGTCAGTATAATTTGCATATAAACAATAATAGCGTTAATAAACCTTTAATTTTTTCTCTTTCCTGATAAGTAGGTTAAACAAACTACTATAAGTTTTGTTTATGCTGTTAAATTACTTGGCAAAATATACCCTCCTAGAAAATTCATATATCAGTTTCAGACTGGACCATTCCAGTCTTTGTTGGGTAATCAAAGTTAGTAAGATCTTAAGAGTTCATATATATGTACTTTTTCTAAAGCTTATTCAGCTTGAATCTATTTGGGATGGGGGCAGAGAAATGTGTCTCTATAATCTGTAAACCATGCTTGCATTTTGGTAATAGTGTTTGGTACAGTTTGCTGTGGTTTTGTGAGTAAGATCTTACTTCCCTTTGTTTCCTTGGAAGGCTAGGATTTGAACTTGGTTGAACTGATTTCAACCGAGAGTCCAGTGCAAGATGGTGCTCTGGGAATTTATTAGCTGGTAAAATGCAGAAAAAAGAGTGGAGGAGGTGCAGAAACATGCTCTAGAACACCGCTCGCTGATGAGGTTAGAGAAGTAACAATTCAGGGTTATTTATTGTGCCCATGCTACTTATCAGGCACTGTTCAGGTGCCACAGGAATGCGAAGATGAATAGGAGGAATGCGAAGTCTGTGCCCAGTGGTCTCTGTGGTTTATAAATTCATTATGATGCCTTGTGCAGGCAGCATGAATTAGTAAAGTGGGATAAATGTGAGACAATAAGGAGGGCCAAAGACTGTGGCAAGTTGGAGGGGCTCTCCAGATTTAAAGGCTTTGGTCAAATCTCATAATTAATTAGGCTCTATGAATTTCTGTAAGATAGGTTAGCAAAATGGATTTTCATATAAAATATCCAGATTTTTAAAATGGCATCAACTAATTTAAAGCTTTTTAAGAACATTGTGACTTTGGACCAAACAAAAAAATTCCACTTGATCATAGTGAGACACATATGTGCAGCTTCTGTCTTTAAGAAACAGTTCTACTGAATGACATAGGACTTAAAAATGTGTCTAATTGCAAAGTCATCTGATAATATACTTATCTTGGATTTATTAGAAATACTAAATAAGATATTGGCTATGAATTGCTTGGAAAAATGACAGCTCTTAGTTGTTATGAATTAGTGATAAAAATTCATGTGCCAGGGATAGAGGTATTCAGAGGATAGAGTTACAGACTGTTCAGGGAAATGTTCGAGTTTCCTTGAACACTGTTTTATTTTAAAAACTTTTTATTTTATATTGGAGGATAGTTGGTTTACAATGTTGTATTATTTTCAGGTATACAGCTAAGTGATTTAATTATCCATCTCCATATGCCTGGGCTTTCCTGCTGGCTCAGTGGTAAAAAATCTGCCTGCCAATGCAGGAGATACAGGGGTTCAGTCCTTGGGTTGGGAAGATCCCCTGGAGAAGGAAATGGCAACTCACTCCAGTATTCTTGCCTGGAAAATTCCATGGACAGAGGAGCCTGGTGGGCTACAATCCATGAGGTCACTGAAGAGTCAGATATGACTTAGCCACAACAACAACAACAACATACACATATCTATTCTTTTTCAGATTCTTTTCCCATATAAGTTATCACAGAGTATTGAGTAGAGTTCCCTGTGCTATACAGTAAGTTCTTGTTAATTATCTGTTTTTTATACAGTAGTGTATATAGTTGAACCTTTTTTTGCGGCCTCTTGTCTCCAGCTTTGGAATTGGAATGAAAACTGACCTTTTCCAGTCCTGTAGCCACTGCTGAGTTTTCCAAATTTGCTGGCAAATTGAGTGCAGCACTTTCACAGCATCATCTTTCAGGATTTGAAACAGCTCAACCGGAATTCCATCCCCTCCACTAGCTTTGTTCATAGTGATGCTTTCNATGAAAACTGACCTTTTCCAGTCCTGTGGCCACTGCTGAGTTTTCCAAATTTGCTGGCATATTGAGTGCAGCACTTTCACAGCATCATCTTTCAGGATTTGAAACAGCTCAACTGGAATTCCATCACCTCCACTAGCTTTGTTCGTAGTGATGCTTTCTAAGGCCCACTTGACTTCACATTCCAAGATGTCTGGCTCTAGATTAGTCATCACATCATCATGATTATCTGGGTCGTGAAGATCTTTTTTGTACAGTTCTTCTGTGTATTCTTGCCACCTCTTCTTAATATCTTCTGCTTCTTTTAGGTCCAGACCATTTCTGTCCTTTATCGAGCCCATTTTGCATGAAATGTTCCCTTGGTGTCTCTAATTTTCTTGAAGAGATCTCTAGTCTTTCCCATTCTGTTCTTTTCCTCTATTTCTTTGATTGATCGCTGAGGAAGGCTTTCTTATCCCTCCTTGCTGTTCTTTGGAATTCTGCATTCAGATGCTTATATCTTTCCTTTTCTCCTTTGCTTTTCACCTCTCTTCTTTTCACAGCTATTTGTAAGGCCTCCCCAGACAGCCATTTTGCTTTTTTGCATTTCTTTTCCATGGGGATGGTCTTGATCCCTATCTCCTGTACAGTGTCATGAACCTCCGTCCATAGTTCATCAGGCACTCTATCAGATCTAGACCCTTAAATCTATTTCTCACTTCCACTGTATAATCATAAGGGATTTGATTTATGTCATGCCTGAATGGTCTAGTGGTTTTCCCTACTTTCTTCAATTTAAGTCTGAATTTGGCAATAAGGAGTTCATGATCTGAGCCACAGTCAGCTCCTGGTCTTGTTTTTGCTGACTGTATAGAGCTTCTCCATCTTTGGCTGCAAAGAATAAAATCAATCTGATTTCGGTGTTGACCATCTGGTGATGGTCAGCAGGTAGATAGCTATAATGAGTGAGTCAATCCTCCATGAAGACCAGAAGTGCAGGAGATTGTTGTTCAGTCTCTAAGTCATGTCCAACTCTTTGCAACCCCATGGACTGTAGCACACCAGGTTTCCCTGGGGAGGAGATACAGAACAGAAAAATATGCAAGAAAAATATGCAAAAATAACCAAATATGCATGTGGTTAAAAATATGTTAACCACATGGGGCTAAAGACTGGACTCCAGATAAACCTTGGAATCCAAATACGGCCCAATAGAGAAGGAGGCAAAGCATTGGGGCAACATGGTGAGCACGTTTTTATATGTTAGAGGGTTGCAGTGCTTCAGAGATTGCTTTATTTTGGCGGTGAAATTAAATATATGTGAAAATTCTTGCATCTGAAGGTCTTGGCTTTCATTTATATCTGTCATAAGGTCAGATAGTTTTGTTTCCTTTGATCACCTAGACCAGAACCTACTCCACGAAAGGCATTCTACCTTTCTAATGTTTGTTAAATGGATGTTCATTGACAGTTGAGTGAAACCTGTACACAAAGCAGTCAGCACAAGGCCTGGCGCACAGTGATGCAGAAACCATCGTGGCAACTCTGGGCGCTGGCTGGAGAGCTGCTAGGTGAGTAGAGACCCTGAGTGACTTTCTAGCCAAGTATCAGACCCGGAGTGTCTCCTTGACCCAGCACAGGATGAGCGAGTGTGGGGAAAGGGCACTCCAGCCTCTCTCCCCTCCCCTCCCTGTGCACACCCCCTAAAGTGCAGTGGAGCCAGACAAAAGGAAAGTGACAGCAGCCCGGCAATCCTCAGAGGCTGCCTTCCTCAGTCTGGCTTCCCCCAGCTCGTCCTTATTTATTTCTGTTTCACTAAGAAAATGAGACACATACGAGCATGTGGGCTGCTTTCTCCTTTCCCAGGAGCTGTCAGCTTGCCTGTCAGAACTTATTCTTGCAAAACCATCAGTGATTAGAAAATACCATGGTTGATCCCCTTTCCTTGGTGCCTCCAACAGAACTGCAAGAAAGCAGGGATCACAATTTCCCCTCCCTCCCCTCCTGTTACCCATCTCCTCTCCATGTCCCTGCTGGGGAAGATTGGCCTTTCAACTTCCATTCTACCTTCTAGTTAGATTGATGAGAAAGCTAAAAGCTGTGTTTCTTAGACTCCTTTGCAGCTAAGCTCCTGGATTCAAAGTAGCTATCACCAATAAATGCTCTCAAGTTACATTTGGAAATAAGAAGTGTCGGGGAGGACTTCTTTCTGCTATGGCAGCAGCTAGACTCTGGCTTCTTGTGTCCACTGTTCATATTTGTGGGATTAAAGTCCAGTTGTGGTATCTGTGGCGGGGGCAGCAATAGCAGGTTGCTGATAACTTCGTGATGTGTTCGTTTATTCAGCAGTCTGGTGGCAGAACCCTGACTTCCATACCACAAATCTCTTCCCCAGACATACCTAATTCCTTGTATTAAATCTCCTTCTGGACAAAATACTTAGAGTGATTTCTGTTCATTGCACCGAACAGACTGATGCATCTGTCCTCTGCTAGATCCTCTAAGAATGGCAAACCTCAGAAATACTGCAGGTTCAGTTCCAGACTACTGCAATAAAGCAAATATGGCAATAAAGTACATCACAACAATTTTTTGCTTCCCCAGTGCACATAAAAGTTATGTTGACACTATTGTCTATCAAGTGTACAATAGTATTATGTTTTTAAAAAATGTACATACCTTAATCAATGATTCATGGGGTCGCAAAGAGTTGGACACGACTGAGCTACAGAACTGAACTGAACTAATCAAAAATACTTGGGTTTCCCTCATGGTCCAGTGGTTAAGAATCTGCCTTTCAATGCAAGGGACCAGTTTAATCCCTGGTCAGGGAAGATCCCACATGCCATGGGGCAACTAAGCCTGTGCACCACAACTACTGAGCTTTTGTGCTACAGTTGCTGAAGCCTATGTGTCTAAAGCCCATGCTCTGCAATAAGAGAAACCACTGCAATGAGAAGCCCATGCCACACAACCAGAGAATGCCTGTGTATAGCACTGAAGACCCAGCATAGCCAAAAACAAAACAAGGAAATAAATAGAAATTTTAAAAATACTTTAGTGCTAAACATGCTAAGCATCATTTAGCCTTCCAAGTTGTAATCTTTTGCAATAGTAACTCAAAGATCACTGACCACATATCACCATCGAAAATATAATAGTGAAAAATTTTGAAATATTGTAAGAATTACCAAAATATGACCCTGAAGACACTAAGTGAGCAAATGCTGTTGGAAAAATGGTCCCAATGGATTTCCTCAATGTAGAGTTACCACAAACCTTCAGTTGTAAAAAATATAATAAAGCAATGGCTAAAATAGGTATGTCAGTATGAAACATTTTGCCCAGAGAGATCTCACTTCAGTTCAATTCAGTCTGTATTGACTTCCTCTCTGTGCTCAGTCCATTTTCTTGGCCCTTCTCCTTAGGAAGTATCTAGTCTGTCTAAAGCAGAGAAGACACTGGCACCCCACTCCAGTACTCTTGCTTGGAAAATCCCATGGATGGAGGAGACTGGTAGGCTGTAGTCCATGGGGTCGCAAAGAGTCGGACATGACTGAGCGACTTCCCTTTCACTTTTCACTTTCATGCATTGGAGAAGGAAATGGCAACTCACTCCAGTGTTCTTGCCTGGAGAATCCCAGGGACAGAGGAGCCTGGTGGGCTGCCGTCTATGGGGTCGCACAGAGTCAGACATGACTTAGTCAGAAGTGACTTAGCAGCAGCAGCAGCAGCAGTAGTCTGTCTAAAGAAGCAACAGGCTCACACACAGCAGTCTATAATAATAGCTGCTGAAGGTACTGTTGAGCTTTTCCATGCATTCTTTTTTATTTCTGATCACAACCTTGTCATGTAAGTGTATCAGGAATGCTTTTGGCCATAAGCATTAGAAAACCCTTCCACTTACTCAGACAAGTAAGGAGTTTATTTTTTCCCACATGAATGGGTTTTCAAGTTAGGAAACTCAGCACTGTCTGACTGGTTAAAGTCCTTATGAAGAACTAATTTTCTTCTGAAAAGTGAAAGTGTTAGTAACTCAGCTGTGTCGGACTCTTTAAGACCTCATGGATTGTAGCCCGCCAGGCTCCTCTGTCCATGAGATTTCCCAGGCAAGGATACTGGAGTGGGTAGCCATTTCCTCCCTCAGGGGATCTTCCTGACGGATTGAACCTGGGTCTCCTGCATAGCAGGCAGATTCTTTACTGTCTGAGCCACCAGGGAAGCTCAATTTTCTTCTATCTACCTGTTTTGCCACCATTAGTGTGTTTTTCTTTCTTGAATAGAATAGAATGGATGATGCCCCTCCAGACATCCCATCCATGTTACAGCCAGAAAGAAAGGGGATTGGGTGACACAAACTGTAACGGGTAAAAGCAACAGCCTCCTCCTTGTCAGACATTGCCTTTTTTTCAGAAGGGAAGGCCTCCCTGGGGTCTTCTGCCTGCATCTCATCAGTAGAGCTATGTCATGTCATGGCCACCTCTATCTGAAAAAGAAACTAAAATGTAAGTAATTCACTGACCAGTCTCTGTAGGAGAATAAGGCAGAAGATAACATGGTTGAAATGAGTGCTGAATCAGGTGGCTGATTCAGGGTAGGTAGCTGCCAGGGCAGGTGTTGTCCAGATTTTCCAGATAAGGAAACTAAGGCTGAAAGAAGTCACATGATAAGCCTGAGTGAACTAAGAGAATGTAGACCACAGACAATATGTCAGTCTGTCCTGCAGAGAATTTGTGCATTGCTCAGAGAGAGGTGAAGGAGTACCCTTCATCAATGTCTACCCCAGCCTCCTTGGTTCAGTGTCCCTTGCAGTCATCCCCAGATCTTGGACAAGCAACGTGGACTTGTAGAATTCTTGAGGCCACTACATATCTCTTGAGAAACTGACCTTTCAGATGGTGGTTCTGGAGCATTACCATGGGGGTGTATGCTGCCAGCAGACTAAGGCCACATGCCAGTAAATTGTGTGGCACCAGCAGGGAGCATCAGGGCTAACAGAGAATTGTGCTCATGGTCGAGTTGGTGTAGAGGTTGGTTACAGCATTTGGGACAACTTAAAAGAGAAATGGTGAAGAGGAAATGGCTTGAGGAGGTAGAGGTGGAAGAAGAGTCTTTGTCCCTGTTGAACTGGCTTGGGCTTGAGTGGATAGAGAGACCTGGGGTGAACGGTAGTGCTGGAGAGGAGCACTGAGATAGTCCTGAGGTCAGTAGTTATTGTGGACGGTCCACTACAAGACCTCAAGGAAGGTAACTATGAATTTTTGAGAAATTTAAGGAAGGCCTAAATAAAAAGAGATATATGCCATAGTCACAGACTGGAAGCCAATATTGTAAAAGTAGAAATGCTCTCCCTAAACTGATCACTAGATTCAGTGCCATCCTGATTAAAACACAAGATGCTTTTATGGAACATGGACAAGATGATTCTAAAATTTATGTGGAAATACAGAAAGTGAAGAATAACCAAAACATTCTTATAAAAGAACAAGATAAGGGAAATTGTTCGAGCAGATACCAAGATTTACTATGAAGTTAGAGCAATTAAGACAGTATGATCTTGGTGCCAAGATAGAGAATTGAGCCAGTGGAGTAGAATAGAAAACTCAGGAATAGCTTTTGCATGTATAGATACTGAATATATGAGAAAATAATATTGCAGAGTACTGGGGAAAACGTGAGAAAAGAGAGGTGATCATGTATATAGGTAGCCATGTGTGTAAAAATCTGACTCGATTCCGATATCATCTATAAAATTTTTTTTGATGAATTGGAACACTAGGTAGATTGGAGTCCTAAAAATTAAACATGGAATAATAAGGTATTTAAAAGATAATATGGGAGAATACCTTCATGACCTTAGAGAAGGAAACATTTTCATAAGAGATACAAAATGTACCAATCATAAAAGAGAAAATTATTCTACATTAAAAACTTCTGTTTATCAAAAGCACTATTAAGAGGGTGAATAAACAAGACATAGAGTGGAGGGAGATATTTTCCATACTTATAACTGACATTGCATAAAGAACACCTACAAATCAATAAGAAAAGAACATAATTTTAAAATGGGAAAAGTACTCGAACAGACATGTTATAAAAAAGAAGTCAAAATGGTGAATATACTTAAGGAAAGGAATTCAGTCTTATTAGTAATCAAAAAATACAAATTAAAGCCACAATGAGATTCTGTTACACATCCTTTATATGGGTTAAAAAAATTCTAAAGTCTGGCAGCATTAGGTATTGGCTAGGGCGGGGAACTCTCTTACACTGTTTTTATTTTTTTATTTATTTTCATTGGGGTATAGTTGCTTTACAATGTTGTTAGTTTCTGCTATACAACGAAGTGAATGAGCTATATGTATACATACGTCCCCTCCCTCTCGGATCACCTTCCCACCGTTCACCCACCCACCCTTCTAGATCACCACAGAGCACCAAGCTGAGCTCCCTGTGCTATTCAGCAGGTTCCCACCAGCTGTCTGTTTACATATGGCAGTGCGCATACACCAGTCCCAATCTCCCAATTCATCCCGCCTCACCGTGTCCAAAAATCTGTCCTCTATGTCTCTATTCCTGCCCTGCAAGTAGGTTCATCTGTACCCTTTTTCTAGATTCCACATATGAGAGTATAATTCTGGTGCAACCACTTTGGAAAACTGGCATATTTTAATAACATTAAAGATTTGTTAACCCTGTGACTCAGAAGTTCCTGAATAAGAAAGTACATGAGCAAGAATGTTCGTAGCAGTATTGCTTTCAAAAGTATCAAACTGGAAACAACCCACATGTCCATCAAAAGTAAAATGGATAAACTGTATTATATAGTCAATGCATACAATGGAATATTATACAGCAACAAAATGAACCCAGCTATTATACTCAAAAACATAGATGAATCTCATGAACACAATTTGACCAAAAAAGCCACAAAGGAATAAACACTACATGATTTCATCCACATGACATTTAAAAACCAGCAAAACTAAACTACCTCAATCGAGGCTTGCATACTTAGGTAGGATGTGATTATTGTACATATCATGATAGTGTACCCCTCTTGGGGAAAAAGGAGGGGTAATTAGAAAGGGACATCTAAAGGTGCTCCGATGGTATTAGATATAGTTTCTCTTGACCTGTGTTGATTATCTGGGTGGTCACTACACGAGAATGATTAAAATCTACATTTATGTTTTATGTACTTCCCTGGGTATTACATTTCAGAATTATACTCAGAAAAGACTTTAAGAGACCTTCTGATGTAAGCCCATCCCCATTTTCTGATGAGGCAACTGAATCTGAGAGCTTTAAATGAGTATCTAAGGCCATTAATTAGTAACCATCAGAACCAGGAATACCCTCTTGTCTCCAGGGTAAAGACTTTCCCATCTACTTTACATTTGTCTCAACTCAAACATCAGTAGTTCGGTTCAGAAGGGTTAGCCACACAGTTGAGAGAAGGGCATTTCTGGGTGACTTGGGTCATCACAAGGACAGGTAAAAAAGCCTCATTTTTCTCCTAGGGTCCCAGCCCCATGCTGATGGTCCAGGCAGTATTAAGCTGGGACTCCAGTATTAAGCTGGAAGCTTCACCCTGGTGTACTTAAGGATTCCGTCATACAGTTGTGTCCAACTGTACGGACTGCAGCATGCCAGGCTTCCCTATCCATCACCAACTCCCAGAGCTTGCTCAAACTCATCAAGTCAATGAAGCCATCCAACCATCTTATCTTCTGTTGTCCCCTTCTTCTCCTGCCTTCAGTCTTTTGCAGAAAGACCCATCAAGGTCTTTTCCAATGAGTCGGTTCTTTGCATCAGGTGGCCAAAGGATTGGAGCTTCATCTTCAGCATCAGTACTTCCAATGAATATTCAGGACTGATTTCCTTTAGGATTGACTGATTTGATCTCTTTGAAGTCCAAGGGACTCTCAAGAGTCTTCTCCAACATCATAGTTCAAAATCATCAATTCTTCAGCGCTCAGCTTTCTTTATGGTCCAACTCTCACATCCATGACTACTGGAAAAACCATAGCTTTGACTATGCAGTCCTTTGTCAGTAAAATAATGTCTCTGCTTTTTAATATGCTGCCTAGGTTTGTCAGAACTTTTCTTCCAAGGAGCAACTGCCTTTTAATTTCATGGCTGCAGTCACCATCCACAGTGATTTTGGAGCCCAAGAAAATAAAATCTGTCACGGTTTCCCCATCTATTTGCCATGAAGTGATGGGACTGAATGCCATGATCTTAGTTTTCTGAATGTTGAGTTTTAAGCCAATTTTTTCACTCTCCCCTTTCACTTTCATCAAGAGGCTCTTTAGTTCCTCTTCGCTTTCTGCCATAAGGGTAGCATCACCTGCATATCTCAGGTTATTTCTCCCTGCAATCTAGATTCCAACTTGTGTTTCATCTAGTCTGGAATTTTTCATGATGTATTCAGCATATAAGTTAAATAAGCAAGTGACAATATACAGCCTTGACATACTCCTTTCCTGATTTGGGACCAGTCCATTGTTCCATGTCTGGTTCTAACTGTTGCTTCTTGACCAGCATACAGATTTCTCAGGAGGCGGGTAAGGTGGTCTGGTGTTCTCATCTCTTTAAGAATTTTTCACAGTTTGTTGTGATCCACGCAGTTTTATTTCCCTGCCCTGCTCCACATTCCCTGGATGACCCTTTTGGACCTAAAAGATCTGGCTGGTGTAATCAGCTCTTGTGAATTATATGTTTTATTACCTCTCAGTCAAGAAGAGAACAACCTAAGAGACATACAGTATAAGCTCTGAGAGAACAAGAACCATATTAGACTTGTCCAAAAGGCACTATATTCCCAGTGTCCAGCACAGGGACTGGCACAGAGAGCAAGCTCCGGCAATACTGATTGGTCATTTGTTAAATGAGGGTTGGGTGGTCATTAATTGAATGGCCAGCCTAGGATAGCTGTTGAGCAAGAAGGAGCTGGGAGTGACATGGGGAGCTGAATAAAGGTCCCATTCTTTACCTAAGGCAGTCCATGATCAGTATATGGGCTTTGTAAAATAAGCCACCAGTGCTTGGGTGAGGGAGAGATTAATGTAGGTTAACCGGTTGAAGAAATCACATTGGAACTGTCTTGAAAGATAAACAGAAATTGATAATTGGCGAAAGAGAGTGGAAGATATTATAGCATGGGCAATGGCAGTGATGTGGGGAAACTCTAGCCAATTTTGGAGACAATGATTGGCTTGCCCTCAGCCAGTCATTAAGGTTGGAGGGTATCAATTCAGTCAGTGTGTCTCTCTGCCCTTTCTGACTTGGCATTCAGGAGAGCTTTGCCCCATGGCTCTCCCACATCACACCTCGCTTCTGCAGGGCGAGGCCATGCTTCGTTATAGGGTCCAGCCCAGCCCTTGTTGATTCCCATAGTCTCTGTACCTGGAACAATGGCTGCCACCATTCTCAGGGCTGGTCCCTGATGCTCAATATCTAGTTCAGTGGCTTTGCGAATCTGCCTTTGATCACTGAGTTCTCTGTCAGCAGTTTTTCCCTGTGACCATATGAATTCCAGATGACAGTTCTCCCAGATGTCCTGGATTGTTTTTAACAAGTTGAAGTACACACTTCTATCCTGGCTGTCTCTAAGGCCCCAGTCCTTCTGCATTTGGTCCCCTGGCCCCCCATATTTTCAGCAACCAACATAATTAATGTACTGTCTAATTTGTTTCCCCAGAACTGTGATTATGCTCAAGGTATCTCAAAGCTTTTTACTGTAATTACTGGGAAAAGGCTCAGAGAGTGTGAACTGTGCCTGTGGAGTGAGCTGTCATCTGGCCCTTGGACACTTAGATATTAAAAATCTCTCCAACTGTGTCTGCCTTCATTTGCATTTCCAAATTTTTAGGTTAGAGGGCCTTTCAGTTGATTGAATAATGGGTTAATGGCATCCTCGCTCTAATTAAATCGAGATTGTCTCTTTGTGAAAATGCACACTTGATACTCTCTATCTGGATCATTCTAATTGCATTCTGAGAGGGTGCCATGGGGGCTCTGAAGAAGTGACTGTCCTGTGTGAGGGTAGAAACTCTAAGAGGGAGAGGAGCAGGTCCAGGAACACTTAGAGGCTCTCTAGGACTGTGTATTCAGCATTGCTATAAGACTTGGGAGAGCAGAGACATGCTCTTTCATGTTGAATTCCATACATTCTGTACCTTGAACAATGACTGCCACTGTTCCCAATGCTGGTTCTTGATTCTCAATAACTAGTTCTTTTTTCAATTTTTATTTTTTTTAACTTTTTGGTTATGCTGCATGGCATGCTGGATCTTAGTTCCCCAGCCAGGGACTGAACCTATGTCCCCTGCAGTGGAAGCATGGAGTTCCAACCATTGGACTGCCAGGAAAGTTCCATTGATAACTAGTTCTTAAATGAGTGAATGAACAATTTGCAGCTGTGTTTTCATATTAACAATCCAGTGGGGTAGTCTGGTAGTCACTTGGATATAGTTTAAATCCCATATTTCAATATATTTTCAGACCCAGAGCATGAGAAGTTTCCGGACATAGGAAAAACTAGGTTTGAACAGTTTCTATATCTCTCCAAATATTGAATATATGAATATGGTCCCAAAATGAGCATTCTGTTATAACGAGGGAGGCAATCTCCTCAACAAACTCTTGCCTTGCTATTAGCCATCTCATTTCTATGCTAGTTATTCCATATGTCAAAATCTTTTATGTGAAATCCTCTCCTGATACCAATTCTAGCTATCTGAAAACATATTGTTCCCTCTAGCCATTCATCTGTATACTTAACTCTAATCTGTTTTTCCCTTTAACCCTAATAATCCTTGACTCTGCTGTGGTGGGAAAAGTATGCTGGGTATGTCCACTACAAACACTTTGACAAAAAATATAACAACCAATATTATTTTTTAATGTGTGGTCTAGCTTACAAGAGAGAAAAGCGAATCTTTCATTAGCTATCAGGGGAATTCAAACTAAAACCACAGCAAGACACCATTTCACACCCACAAGGATGACTATTAAAAAAACAAATACAAACTAACAAGTGTTGGTGGGATATAGAGAAATTGGAACCATTTTACATAACTGGTGAGAGTGTAAAATGGTGCAGCCACTGTGGGAAAGTTTGGCAGTTTCCCCAAAAGTCAAACATAGCATTATTATATTACCCAGGAATTCCACCCAAGAGGATTAGAAAGCATGTGTTCAAACAAAACCTTATGCACAGATGTTCATAACAGTATCATGCATAATAGTCAAAAAGTAGAAAGCACCTAAATGTTCATCAACTCAAACGGATAAACAAAGGATAGTCATACAATGAAATGTTAATACGCTTTATCTCAGGTTGCTTTTTCCCTCCACAAAAGTTGATGAGCAGATGTATCGCATAGAGTTCTGTCTATTAGGAGGTTTATGGACTTGAGTGGAGCCATAATGGGTCAGCAGTACATCTTTGGCTCATAGCAACAAATCATTAATGAATGAGAATCGAGTTTTTAAAATTTTTTTATATTAGCTGGTATATAGAACTCCCCATGAGGTCTTAGGTGTGAGCTGAGGGAGAGGTATTACTACCACAGAAGGAGGTGGCATGGGGATTTGGAACACCTGATAGTGTAAATTATTTGAACTCTCCAGTTTTGTTTGAACTCAGTTCTCTCATACGACTGCTTACGGCTCAGTGAAAGTGACTCAGTGGAAGTGACAGGATCCAGCCTTCACAAGTTACATCGTCATCTGGTGCCCCATGGGCATATACTCCGTTTCTGCCAGGGCTCAATGGCATGCCAGGAGCTGTTGCTTGAATGATGAACGTCTCTCTGCTGCAGACAGCATAGCTTTGAGTAGTCCGGAACCTCAAGAATTCGTACTGCTACTGTCTCCAAATAGAACTTGCCAGAGATTCCATGCAGCGCCTTTGTCTGCCACAGATACTTCTAGCCCCATTGACCTCTGTGGGTTATATGAGCCCAGAGCCTTTTGTGACAGCCTGGACCTACTGAAGCACCCTGTCTGACTCTAGGCTCCACTCAAAACCCACAGTTTTCTGATTCACCTGATAAATGGGACTGAATGATATTCCCAACCATGGTATGTGTTATCTCTAAAATCCAAAGAGAACTACCAAGGCCCCTTTTCAATGCTGGGGGTATGAGGTGCAGTAGTCTCTCCTTTATTTTGGAGGAGGGCATTCCAGCACACCCCAGACTATTGACCCCCAAATACTTCACAGTGTGTTAGGCCCCCTGAATGTTTATAGGATTTATCTCCTACCTTCTGGCACTCCGTTGCCTTACTAAGTCTTCTAGAATACTTATCATTCCCACTTAGCAGCTCTAAGTAATATGATTTCATCAATAGAGTGGACCAATCACCACGAGGTTCTGTGGAATGTGGAGATTATCAAGGTGCCTCTTGACTACAATGAGACAGACGTAGGAGAAGTAATCTAGCTCTAGGGCAAGACTATGAATGTGTTCTTCTCTCTGTTGGAGGTTAATGCAAACTGCTGTTGATTTGCTTTTCTGATGGAGATTAAAAATACACCTTCACCATTTCAGTAGATGCCTATCAAGTACCACAGGTTGTATTGATCTTCTCAGTAAAGATACTATATCTGGCATAACAGCTGGGATTGGGATTATAATTTGTTTAGATTTCTGGTAAAAGCAATGAACCATCTTTGCCCTGATTCATTTGATTTTTAGGTCCTTCAGGGTGGCACTATTCTCTGCTCTTCCATGCTGGATGCAGTATTATTTCTGATTACTATCATGCCCAGGGGGCAGTGGTTTAAACCTTCTTTATTATAATGACTCTTGCCCTGCAGGCCAGGGAACAAGATGCTAAGTATATCCATCTCAATTATGCAATCAGAAACTGAGAAAATGGACTTGGGCCAGGACTCCATGTGATGCCTGACCTCCACATACCCCATCCCTAGGCACGGGGACCATAATGGCATTTTCGGGGTCCCCATGATAGCAGTGTCAACTAAAATCCTATATCCAGCAGCCTTCAAATATCTGGATCTTCTCACTGCACTCAGTGTGCAATTGCACTAGTGACTGTAGGTCCCTTTGGAGGAAGGATTGGGAGAGTATCTGCTACATACTCTTGATGCGGCATTGCAGGGTTCTTCTTCAACACAGCTCAGCCCCTTCGATCATGTGCTCTAAAATCTGGCTCAGGTTTGGAAAATAGGTGAGAAATCATGACTTTTTTTTTTCATTGCAATCAACCTGCTGCTCACCTTCTACTGGTTTATTTTGATCACTGTAGTTAAGCCACATCTTCACTGGCTGTCCACTTCCTGCCCATAAAAACTTCCTTGTCTATTAGCCACTGCCCTGATCCCCATGGATCAAGGCCCTTGATTTCCAACTGACTTTGATGTTTATTATGGTAATTACACCCACATTGTCTCTGAAGTTAAGTGTTGCCTCTTGACCTCCCTATTTCAGAATTCTATCATCTCACTGACACTAGGGATGCCAGTTCTGCAGCAACATCTCTTACCATCAACCCTGGCCTGTAGAAGACTGACAGCACTGAGCCCTCTCCAGGCATATTCATCGCCTTAATGAAGGAAGTGTCTTCTGGGCCTTCCCAGGGAACACAGTCAACTGGAGAACTCTCTGGCATTACATAAGAAGTCCATTCAAATGCTTACCTCTTTGAGGGTTTTGACCTCCTCAACACTCTGCCAAGGCATCTCTACCTTATTTCCTGTAGACCATCATTGATTCCAAGCTTCAAAGAGCCATTCCAGCAGCTTATTAGTGCCAGCTCCAGGCATCCTTGACATGATATCAAAGACACAGTAATGGAAGTGTCAGGGCTTCCCAGGTAGCACTAGTGGTAAAGAACCCACATTCCAATACAAGAGACATAAAAGACATAGATAGGTTTGATACCTGGATAAGGAAGATCCCCTAGAGAAGGGCATGGCAACCCACTCCAGTATTCTTGCCTGGAAAATCCCATGGATAGAGGAGCCTGGCAGGCTACAGTCCACAGGGTCACACAGAGCCAAACACAACTGAAGCAAATTAGCACAGCATGGCACAATGGAAGTGTCTCCATATCATTAAATCTTCTATTACCAGCCTTATATCAAATCTTTCTGTCCAGTAATCTTGAGATCCATTTCTATATATATATTTTATCATAGATTTGTCATGATCTGAAGCTCTTTTGGGGAATAATCTCTTTTATTACACACAAAAAACCAATATTTACCCCCTAAAGCCATGTTGAAACCCAACCCCAGTTATCAATCTAGGGTTGGCAGTGGAAAGCTACTCTCCTAGAAGTGTGGGGCACCTCTGCTGGTCCAGAGGATTCCAGGTTCCCAAAGGCATCTATCCAAATATGCCTATCCTATGTGTCAGGATCCTGATTTTATCTTACCAGGACCCTGATTTTATCTTACCAGGACCCTGATTTTAGCATAGATTTGTTAGGGCTATGAATTCATCTTCCTTCACAATCAGATCTTGGTCTGATTTTTAGCACAATCTGTCCTCTAACTAAAGGTAATGAGAATCACTTTAAATATTGCCATGCAGGTTTGATGGACTTCACATGTGTCTTGATTTGATAGTAGGCTTTCATGAGCTTGTTATTTATGTTCCTTCTAGATTTCTATGGCAGTTAACCAACCACCTCTGCTTTTAGTTGCAAGAAATGGGAAACCCAAATTGAACTGGCTTGAAAAATAAAGGGGATCTACGGGTTCACACAGCTGAAAAGGACAGAGGTGAGTGGAGCTTCAGGGCTTATTTGGTTCAGGGGTTGATTGATGCTATTCCCCTTCAGAGTATGGTTTTCTTCCCTCTTTCTGTTCCGCCTTCCAAGGCTCCAGCTTTATCCCAAGGCTGGCTCCCTTCATGGTGCCAAAGTGGCTGCAGAGGTTCCGGGCTTTGCATCTGCTTACCATAATGTGTCAGACTTTATTTGGGGGGGCTCCAAAATCACTGCAGATGGTGACTGCAGCCATGAAATTAAAAGACGCTTACTCCTTGGAAGGAAAGTTATGACCAACCTAGATAGCATATTCAAAAGCAGAGACATTACTTTGCTGACTAAGGTCTGTCTAGTCAAGGCTATGGTTTTTCCTGTGGTCATGTATGGATGTGAGAGTTGAACTGTGAAGAAGGCTGAGTGCTGAAGAATTGATGCTTTTGAACTGTGGTGTTGGAGAAGACTCTTGAGAGTCCCTTGGACTGCAAGGAGATCCAACCAGTCCATCCTAAAGGAGATCAGTCCTGGGTGTTCATTGGAAGGACTGATGATGAAGCTGAAACTCCAATACTTTGGCCACCTGATGTGAAGAGTTGACTCATTGGAAAAGACCCTGATGCTGGGAAAGATTGAGGGCAGGAGGAGAAGGGGGCGACAGAGGATGAGATGGTTGGATGGCATCACAGACTCAATGGACAGGGGTTTGGGTGGACTCCAAGAATTGGTGATGGACAGGGAGGCCTGGCTTTCTGAGGTTCATGGGGTCTCAAAGAGTCAGACACGATTGAGTGACTGAAATGAACTGAACTGAACTGAACCATAATGTCCCAGGGAGAAGATCCCTCTTCAGGTAGTGCTTTCAAACAAGAGGAAGTTTCTCATATGGCCCAGACAGTTGACACTTGAGTCTCATTGGTCATATTGTGTCACATCTCCATTTCTGAGTCATTATCCTGATTATCCCCAAATAATTAGGACCCACCCAAAGGAGATGGGCTACCGTCAGGAGGGGAAGATGTCTGAAAAAAAAAAAATCTTGGGTATTGCTAGAGTTGCTGGCTAGGCAGCTAACAGATAAAGATAATTAAGTGTATTCCAAATTTTTACAAAGAAGTTGTATTTCTTTGGGAACTGAAGAAAACATAGATGTATAAATGCTCTTTGATATTCATAATAATACTGTTCTATATGCAACAAAAAATATCAAACTCCTTTTACTAGCCTTCTTCATAGTAATATATAGAATGCTGCCAGCATTCTAAAGTCAGACTTCACTTAATAATACAATTAGGGGTGATATTCAAAATATTTAATGAACAGCATGGCACAATTATAAATCAGTCTGAGTGGTCACCCCATCAATCAGGGGATCATTGGCTCTTAACACTGCAGCAGTGACCTCAGCAACAATTATAGTCACTATCACTTAGCAGTCACTGTCAACATAGAGTACCACATCCAACCATCTGGTCTACCTTCAGTCACCAGTGCTGGGCACCAGGGATCCTTACTGACACCCAGCCTTTCACCAAACTTGGACAGAGGATCCCCACAGCCAGATGCACACTTCCCAGATCAGGACTGTTATTGTCAAACAGGAACGGAAGTATGAGCTAAAGGGAATGAAAATAAAACTCAGCAGAAGCCTTCCTGGCCCTCTGTTGCATTTAGCGAAGAAAGACAGCATCACAGTCAAGAAAAGCCAATGTCAGAATGAACCTGATCATTTTCAGCAGTGTCATCCTGGGTAAGCTACTCTGCCTTGCCAAGCTTCAATGTTCACATCTATAAGTAATACAAGAATTGCCTTGAAAATTGTTATGAACATTTCAGTTCAGTTCAGTCACTCAGTCGTGTCCAACTCTTTGTAACCTCGTGGACTGCACCTGCCAGGCTTCCCTGTCTATCACCAACTCCCGGAGCTTGCTCAAACTCATGTCCATCAAGTTGGTGATGGTCTAATGAACATTTAGAGGTAATGTAAATAAAATGATCCCCTGGAGAAGGAAATGGCAATCCACTCCAGTATTCTTTCTGGGGAAATCCCATAGACAGAGGAGCCTGTCAGACATGACTTAGCAACTAAACACACATGCACAAGTAAAGTGTTTAGCTAAGTGCTAGACATTTTAGTTAATCATTGAGTTAATCGAACATAAGTATCTGTTATTACCATCTCGAAGAGATAGGTTGGAAAACTTCAGACAACTCAGTGATTAATTGTAGGATTAGTCCTCTGATTTCTAAAGTAAAGGAAACTCAGGCACAGACCTCTCCATCATTTCACCCCCATTTTGCGCTTGAACCATCCACTCATCCACGCTGCCCTGTCTCTATAAATATAATGGGCTGACAGCCACTAGTGCTGGAAACAACTCTTCCTGAACTGGAATTTCTGACAGCTAACTTCCACAAGCTGTTCATGAGTTATTTCAAGGGACATTTTGCTGTCAATCACTTACCCCTGAAGTGGACTGCACAGCCTGCTCTGCACCCAGGATCATAAGAGGGGCGGGAGCAACATTTGTTTCTTGGAAATTAGAACACTAGTTCATGACCCATAAAAGGAAGTTGAGAAAAGGACTGTGATGCTAAACAAGAAAAGGAAACTATTCTTATCAAGAACTCCATATATATGAAGCATTATGTTACCTTGCAGAATCTTCATAAGAATCCTGGGAAGCAGGTAATAGATTCCTATCTTACAGGTCTGGAAACTGATGCTCAAAAATGATAATTTGCCCCATCTGGTAAAGGGAAGTGATAAGTTTCAAGTCTGGGACTTTTGAGGTACAAAGTTCTTCCAGTATTTCTCAGAGGTTGTGCTATGGGTATGATTTTGTTTTGCACATTGTTTAGCAACTCTATTCCCTGGGCATTAAAGGTCACCAGCATGACCAAGTTATTTAGCAATTAAAATTACCTCCACACATTTTCAAACCTCCCTTTGTGGAAGGGTGGGATGCCCCAGGCTGAGAACCACACAGATAGATAGATTTATGGCGAATTTATCTGTAATAGAACAGCATCAGATTTCAGAATGGGATCCTGACAGAGTCAGAGGAGGGAGGAGAGTTGCAGACTCCCATACCTCGTGTGGAAATACATTTGTGAATCCGAGTGTGTGTCTTCCTACCTGGAGCCAGTAATGCTTCTCTAAGCATAGTGTGTGCAGGCAAACCAATGTGCACGTGTGAAGCATGTCCTTGACTATGGAGTGTGAAGTCCTAGCTTCCCAGGCCCCCTACTCTCTTCCTCCACATTCAATCAATCTCTTCTGTCCTGTTGAATCCCCCTCCTAAATACATTGCATACACATTCCTGCTACCCTACTCTTCATCAAGCCTGTTCATCTCTCATCTGGAACATTGCAATGGCCTTCCCTCTAGTTGTAGATACCACCTGTTCATTCTTCATACTGCTGCCAGCTTGATCTTTCTAAAAGGCAAATCAAAAGACCACATCACACTCTAACTCAAAATTCCTCAGTCACTGCCACTGCTGTTGCAGTTTTAGAAGCAGACCCTGTATCTAAATGAAATCTTCAAACAGAAGTGCAATATATAAAACAGATAAATGCAGGACTGCTCTGTTGAATTATGTAGACTCCTTAGCAAGGCATACAAGGTCTTTCATGATCTGTCCCCTGCTTACCTCTACAGCTGCTGCTGCTGCTAAGTTGTGTCTGACTCTGTGCAACTCCATAGACAGCAGCCCACCAGGCTCTCCCATCCCTGGGATTCTCTAGGCAAGAACACTGGAATGGGTTGCCATTTCCTTTTCCTATGCATGAAAGTGAAAAGTGAAAGTGAAGTCGCTCAGTCATATCCGATCCTCAGCGACCCCATGGACTGCGGCCAACCAGCCTCCTCCGTCCATGGGATTTTCCAGGCAAGAGTACTGGAGTGGGATGCCATTGCCGTCTACAGAACATCTCTTAATTCTCTAGAATGGGTGTGGTTTGGTGGCTAAGTCAAACCACCTACATTCAAATTCTTTGCCACTTAATAGCCGTGCATTATGTATTGTTTTACATATCTGTCCTTGCATTTCCTTACTGGTAAATGGGCTAATAGCACTTCATGAAGCTCTTTTAAGAATTAGAAGAGTTTTTATTTGTGAAGCCCTTAAAACAATCCTGGCACATAGTGAACACTCAGAGCTCTTATGACTTTCTTCTTTTAATTAAAAAAAAATTCATTCATTTATTTGGTGCATTGGGTCTTATTTGCTGGCATTCAGGACCTTTTAGTTGTGGCAAGTGGGGGATATTTAGCTGCAGCATGAAGACTCTTAGTTGTGGCATGTGGGACCTAGTTCCCTAACCATGGAGTAAACTAAACCCAGGGCCTCTGCACTGGAGCGTGGATCCTTAGCTACTGGCCCACCAGGGAAGTCCCTGACCTTTCTTATATCTTACCCAGAGCTACCCTAGATTCCAAATTTCCTGGTGGCTCAGACAATAAAGAACCTGCCCACAATGGGGAGACCAGGGTTTGATCCCTGGATCAGAAGGAAATGACTACCCACTCCAATATTCTTGCCTGGAGAATTCTATGGACAGAGGAGCCTGGTGGGCTATAGTCCATGGGGTCCCAAACAGTTGGACACGACTGAGTGACTAACACTTTAATTTTTCACAAGTTCCCTAAAATGTCTTGCTACCCACTCTATTACTTTGTACACTATATATGAGTGTGAGCAGTTGTGTGGGGCTTGACTATAAGACCTACAGTCATGAGGCTACTCGTAGACTGATCTAGCATCAAAAAGCTCTCCAGGACTTGAGGGTACTCCAGGCACCAGAGGCTTTAGTCAGGTGCCCTCTTCTCTGTGAGCACAGACTTCTACTCTGACTGGACAGCCCACTCTGTATAAATTCTTAAGGAATTCAGTCTGATTGACTGAATTCAGTTTCTAGTGCCTGCTAATTGTGCAAAGCCCTTTGTGCCAGTTACTGCATTAGACATTATCTACTTGTCAGGAGGTCATCTCTTGTGCAATCAGTGGCCACAGTACTTCAGAGCATGGCTTTGCTTTTCTTCTCTGAGTGAGATCCATGGATGAGGCAGTACAGCTGGAAGGGAGGTTGTGATCAGGCTTCTTGCATTATATCACACAACCTCCACGGAATGGACACCTTCCCAACTTTCTGCCTGGCAAACTTTCCATTCACCTATCAAGTTTGAACCCAAAGACCACATATTTCTTGGGCCCCTCTTCTCTGATTTTCCCAGACAGAATTGGATGCTATTTTTATACATGCTGGACCTGGGTACAACTCTCCATTGGAGGATCTGTCTTAACAACCTCTGTACTCCTGTCTGCCCTTTTTTCCCTCAGATACAATTCATATGTAACACTGCATTAGTTTTAGGTATGCATGACCATCTTTTCACAAGGATTCCTCTTGTGTCTCTACTGCCTGGCATGCAGTAGGTGCTTAAACTTTATTAGTGAATGAAAGAAATTTAGGTATTTATGCAAAAGAAGGTAAATTTCAGCCCATGTTTGTTCCGTTTGCTTCATGTGTTGTTGCTCATGTGTCAGCTTCTCCAGGAATATGTCTTTGATCTCTTACCTTCCTGGACCTGAAAACATCATTCCTCTGTGCTCTGTGCTAAGTTTGTGTGGTACCCTGTAGTTGGTTTGTTTGTTTGTTTTTTCACATTTATCACCTAGGATGGAGACTTATTTACCTAGATTTGTCTTTTTGCCTAGAAGGGAGCTCATTTGAGGGCAAGAAGTGGGACTTATTCATCTCTATAGCTCCTGTGTACCCAAGATACACAGGAGTATTTTGTGTACCCAAGATAATTCTTGAAATAGAGCAGGTGATCAATACATGTATTTTGAATGAATGAATATAAGTTTCAAAGCTATTCCAAAATAGCAGAAAATTCCCAACCCATTAGCTTAGTCCTTGCAATGTGACCTTCTTGCTGCAGACCTCCTTTTTCCATTGTGTTTAGTCAGAGTAAAACTACTTATTTTCTTTTCTCATAGTTTTCACAATGTCCCAGAACATATTTCAACTGACTAGAGGGGGTGAGGGGATGGAAAAATATTCGTTAATGTTCTACTGTAAACAACTGAGACCCACTGTAAACCTCTTCAAAGTGGTTGTTGTATGATTGCTTTGCCTACACAAGATCGCAGCACTCACAATTGAACGATACCTGGAATTCCTCTACTATCTCTAGTTTCTTCCTGCTTCCTCCCTTCTTTGCAAACTCTCTGCCAGCTCTAGTCTGACACATGCGCATTTTGCAAAATGCCATGATGTTTTTGCAAAAAAAAAGCTTCTCAATGCTTATTAACTCAAAAACACTGATTCCTCACACCAGGCATGAAAATAAATTTCAACTGTATTAGACCTAAATGTGAAACCAAACTGTAAAATTGTGAGAAGGGAAAATAAGTAAATATCATTATGAGCTTCTAAGAAAAAAGGATTTCTTAAATAAGGGACAAAAATTATGAACAATAAAGGAAAAAATTGATTTGAATCCATTAAAAATAAAAACTAATTATCATAGACAAAGTTAGAACACAACTAAAACACCAGTAAAAATATTCACAACATATTTAACAAAGGAAGAGTATCTAGAATATATGAAGAACTGCTATAAATTAATAACAAAAAGACACACTCAATATAAAATGGGCAAAGGAGCTGAACAAGGAATTCATATAAGAAGAAAACAAAATGGGCAGTGAGCTTATGAAGAGCTGCTTAATTTCACTAGTGATCAAGGAAATGGATATCTAAACAATAATGACTTTGCAAAAATTAAAATCAGACAACATCAATATGAAGATGTGGGGAAATGTGAATTTTCAACAGTATGGACAATGGTTTAAATTAGTACAACTACATGAGAAAATAACTTGACAATTGCTAATAAAATTGGAAATACACATATGATTGAGCAATAATATTTTTAGATTTACACCCTAGAGAATAAATTACACATGGTGACATGGAAACACATAAAGAATAAAAGGGTTTTTTTGTAATCATGATAAATTTGGGAACCTCTGATGTAACAGCGTAGCTGTCTGTGAAAGTTGCTCAGTTGTGTCCGACTTTTTGCGATCCCACAGACTACATAGTCCACGGAATTCTCCAAACCAGAATACTGGAGTGGGTAGCCATTCCCTTCTCCAGGGGAATCTTCCCAACTCAGGGATCAAATCTTGGTCTCCAAACTACTGGCAGATTCCTTACCCTCTTAGTCACCAGGGAAGCCCGTCATACTGTAGGTTCACCCACAAAGCAGAGACCAGGAAAATGTCTTGCTTGCAAGTTTTTAATTTGTTGATTCATTAATATAGAACTCAAAGCCAACAATTTTACAACTAATATCTGAAGGATGCTTATCTGTGCTTAGTCACTCAGTTGTGTCCGACTCCTTGTTACCCCATGGACTGTAGCCCGCCAGGCTCCTATGTCCATGTAAGAATACTGGAGTGGGTTGCCATGCCCTCCTCCAGGGGATCTGGAGGAGGTCTCCCGCATTGCAGGCAGGTTCTTTACTGTCCAAGCGACCAGGGAAGCCCAAACACACTTTCTCCATAAGGCACATCTCTGCCTGAGCTCAGGAACACCAGCCAGCACTTCAGCGTTATGCTTGGGAGTCATTTTAAACAGTGAAATCACCAACAAAAAGCATATAAATGTGAAAAACATCATAGTACGTAGACTACAAAAAGTACCCTAATTTATGATATGAGAGTTGAAACAAGAAGGCCGAGTGTTGCCTTGTTCCATCTTTGGTGGGACTACAAGGATCTGATGACCCAGAATTTTCCCCTCAATGTGTAAGCCTATGAAGGACCATAAAGCGGAGGCATATATTGATTAGGGGAGTTACAAGGAAAGTTTAATGAGTAGCTAAATTTGCAAATATAAAATCGTCAAATAAAGAGGGTTGACTCTATATGTAACAGTGGCTTTTCATGAAGTGAAGACATTCATGTAACAAGCACCCAAGTTAAAAAATGAAATATTTCTGCACCCTTTTGGGTTCTCTTTCAAGGATAACCACTCTCCTGACTTCTAACATCATACATAGATTAGCAGTTGGTAGTATGGCTTGCTTTTTCTTTCACATTATGTCAGTGTGAGCATGCACTGTGTACTCTTGTGTCCAGCTTTTTTCAGTATCATATTATCTGCATTAGTATATAGGCTTCCATGGTGGCTCAGCTGGTAAAGAATCCACCTGCAAGGCAGAAGTAGGACTTCCCTGCACTGGTTTGATCCCTGGGTTGGGAAGATCCCCTGGAGATAGGAAAGGCTACTCACTCCAGTATTCCGGCCTGGAGAATTCCATGGACTGTATAGTCCGTGGGGGCGGTAAAGAGTCAGACACCACTGAGCGACTTTCACTTTCAATACAACTTTAACTGTTACATGTGATTTATAATATAATCTATGAATTATATTCATCCATGTTGAATTTATCATTTTAAAACATTTTTGTCAGTCTGTGTTATTTGATTAAATTTTTTCAGAAGTGAGTTTGTATTCATATTGTATTCATGTTGAGTTGAGTGAGTTGTATTCATATTGTTGCTTCTGTTGTCTTTTTTACAATTAGATTTCCTCATATGTTTTAGACTTTTGATTTTTAAGGTCATTTTAAGTGACCTTAAAGCAGGGACAGTCTCTGCTTCTTCATCTTTCCTTTTTTTTTTTTTAATTAAAACAAATTTATTGGGGCGTAGTTGATTTACAATGTTGTGTTACTTTCTGCCATAGAAAGTGAATCAGTTATATATCGCTCTTTCCTTTACTTTCTAGTAGTGAAAGGGATGTGCTCCTGCCTTCCTCTAACTCCCCAAGTCCCAGTCCAGAACCAATACAGGCACATTTCAGCACCCCTCTCCTGCTGCAGCCTGGGGCTATCCAGTCTCAGAGCCTGCAGGAGACTTGGCTCAGTTCCTGGTTGTGCTGTTGTGTCTGTTCTGCTGTCTCCTCAGGTTCCTATTGACCTGGAAACAGTTACACCAAGAGGCAGGGTGGCAGCCTTGTAAGCCCCCTCAAAGAAGGGGCACTGACTCCTACTCCTGGCTTCATGCAGGGAGCCTGACTGAGTTCCAGCCTTGTGTGGACCTGTTTGGCTCCTGTTTCTCTTTTGGAATGGGTCTCCTGCTACCATTGTCTGGATCCAGACTTGGGGCCCAGCATGCCCTTGGCTTTCACCCTTACTCGCTGTTGTGAATTTCTGGTCCCAGAGATGCTTCCCTTGCCTTCGATCCCAGTTATCTCTTTTTGGTTATCTTTTAATATTCGACCTGTCCTTGCTATGTTTCTGGAGATGGAAGAAGTTGTAGAGCAGTAAACAACTATATACTATGGTGCCTGAAAGTCCATGTTGCTTTGCTTTATAAGGATAGCAAAGCCATTTTTATTCAGATCAATAAAGCACTGTTCCACCCCATCTAGGTGGAAATACCCCCCAAATGTCCATCAGCTGATAAATGGTAAATAAAATGTGGTATACTTATATAATGGAGTATTAGTCAACCATTAAAGAGAATGAAGTACTGATGATACTTGCAATTACGTGGACGGACCTTGAAAATATACTAAGTAAAAGAAGCCAAACATGAAAGGCTGTCTATTGTATAATGCTGTTTATATGAAATATCCAGAACAGGCAAATCCATAGAGACAGAAAGCAGACTGATGGCTTCCAGGAACTGGGGGAGCAGAAAAGGGGGAATGACTGATAGGCGGTATGGTGTTTCCTTTTGGGGTGATGAGAATATCCCAAAACTAAATAGTGGTGATGGTTTCACAGCATTGTAAATGGACTAAATGCCACTGAATTGCACACTTTATAATGGCTAAAATAATGAATTTTGTGTTATGTGAATTTTACCACAAGACCAAAAAAGAGTCTCTATTCTTCTGCACACCTTTCCTACTGCTCCCATTTGAATGTATCACTCCTTAATTGCACCAGCACGATACCTGGTCTGTCCCTTTAGTGCGTATCTTCCACATTACATTGCAAATTACCTGTGTCTATCCCTCTGTCAGACTATAACATTTTCAATAGAAGAGCTGTGTACAATTCAGATTTGTTTCTCTGTTACCTTGCTTAGTGTCTGACACAGAGAAGGCCCAACAAATGCTTGCTGAATCGATGAATGAACACATTACCTGAACTCAAACACAACCACTCAAAAAAAATAAAATTGCCCTTCCTCAGGGTCTCTCAATTTATTGTTAGAATGCTCCCCTGGGGAAAGGATTTTCATTTGGAAACATCTTGTGACACTCTCAGGGCTGAAGCCTTCCCTGTGAGAAAACAGTGCAAGGAGCCCTGACCATTCCCTGGGGTCCCCTGAGAATGTCAACCTCCTGGCTTCTGCCAGTCCTAACATACCATCTGCTGGAGGTGCAACTGCAATGGCTACAGACTCAAATATTCAAAATATTCTCAATAACGAAGCTCAGAAATGCTTCTGCTGAGTCATTCTCCAGCACAAAGCGTTTTCTTTATGAGGCTCTCATCTGTCCTCTGAGGCATAAATTGCAAATATTGCAGCCTCACTCCTCAGAGGTGCATTAAATGACTTCTCCTGGGTCAGGCAACAAATGATGGAATAAGTGATGCATCAAATTGGGAAAGACTTCAAGGGGGTCTTCCTGTCTATGCTCCTATGTATGATTATATATCTGTAGGCTTTGGGGTTATAAATTTCCTGAATACACAGCTCTGAGACTGAGATTTTGAGGTACAAAAATTTCTTCCTCAACTTTAGCTTCACTGTTATGAAGATGTTTCTTCTTGTTCCTCAGAATGACTTTTAAATTATCCCTTTCACTCTTCCATATGAAAATGTACAATCTTTTTGTTAGAAATAATTGGGGGACCTACCATGTGCCAGGAACTCTGGATTCCAACCTAAGTAAAATATAAACCCGCCCTTCAAAGTGGAAATTCATAGTCTTTCTTTAGGGTTTGCTTGAAGTTCCTCTTTCTGACTCCAATCCAACTTGGTAAAATGTGCCCCTAAATCTACCAGCAGGCAAACATTTTACTAGCTTATTATTATTCTCTGTTGTTTAATAAATGGAAAGAGTCTGTGTTAATCTCTCTTCATGTCGTGCCAATGATCAGCAACCTGTGGATAGGTTGGGATTGTCTGTGCCCACTCATGTTGAAATCCCTTCAATTACCTGAAATGGAGCAGTTAGTTTTTGCCTGTGAAAGAAACAGAGCAGAAACCTGAAAATAATTGCTTTTTACCAGTGAGTGTAGAGTTCCATGAAAACATCCCCTTCTTACACAGCATCCCCAGGTCTGACATCATGGAGACACCTCACCTGGCTTGACCTATGCAAACAGGACTCTTCTGGGAAACCCCACAGACACCAGCAGTGCCTGCAGTTTCCAATCCCTGTGTGGTTCCTGGAGCTGTGGCTGAGGGACACAGCAGGCAGAGGAAAGATGTGTATTTCTCTGTCATCTAGGAGACTGAAGCCATCGTTTTCTTTGGTGTCTCATCCTCCTAGCAAGAGGGGATACATGGGGTCCCTAGCCTGTTTTGAAAAAGACACACTAGGATTCTGAAACCAGCCCTGCAGTTTGCCTCCAATATGATGCTGACTACTCATGAGACAAGCATCTCTGTCATCATGCCACCTACAAAACAGAGTTACAAAGTAAAAGGATTTGGGGTAAAAAAAAAAATGTTTAAAAAAGCTAGTAACAGTCTTCTAAGAGGGGATCAGAGTAACTCATGTCACCTTTCATTCATGAGTCCTGATCACAAATACTGTTGTTCTACTGCTGTTGGTCAGCAAGGTATTGAAGGGTCTGCTTTGGATGTGACTTCTGTCTCCTCTTAATGCCTTTTGTACCATCTTCTTGTGTGTGCCTAAATTATAGCTAAATATATGAAGGCAGGGAACTGTCTGCCTTGTTTGTCACTGTCGTAGTTTGGCTTCCCCGAGAAACAGATGCTGGGACAAAAATTTAAGTGCAAGCAATTTATTTGAGAGGAGATTACAGGAAACATTGGTAGGAGAGGGAGGCAGGGAAGCCAAAAAAAGAATCATTACCAAGAAGTTATATCATGGTTACTGGAGCTTGATCCCACGGGTGAAGCCTGGGGAACAGGATATTACACAAATCTGAGTTGTCCCACCTGAGGAGTGAGGAAACTGAGGTATTTATATCCCAGTTTCCATCAGTCATTGGTTGAGGGCGATTCCTGTATAACAGTAATTGTATGTCAATGCAAAAAAAAGATGAACCTTAATTCTCACTTCACTTCATGCAAACAATTTAATGCAAGGAGGATCATATGTCTAGATGTAAAAGACAGAACTATAAAGTTTTCAGATGAAAACATAGGTGAATATATGTACAACCTCAGAGTATTCACAGATTTCTTAGGCAGGACACAAAAAACACTAAAAAAAAAAAAACCCTTAAAAATTAATAAAATTGACTTCATTCAGAATTAAATACTTCTGCTCTTTGGAAAATATTGTTAAGAAAATGAAAGGACAAGTGATAGAATGGGAAGAGTATTTTCAATACATATATCTAACAACAAACTTGTATCTAGAATATATAAAGAATCCCCTACAAATCAGTAATGATAAATATTTGAACACATACTTACATGAAATAAAATACACAAATGGCCAGTAAGCTGTTTGAAATGGGGATCAACATCATTCAGTATCAGGGAAATGCAAATTAAAACTACAGTGAGATGTTACTATAAGTCCACTAGAGTTGCTAAAACTGAAAGGACTTGACATGCAAATGTCAGCATGGATAACTAGAACTCTCATATTTTGCTGGTAGGAGTACAAAATGGTACAACCACTGTGAAGAACTCTTTGGCAGTTTTTTATGGGGTTAAACATATCTATCTCTGGTAAGTCTGCTGGTAAGTCACTTCAGTCGTGTCCGACTCTGTGCGACCCCAGAGACGGCAGCCCACCAGGCTCCCCAGTCCCTGGGATTCTCCAGGCAAGAACACTGGAGTGGGTTGCCATTTCCTTCTCCAATGCATGCAAGTGAAAAGTGAAAGTGAAGTCACTCAGTTGTATCCAACTCTTAGTGACCCCATGGACTGCAGCCTACCGGCTCCTCCATCCATGGGATTTTCCAGGCAAGAGGACTGGAGTGGGGTGCCATTGCCTTCTCCCATATCTATCTCTAGAAACCAGAAATTCCACTCCTTGGTATTTAATGAAGATAAATGACAGCACATCTCTACAAAAAAAGAGACTAATACAAAAAATGTTTACAACAGCTTAAAAAGCCAAGCAAACAGAAAACAATTCAAATGCCCATCAACAAGTGAGGAACAAATCCTGATATAATCATGCAACAGAATGTTATTCATCACTAAGAAGAAATGAACTACTGGTTTATACAACATGGATGAAGCTAAAAGACAAAACTACCCTGAACAAAAGAAGCAGATATAAAAGAATATATCCTGTGGTTTTATATATATCTTTATATATATATATATATATGGCTTCCCAGGTAGCTCAGTGGTAATATAGGAGGTCCAAGAGATGTGGGTTCAGTCCCTGGGTCGGGAAGATCCCTTGGAGGAGGAAATGGCACCCCACTCCAGTATTCTTCCCTGGAAAATCCCATGGACAGAGGAGCCTGGCGGACTGTAGTCCATGGGGTTGCAAAGAGTTGGACACAACAGAGTGACTGAGGACATACATAGATATATATGTATAAAGTCCAGAAATAAAAAAGCTTATCTACAGTGATTAAAGTCAGACCAATGGTTGCCCCTGGGAGTAGGAGACTGACTGGAAGGAGGCACTCCTAAGGGAACTTGGTGCTCCAAGTTAGGAAATGTTCCGTATCTTTTTCATATGGTGCTTACGTGAATGTATACAGCTGTTAAAACTTGCCTAATTGAATATATAAGATCTATGTTTTTTATTGTATAAAATTATACCTTAATAAATATTACAGACATATCTCTAAAAAAGAAAACACAGTGGCCGTTAAAAACATGGATTAATTTGTGTTCTGTCTACCCCACCCCCTCAGCCATTCAGTCGTAAGCTTCAGGTGGACAGAACATCTGTTTTATCTTCTGTATTCCCAGCACCTACTACAGTGTCTTGGATCTCTGAATGCTCAAATCACATTTGTTAATATCAGAGGTTTTAAAGAGCCTCTGTGCATTGAGCTGTGGCTTTGTATCTCCCTCTGCAGACATGATCCATTCTTGGCAGATGCTGGTGGCCCCAGAAGCTCGAGCACAGGTGCATTGTCTAGGAAGGGAGCTTGCAGGTGGGAGCCCAGCAGGGCCCTGGGTGTCCTTGGGCACTGACAGGGTCCCAACTGTGAGCACCATCTGCTCCTATGAAGGGTGTCTGACAGCATCCGCAGCCAGGGACCTGGAAGGTGAGCGCCTCTGAGATCGAATATCAGGCTCCCATCCCTATCCTCCTGCCTATGGGGGTGCATGGAAAGTCACTTTAACCCCACAAACAGAAAGTACCCACACATGTACTGCTTTGGAATTTACCAAGAATTTTCCCACAGATGATCTTACTTTATACTCCCTAAGACCCTAGAAGATTGGTATTGGCTAACTCTGTTTCACAGAGAGGTAAAGTGACATCCCAAGGTCACACAGCTGGCAAGTGGTAGAATTGGGATTCAAATCAAGTTTCTAACCATTTACTACTATATTAAATGCAGTACTGCTGCGTCATTTAAGGACCTTCAGAAGGCATTTCTCAAATCTGACCCCTTCAAGCTCTCCTGGACTAATGGAAAGATAACTAACAAATAACCCTTATCTTGAATTCAAGTTATTCTACATGTCCCTCAAAGATGAGCCTGCCTGGACCACCACTGTGATAGTGTCCCTTCTCTATGTCAATTTTCCATACTCTTCACCATCTACCAAGTAAAATTCACTCTCCTTAGCTGCTGTTCAGTGCTCTTCTGCCTAACTCATCTTTGTGGCCTCATCTTCCTTAAAACCTCTTGCATTCTGGCTGGTTATGTCACTATCCTCATCTCTGCAACTTTGCTCTTCAACTTGCCCTCCACCTGGAATACCAGTTTCATCCATCTTCCCTTGGGATGCTTTTACTGACCTTTCAAGTTGGGACTGAAATGCCACTGCCATTCCAGATTGAGAGTTTTACATTACCTGAATCCTTAAAGCACCTTTCACTGGGCATTAACGTCAGATATCATGTACCTCTTTGTCTTCTTTATTAGATCCTAAGGTCCTAGAAGGCTAGATTCATGCCTAACATATTTCCATAACCCCTGTAGTTACTAACATAGCTATATACTGTAGACATTTAAAGGTGTTTTGTTGAGTGAACAAATGACCACTTCTCCAACCATGGCCTATGCATTTAATACCCTTTTAAATGCATGGTTTTAATTTTTTTTTGCATTTTGACTTTATGTACTGGATTAACACAGCTTCCATCTTCCATACACGATGCTTCCAATTTGACCCAGCCTGCTGCTGCTGCTGCTAAGTCGCATCAGTTGTGTCCGATTTTGTGCGACCCCATAGATGGCAGCCCACCAGGCTCCCCCGTCCCTGGGATTCTCCAGGCAAGAACACTGGAGTGGGTTGCCATTTCCTTCTCCAAAGCGTGAAAGTGAAGTCGCTCAGTCATGTCCTACTGTTAGCGACCTCATGGATTGTAGCCTACCAGGCTCCTCCGTCCAAGGGATTTTCCAGGCAAGAGTACTGGAGTGGGGTGCCAGTGCCTTCTCCAGACTCAGCCTGCACAGATACCCAAATTCTTTGCAAGTGGGGTGGACTCAAGGAGAGATTGCAGAGTCCACAGTTCTACACCGGCTGCACAAATTGCTTCAACTCTCAGGACATTATTTTGCATCTCCATCTATTCCATGAGGGTAATAATCTGTTTGGCTTTAATATACCACAAGGTTGTTGAGAGAACAAATAACAGATGTAGAAGTGCTTTGTTGATTATAAATCATTCAAACCTGTTACTGAGTTGCACCTGCCATTTGAGCCTCCCCTTTCATCGCTGGCAACATCCCACCCATTTGCTCTTCTCTTTTAAAGAGAACTGGACCGTCTGGAGGGAATATATCTAGGGGCCGCAGGAATATGGGTTTCCTGACTGGTGGGTGGAATTGGGGCTGTGTTTTGGTGGGGTTGAGGTGGCAGGGCTGTTGTCATCTGAAAGGCTGCTGTGAAAAAGGAAACCACACTTGTCCACATAGCGCACAGAGCTAGCCTAGTCCCAGTCTGTAGAAATCACAAGGCCAGTTATCAGAAAGGTCTCAGAGCGGCAAAAGATGTCCTGGGCTGCCTGACGAGGGCCGGAACTATTGAAAGGCCAACTACCGTTTATAAGCGTCACAGTTCCACTTCAAGGTGGAAGTTACCAACACCACTTTGCCCACCACGAGGAGAAGACGCTCAAGGTCCAGAGCTACGCCCTTAAGCAGAGGACAACCCCGACTCGCCATCTGCCCCACCCCACACGAGTCTCTGGGGCTTGTCCATTGGCTTCCACTCGGGGGTGGGTGGGCCTTGGATCACTTCGCTTTCTGATTGGTCAACTGCACCGATTGATAGGCGTGCTGCGGCTGCCCAAGCCGGGAAGAGAAACATGGCGGAGGCGGGAAAAGAGCACGCGGGTCTCGGGTTACCAGTAGGAGACGCGGCCCAGTGGCCTTTGCAGCGGTATGGCCGCTTCATGCCCTCAGGCACTGGGGAACCGCCTTGGCCTGGCCAGGAAGCTGGGATGGCTTCTTCCCCGACCTGGAAGGTGAGGCCTGAGGGTGAGAAGGGTTGGAAGGCTCTCACGGCGGGGAAGGGAAAGAGGGACGACTCCAGCCTGGTTCCTGAGGCGCTGTGTCTCCTCCATTGGCAGGTGGTTTCTTAACCACTGAGCCACCTAGGAAGCCCCTACCTTGTTTACCTTATCTTAAATTAGAGATAATAATGGTACCCACTGTTCAGTATGGTTGTGAGCTCTAAGCTAATATATATATAAATCACTCAGTGCCTCGTATAAAGTTATGTGTTTACTGATATTATCATTATTGTTTTGGTTTGTCCTGGTGATATGTTTTAATGCCACGGGTTGCTGATCATTCACTTCCTTTTGGTCTGGTTTCACTATTGGATGTGGACCCTGGGGTTTTGGATTGTGCATGTGTATGCATGTTGGTATGATTGGGCAGCAGTGAGTAGGAGAAAAGGAAAAGAGAAAGAAAATTTCAGGTAGAGGATACAACATGTGCAAAGGCCCTGCACCTGTACAACCTCAGAGAGTGTAATGTACAGACAAAAAGTAAGTCTGGTGCTTAGACAACAAGGGGTCAGATAACACAGGGTGAGGTTGTCTAGAGAGGTAGGCAGGTAACTTATGAACAATGTCCTAAAACCAATAGGAAGTCACTAAAGGGTTTTAAGTTGGAGCATTTTCTTCTTTGAAAGATCACTCTGGTTGAAGAGTGGAGACAGAATTGGAGAGGAATATGAGTAGAGTTCAGAAGATTCCCCTGGAGAAGGGATAGGTTACCCATTCTAGTATTCATGGGCTTCCCTGGTGGCTGAGATGGTAAAGAATCCGCCTGCAATGCGAGAGACTTGGGTTTGATCCCTGGGTTGGGAAGATCCCCTTGAGGAGGACAAGGCAACCTTCTCCAGAATTCTTGCCTGGAGAATCCCCATGGACAGAGGAGCCTGGCGGACTACAGTCCATGGGGTCTCAGAGTCGGACATGACTTAGCAACTAAGTAACAACAGCAGGTAGATTCAGGAAGATCACTTAAAATGCGTTTGCAGTGTAGTGGGCAATAGCTGATAATGACTTAGGAGGGCAAGGGTGGGAGGATAGGGAGGGAGAATGGCAGTAGAGATGGGGAGACCAGGCATGTTAAAGCTATATTTTGGAGGCCAAAATGACAGGACTTGGAGATTGACTTGATATGAGTGGTGAGAATAAAGAGCTCCTGGGTTTCTGGCAGGAACAACTGGATTGGGAAACATTGGAGGAAGAACAGTGAAGGAAAGATCCAAGACTTCAGTTTCAGATGTATTGGGTTTAAATGCATTTATGCAGCATCCAAGTGGAGATGTTGAATGGAAAAACATCTGGGCTGGAGATGTAAATGTGTCATAGTTAAGAGATGATACAAGATTTCAGGACCAAGCTTCATGGTAGGTATACCAGGACAGGTAGAGGGGACCGAGCCCTAAAGCAGATTGCCAGGGGTCAGAGAGTTGGGAGATACCAGGAAAAGGCAGATCCATCAAAGCTACAAAAGATTATTACAAGAGGGAGAGAACAATTAACTTTGTTGAATGATGCTGCAGAGTGAAGAATAATGATGACTAAGGTGTGTGCATTGGATTTAGCAACATGAAGATCCTTAATGGTTTTTTACCAAGAGAAGTTTCAGTAGAATGAAGGGGGTGGAAGCCAGATAGGGGTGGGCTGAAGAGTAACTAGTAAGTGAGAAAGTGTGACCAATGTGTGTGGACAATTCTGAGAGATTTGGCTGTAACTGTGAGTAGAGATGGGGCATAATGAATTGTTCACCAATTTCTAGACTATTAGAGCTAAGACCATTAAAAAAGGCATTAAATACTTAATTGTATTCTGTAGAGCACATCCTGAGAAATTGTAGTAGTTGTTCAATCACTAAGTCGTGTCTGACTCTTCACAACCCCATGGACTGTAGCACTCCAGGCTCCTTTGTCCTCCACCTTCTCCTGGAGTTTGCTCAGATTCATGTCCACTGAGTCGGTGATGCTATCTAACCGTCTCGTCCTCTGCCCCCACCACCACCCTTTTCCTTTTGCCTTCAGTCTTTCCCCGCATCAGGGTCTTTTCTTCCAGCGTATCTTTTTGCCTTTAATACTGTCTATGGGGTTCTCCAGGCAAGAATACTGGAATGGGTTGCCTTTTCCACCTCCAGTGGACCATGTTTTGTCAGAACTCATTATGACCTGTTTGTCTTGGGTGGTCCTGCAGGGCATGACTCATATCTTCATTGAGTTATGGAAGCCACTTTTCCATAACAAAGCTGTGATCCATGAAGGGGAAGTTGTAGTATAGCTTGCAAATGCAAAATTGAATGAATAACGATAAATCAAAGAATCACTAATCTATAATAGGATCTTGAAAGAATGGAAATGTTTGAGGACATAATTAATTGTTGAAATTGCCCAACAGGTTCCTTAATACCGTCTCTTCACACCCTTATAATTCTTCTCCTCAAGCATCTTTGTTGGGTGCACAGCCTCAGATGCAACTGGGTAACTATTAGACTCCTATCTTGCAACCTGGAGGTCAGGGACATTAGACCATTCTAAGGAGTTGTTACATTTCTTTCCTCTTCTTTGCAAGGCTCTTCATAATTGCTTATAAGGAGCAGCACTTTTCAACAGTTTTCAAATGTTTGGCATAAAGCCACAGCTACGGTGACAAGAGATGAGGTTTGCTTTTGCAGTGCTTTTGAAAACTGAACATTTGTACTTTCCTTTGAATCTGTGCCGAACCATCCTACCTGCTGTGATCAGTTTCAGCCTAGGTCTGTCATTTTGGGAGGGAAAAACGAAAGAGAAAACAAGATTTGTTCTATTTTATGTGTTCTGTGACTTGTGCAATAGTAATGATAAAAGATGAGCCATCTAAAGTACTGCACTAAGTCCCATGTGAATTTCTTATTTTAAAAATGTGGTACCTGCAGTAAGAAAAAAAAATGTGTGTTAGGTAAAGCATAAAAATATATTATTTTTGGAGAATAGAGTCATTCTGGACATTATTTTCTCTAGGGGACTTTTTAAGTTCAACCTTGGTTGAATCTATTTTGAGTTTCTTCATTTTTTCCTAAAATTGTGGGGAGAATCTGATTTCCTGCTACTGTTCTATATAGTTGTATAATGACAAAGAAGACTTTCATTACAATGGGCACAATGCTAAGGCAAAAATGTTGATTAAGAGAAAAAAAATGAATAACACAATAAGTCTAGTACTTCTAAGACTTGGAGTCATGGTTGAGAGGTAAGGTCAAGTCTGAGACATCTTATATATAGACTATGGAATGTATATGTATATTGATTTATTTGTCTGAATTGAATTATTCTTATGAAAAGTTACTATCTGTAGACAAGTTAACCACAGTTTGGAAGCAAATAAACTTTAAAATTGAAGGATAATTGCTTTACAGAATTTTGTTGTTTTCTGTCAAACCTCAACATGAATCAGCCATAGATATACATATATCCTCTCCTTTTGAACCTCCCTCCCCATCCCACCCCTCTAGGTTGATTCAGAGCCCCTGTTTGACTTTCCTGAGCCATACAGAAAATTCCTGTTGCCTATCTATCTGTTTTCATATGGTAACATAAGTTTCCCTGTTATTCTTTCCATATATCTCACCCTTGCCTCCCATCTCCCTATGTCCATAAGTCTATTATCTGTCTGTTTCTCCATTGCTGCCCTGTAAATAAATTCTTCAGTACCATTTTTCTAGATTCCGTATATGTGCTTTAGAATATGATATTTATCTTTCTCTTTCTGATTCACTTCACTCTGTTTAATAGGTTCTAGGTTCGTTCACCTCATCAGAACTGACTCAAATGCTTTCCTTTTTATGGCTGAGTAATATTCCATTGTGAATATGTACCACAGCTTCTTTATCCATTCATCTGTTGATGGGCCTCTGGGTTGCTTCCAAGTTCTAGCTATTGTAAACAGTGCTGCAGTGAACAATGGGACACGTGTCTTTTCCAATCCTGGTTTCCTCAGGGTATATGCCTAGGAGTGGGATTACTGGGTCATATGGTGGTTTTATTCCTAGTTTTTTTAAGGAATCTCTATACTGTCTTCCATAGTGTCTATATCAATTTACATTCCCACCAACAGTGCAAGAGTGCAAATAAACTTTTTGTGATACTGTGAAAAAAGTGTGAAAAAAGTCAACAATTTAGGGACTTAACTCGGTGGACCAGTGGCTAAGTCTCCACGCTCCCAGTGTAAGGAGCCCAGGTTCAATCCATGGTCAGAGAACTAGCTCTCACATGCCACAACTAAGAGTTCACATGCCAGAGAGCGAAGATTCTGCATGCCACAACTAAGACCCAGTGCAGTTAAATAAGTAAATATTTAAAAAATCAACAGTTTAGGACTGTGCTACTCAGATGTCAGTGTGCATATCCATCATTTTGTAAATCCTGACTTAGGTCTGGTGTGGGCCTTGAAATTCTGTAGTTCTAACAGACTTCCAGGTGATACAGGCTATTGGTTCAAAGCCATACTTTGCAGAGCAAGAATTTAGAAGACTTTAAATAAAATGGCAACCTTGTAGTAAAATTAATAAAAATGAATTTGTGGGGTTATGAGGTAAGGCAATAAGATTAATAATGAATATGCAAATATTTTATTAATAGGGTTAATATTTAAACCATCTGTCATTTAAGTGGAATGAGCAAATGAAATACATCTTGAACTTGATTTCAATTCCTTACATCTGTTAGCTCAGCCTTTCTGGAAGAATTATCATAAATGATAACAGATTGGTCCATTTTATGTATTTTATGGTTGAATGTAATTTAGTCTACTAATTTGAGAATAATTTTGAAAGGTGATGTTAATTGCAAGTTGCTTTTAAATTAAAGTTATACCACATTTTCCACACTCCAAGGATTTCTCAGACATGCCCTAATTGGTTGAACCTGACACCGTCTTATTTTTTTCCTTTCAAAAGGGGGAAAAATCCTTTAGTTTTTATAGAAGGAACTTAAAATAATTGCCCTACTTAGAAGTTAACAAGAAATAGAAAATGAAGTTTGTACTTAAAATGAACTTTTAAATGCAGATTCAACATGAGATATACTTTGGGTCCTCTTAACAGCATCCTTTGTTTCTTTGTATTTCATGTGCCTACATATTACCTAGCATATGATAGGTGCTCAGTAAATATTTGACTGTGTGGTAGCTTACTTTTCTTAAGATAATGTGATAATTATGATGTGATGATTTAGTTGCTCAGTTGCGCCTGACTCTTGTGACTCCATGGACTGTAGCCTGCCTGGTTCCTCTGTCCATGGAATTTTTTAGGCAAGAATACCGGAGTGGGTTGCCATTTCCTTTTCCAGGGTATCTTCCTGACCCAGGATCGAACTTGGATCTCTTACATTGCTGGTGGTCTCCTGCATTGCAGGCAGATTCTTTACTGACTGATCCACCCAAGAAGCTATTTCTACTATGATGTGATAGCTACTATTTATTGTTTATTTTGGTATATTTCTTACAGCAGTCCTATGAAGCAAATTTATTGTACCATTTTATAGATAAGGGAACTAAAACTCAGAGAGGTTCAGTGACTTCCCAGGAACACAGAGAACTTCAGAGAGAATTCACACCCTGGTTTTCATGCCTCTAAAACTTGTCCCCTTAACCACTATGCCGTTTGTCTTAGAACTGTTAATATTTCATATGGGAACTAGCAGTTCAGTAATATAGATGAGGAATTTTGAGATTAACACACAGGGTGAAAAATGATAAAAATGATTGTAGCTTTTTTTTTTTTAAGGAAAATTTAAGATTCAGTAAAACCCCAAGAAAATTATTTTTGAAAATAGTGAAGTAGTAGTTCTTTTTTGCCTACCTGGTAGTTTTTGATTGGATGCCTGATGTGAATTCTGTCCTATTGAGTGCAGGATATTTTTGGATTCCTATAAATACTCTTGAGCTTTTTGCTGGGATAAGTTATTTGGAAGCAGTGTGATCCTTTCAAGTCTTGCTTTTGAGCTTTGTCAGGTGTGACCAGAGCAGCATTTGATCTGGAGATCTTTTTTTTTCCCCTCCTGAGGCGAAACTCTTCAACATACATGTTCTACCCAATGCCCTTACATTGTGAGATTTCTCTCTCTGGCTGATAAGAACAGACCCTATTCCCTGCTCTGTGTGAGCCCTCAGGATTGTTCCCGAAGTCCTTTCATGTGGTTCTTTGCCCAGGCTCTGGGCATTTGCTCCCACATGTGTATATGCTGAAGATTTGAAGAGGGGTCTCTCTTGGTGTGGCGCTCTACTCTCTGGAATCCCAGCTTGCTAACTCATCCTAACCTTCCTGGACTTGAGACTCCGTCCCCTCCACTTAGGGACAGCTAGCAAGGCTCTGCCTGTGCTCCTTCTTGTAGTTTGGCCTGGAAACTTTCTCCAAGAAGTATTCTAGGTCAATGGTAAGACTCACCTCCTTTTTTCTGTTATTTCTCAGGAATCATGTCCTTTATTACTTGATATCCAGTGTCTTAAAATCTGTTGTTTCCTCTAATTCGTGCGGCCTTTTAGTTGTTCAGGCAGGAAGGCAGGTGGTCCCTGTTCTATACATTAGTTTGACCAGAAGAGCACGTCCATAGTGGGTCATTCGATTCAGCCCCATTTTGTCATTTTCCAATTCAGTTCATCAGTTCAACAAAAATTACTGGATTATCTACTGGGTACTTGTCATTTACTTGGGCACTAGAGAAGCTGTGCTCCAGTACTCTTGCCTGGAAAATCCCATGGATGGAGGAGCCTGGTGGGCTGCAGTCCATGGGGTCGCAAAGAGTCAGACACGACTGAAGCGACTTAGCAGCAGCAGCAGCAGAGAAGCTGTGGAACTATCCTTGTGTTTCATCACAGTCTTCAAATATTGGGGCCCTTGAGCACAGGATTACAAGTAGGGTCTGATCCCTGAAGTGGTGTGTCTCAAGGTGCCGTGGGCAGACTGCTTTCACCAGTCCCTTGAGGTGCTGGTTGAAGGTGCAGATTCATGCTCCTGCACGAGGCCTAATGAATCAAAATCTCTGAGGATGGCTCTCTAAGTGATTCTTACGTACTGCAGTCTGTCTTCATGCCCCACTTCTGAAGGAAAGGTGAGGGAGAGGGAACAGTTGATAAAGTAATACTGATATTGTTTAATGATTTATAATTTATGTAGTAATTTCATAAACCTCTTCCCACTAATTCTCACATTTAAGATCTCTATTTAAATCTTATTACCCTTTTATACACAAGAAGCTGAGCTGGGCTAGGTTAAATAGCTTGCCAAAGGTTTGCAAAGGACTGGAAGAACTTCTAAAACTCTTGTCGTCTTGAAGCCATTCTGCTGTACACGGCTGCTTCCTCCCGTGGTACCTCCTTTTATGAAGATGCAGAGGGGTCATCAAGAATTATTATTCTTTCATGTAGGTTGCTTTTTTAAAAAGTTGACAGATTATGTTGTTTTATTAATTAGTATTAAGATTGGCTGTGAATATCAGAAAATGCAAAATAACAATGGATTAAATAAAATGAAAGTTTATTATTTACATAATAGCACAGGGCTGGTATGAACTCCACAGCATCAGGAAGTGAGAATCCTTCTATTTTGTTCTCTGCCATGCATGGCTGTGGTCTCATAGTCCACAATAGAACTGATATTCTATACGGCCTGGTGGAGGAAGGGATGAGGAAGTAGACAAAGGGTTCATACCTGCTGTCCCGTAAGGAAGTTTCTGGTTAGTTGCCGCATGACACTTTCTGCTGTAGCCAGAACTTAGACCTGTGGTTGTCTTAACTACATGAACATCTGGCATATGTAGTCTGAATTCCATGAGATCATGTGTCCAGCTGAAAATCAGGGGCTCTCTTAGCATATAAGGAAGAAAATGGTTATTAGAAAACAACTGGAAGTCTCAGCTAAGAAATGACAGCTTATTCCTGGTTGGAACTCAAAAAGCATTTCTAATAACAACAGCAACAAGCAAAAAAACTTATTTAGTACATAATTACTGTATGTCAGTACCTATAAAGGTGATTGGCAGACACTTCCCAAATCTTTATTGAATCAATGAATCAAGGTCAGGTATTCTGGTAAATATCTGATTTTGCATTATATCATTTAATCTTCTGATGACCCTATAAGGTAGTTATTACTGTTTGTATTTTATAGATGAGGAAGTAAGTGTACTTGAAAGTTGCAAAACAAGGATTTGATCCTAAATCTTTTTATTCCAGATAGTGCCTTTTAAAAAAGTAATAGTCATTAGTGTTGTTCACCAGATTATACTAAGATTGCATATCCCTGGTCTCTTTGAAGTTGTGTGTCATGTGACTGGTTTTGACCAGTGAAAGGTGAGCAGATGAGCAGAAGGTGCCTATGGAATGTGCAGGAGCTTTGAGAGCCAGTGGATGATTCATTATCTTCTTTCTCTTTGCTACAGTATGGCAAGTATTGGCTGCCCTGTCAGGGTAAGTCCTATAGTGAGAATGATAGGCAGTGTGAGGTAGGGCGGGAAGACAGGTAGGAGAAGGATGCATGGGTGGTGTGAGTGAGAAATAAAACCTTTTCTTTGGGGAGTTGTTAATTTCTACACACAATCTAGCCTACATCTGACTGATGCAGAAATAATTTTTATAATTGTGGTTGTTTAATTGAATTGTATGTCACATACAGTGTACATTGTAGATTGCTTAGGCTTTTGTGGAAGGATCTTCTAACAGATGTTCTAACCTTTGTTTTTTCTTTTGACAGAATCATCACTTGTTCCAAATACCAGATTATAAATACATATTTCCAACTCTGTTCTCCTTAAAAAACAAGTTAGTTTGATTTTGTAACAGACATAGTTTTCATAGAGGCTATGGCTTGTTCACAAACATGATTTAAGGTAGAGTTTATCTAGGCAAATATTTTGAAGAATATTTTTTCAGTTTAGTGGTTGAAGAAGTCTCAGAAGTTATCATTTAAAATGAGGTCCGAGAAAATAAAAATTCATTGATGTTTAGGATTTGTTCCCTGCCTGCTATGTGCTGGATACTGTTCAGGGCTCTGTTTAGAGATGCTTAAGACATCACCATTGGAAGTTCTAGCCAGTTAAGCTCAAGTGCCTGCCTATTTGAAATATAGGGTGCTTTTCACCTAAAAATGACAATATGGCATCTGAGAAATAAATTAAAGTGTTTCTTTACCTGAGATTTAGAAAAACAGTTTGGATATTGAAACTGTTGTAGCTGTGAATGAGCCTTGTTACAGTTCATGGGGTTGCAGAGTCGGACACGACTGAGCGACTTCACTCACTCACAGTGAATAAATAGAAGATAGTGACTATGAAGATAGCGAGCCAGGTGCAGAGACCTAGGATAGGTGTGCCAGCGGGAGATGCTGCTTTCTAGTATGCTGCTGCCAAAGTCGCTTCGGTTGTATCCAGCTCTTTGTAGCCCTATGGACCATAGCCCACCTATCTGTGGGATTCTCTAGGCAAGAACACCGGAATGGATTGCCATTCCCTCCTCCAGAGGATCTTCCTGACCCAGGGATGGAACCTGCGTCTCTTATGTGTCCTGCATTGGCAGGCAGGTTCTTTACCACTAGCACCTCCTGGAAAACCCTACCTTTAGTATAATTGGTGATTTTTATAGTATTTATTAGTTTGGGGGATTTTCAGTGATTTCTAAATGTATTGGAGAAATGTCCTATAACTGTGTTTTATAGAAAGATCAATAACCAGAGGGACCTTGATTAATAATCAGGACATAAAGATCTTTTTCCTCTGTTGGAAGGTAGGTATTTGAGTAAATATATTCCACTTATGGCTAGTAATCAAGGTGAACAAGTTAACTTCAATAGCTAGGTTTAAAAGCACTTGAAAATTTTACAGTCATTAATTTTATTGGATATATGTGGTAAAAAGAAGGGGAATCACATTTCTTGCTCTAATGCATGAGATCATATTTTTAGATTCTAAAGAAAAAAAATTCCCCAGGTATATTTTTTTGGTTTGAGTGTTATCCTGTTAATAATTGTGTGTATTTTTGTTATTGTTAACACTGCATTTCTGTGAAACATCAACAGCAAAATACTGCATTTTACAGTTTGGTAATGGGTGTGTAGCAGGACCACTTCTATTAGCATAATATACCCTACAAGTTTGTTGAAATAATTTATGAGGCTCTTCAGCTACCAAGAGTGAGTAAGGAGGCAACTAATAGTCTGCTTAACAATTTCACACATTTCCATACTTTATGATGCATAAATCAGCTGTTTGGGCCAGTGTATAGAGCTGTGACACTTTCTAAGGGTCTTAAAAGCAGGAAGAAACTCAAGTACATAATTTAGTTTGTTTCATCTGACAGGTAATGCTAGCCTTTCATGTAAATATAATTTAAGTACATTTGAAGTACTTTTCTATATTTTCATATATTTCTTTTAATCTTTTTGCTAGTTTTAGATTAGTCCTATAGTACATTCTTGCACAGATACATGAATTTAAAATAGAAGACTCTCTGATCATTTCACCAATATGTTAATATAAGCTGTGCCTGAAAAGCCTGCTTGTGATAGTCACGCTCTGTATCACAGTGCTACTGTGTTGATGGAAAAATACTGCATAGCCAGAGGTCAGGCTTTCTTTCCCCAGTTTATTGTGATATAATTGACATTTAACAGTGTATAAACTTAAGATGTACAAAATAATGATTTGATATATGTATATATTGTGAAATGATTGCCACAGTAAGTTTAGTTAACCTCGATCACCTCAGATAGTTACACGTTTTTCCCTTGTGATGAGAACTTTTAAAATCTGTCAGCAACTTTCAAATACACAATACAGTATTGCTAGCTGTAGTCATGATGTTGTACATCTCCAGAACTTATTTATCATATAACCGAAAGTTTGTACCTTTTGACCACCCCTATCCATGTTGCTTACCACCCTCTTTTTTTTCACCAGTCTGTCCTGTTGCTGTGAATTTGTTTTTTTTCTTTTTTAATTCCACTGTGATATCATCTAGTATTTGTCTTTCTCTGACTTATTTCACTTAGCATAATACTCTGAGTTCATTCATGTTGTCACAAATGGCAGGATTTGTTTCCTTTTTTTTAATAGCCCAATAATGTTCTGTGTTCCACCATATTTTTTTAATCCATTCATCTTTTGGTGGACACTTAAACAATTAAATAATACTGCAGTGAACCTGGGGGTACAGATACCTCTTTGAAGTAGTGATTTTGTTTCCTTGTGATGTATTCCACACAGAAGTGGAGTTGCTAGACCACGTGGTAGTTCTACTTTTAACTTTTTTTTTAGGAAGCTCAGTACCATTTTCCATGGTGACTGTCCCAGTTTACACTCCCACCAGCAGTGCACAAGGGTTCCCTTTCTCTACATCCTACCAGCACTCGTTACCTCTTTGTCTTTTTGATAACATTAATAGCCATTCTGACAAACGGGAGGTGATATCTTATTGTGATTTAGATTTTATTTCTCTGATGGTAAGTGATGTTGAGCACCTGTATCTGTTGGACTTGAACTAGTTCTCTAGAAAAATGTCTTTTCAGGTCCTTTTCCCATTTTAAAATGGAATTAATTGCATTTATGCTATTAATTTGTATGAACTCCTTGTATATTTTTTTCATATTAGCCCCATGTAAGATAGGGGTGTGCAAATATTTCATCCAGAGCTTGTCTTTTCATTTTGGTCATTTTTTGATGTACAGAAGTTTGTTGGTTTGATGTAGTTTCAGTTGTTTATTTTTGCTTTTGTTGTTTGTGCTTTTTTAAAAATCAAAAAAAAAAATCATTGCTGGGACCAATGTCAAGGAGCTTTTTTCCATTGTTTTCTGCTAGAAGTTTTATGGTATCAGGTCTTACATTGAAGTCTTTAACTCACTTTGAGTTAAATTTGTTAAATTTGTGAGTGATGTAAGATAAGGGTCTAGTTTCATTATTTTACATGTGAGTATCCAATTTTCCCAGTATCATTGTTCGAAGAGACTGTCTTTTCTCCATTGAGTATTCTTGGCTCCCTTGTCAAATATTAGTTGATTTGTATATAAATGGGTTTATTTCTAAGTTCTCTATTGTGTTCTGTTGGTTTCTGTGTCTGTTTTTTGTTTTATTTTTTTTTGTTTTTGCCTGTACCATAATACTGTTTTGATGACCTAAATCTTAAGCCACTAGAAAGAGAAGATATGAATGTGATGTTCTGACACCTTAGAATGATCTTTTTCTGTGAAGACTTTGTCATTAAAAATAGCTTTTTAAAAAATTTTCTGTTGTGCTAATGTGAACATTCCAGCAAAATGCTAAATTATCACCCATTAAAAATACTTCTCAAGAGCCATAAATAAGTAATTTTTCCCTCAGATTCCTGCATTGTATTAGGCATTATAATATTTGGAATTTCTCGGATGGGTTATGATGCTTCATGTAGTACCCTACTACATGTAAGCTGAATGCTGTTCTTACCCTTGCTTCTGCTTAATCAACAAAAATCCTTAGGTAGAACTTCTGATTATGCTTGAATTTCTTTAATAAAGGTAGATAGAAGAGTATAGTAGACTCAACCAACCATATTAACAGCTTCAACAGTTACCAACTCATGGTCAATCTAGCCTCATTGATATTCTTTCCATGTCCATCATGTTATTTTTTAAAATATCTACTTTTTAATTTGACTTACCTGGTGTTATTTGCAGCATATGGGATCTAGTTCCCTGACCAGAGATGGAACCTGGGCCCTCTGTGGGAGCACAGAGTCTTAGCCACTGGATCACCAGGGAAGTCCTCATTATGTTAGTTTGAAGCACATCTCAGCCATCTTACCATTTCATCAAATATTTTAGTTTGTATCTCCAAAAGATAGAAACCTTTAAAACCCCACAATCATAATACCATTTTTTACTCTAAAAAAAAGAGACAGTTCCTTGATATTATCAAATAGTGCTCAAATTTCTAATCTCATAAGTTTAATAATTCTTTTCAACAGGACCATACATGGTGATTGATTAGTATTTGTTTTAATCTTTGAGGTTTCTTCCTATGTTTCCCTGATCTACCTGTCTTCCTTCCTTGCAATTTATTGGTTGAAGAAACTGAGTTCTGAAGAGTTTCTGACTTTATGATTTTGTGACTGCATCTCTGGAGTGCAATTAATGTGATCCTTAGTTTTCTGTATTTCTTGTGAATTGAAAGCTGAGTCCAGAGGCTTGATAAAATTCAGATTCAGTTTTTTTGTTTTGGGGGTTTTCTGGCTAGACTACCTGGCAGGCATACCTACTGGAAGTGTGTAACACCTCTTCATGCCTCTGGAGTTGCAGCTGTTGCAACACAATGTCTTTTTTGTTGTTCAGTCTCTCAGTCATGACCACTCTTTGCAGACCCCAGGGACTGCAGCACACCAGGCTTCCCTGTCCTTCACCATCTCCTGGAGCTTGCTCAGACTCATGTCCATTAAGTCAGTGAGGCCACCCAACCATCTCGTCCTCTGTTGTCCCCTTCTCCTCCTGCCTTCAATCTTTCCCAGCATCAGGGTCTTTCCTAATGAATTGGCTCTTCACATCAGGTGGCCAGAGTATTGGAGCTTCAGCAGCAGTCTTTCCAATGAATATTCAGGGTTGATTTTCTTTGGGATTGATTGGTTTGATCTCCTTACTGTCCAAGGGACTCTCAAGAGTCTTCTCCAACACCACAGTTCAAAGGATGAATTCATGGGCATTCAACCTTCTTTATGGTCCAAATGTCACATCCGTACCTGACTACTGGAAAAACCATAGCTTTGACTATAAGACCTTTGTCTGCAAAGTAATGTTTCTGCTTTTTAATATGCTATCTAGGTTGGTCACGGCTTTTCTTCCAAGGAGCAAGTGTCTTTTAATTTCATGTCTGCAGTCACCATCTGCAGTGATTTTGGAGCCCAAGAAAATAGTCTGTCACTGTTTCCATTGTTTCCCCATCTATTTGCTATGAAGTGATGGAACCAGATGCCATGATCGTTTTCTCAATGTTGAGTTTTAAGCCAGCTTTTTCACTCTCCTCTTTCGCTTTTATCAAGAGGCTGTTTAGTTCCTCTTCGCTTTCTGTCATAAGGGTGGTGTCATCTTTGTATCTCTGGTTATTGATATTTCTCCCTGCAATCTTGTTTTCAGCTTGTGCTTCATCCAGTCCAACATTTCGTTTGATGTACTCTGCATATAAGTTAAATAAGCAGGGTGACAGTATACAGCCCTGATGTACTGCTTTCCCAATTTGGAACCAGTCTGTTGTTCCATGTCCAGTTCTGTTGCTTCTTGACCTGTATACGCATTTCTCAGGAGGCAGGTCAGGTGGTCTGGTATTCCCATCTCTTTAAGAATTTTCCAGTTTGTTGTGATCCACACAGTCAAAGGCTGTAGCATAGTCAGTGAGACAGAAGTAGGTAATTGTTCTGCTGTTTGTTTAATCATTGTCTTTACTCCATCTATTTCTCTTCTTCCATTTTAGCTTCTGTTTTTAAGATTTGTTCTCCTGTGGCTGAGTCTTTGTTCCACATTATCTTGTACAAGTGATTTCTTCCCCTTTGTAGTTATGCTCTGTGTTTCTGATATTTCTCCTACTTGATCGTTCAGACCATTAATTTGGTCTCCCACCAGTGTCCATCCAGTTCTTCAGTTAAGCTACTGAATTTTTATATTTGTAAAGCATGTTTTTTAGCTCCAAGGCTCATTAAATGTTATTTATAATAATATTATTTTTTGGCTCAAGTTGTTGTTGATCTCCTGCTGCAGTTTTTGTGTTTTTTTTTTTCACTGCTAGGAGCCACGTGTTCTGTGTTTTCTGTTTGTTCTCTGTCTCTTTGGCCTGTTTGATATGTTGTTATTTTCCTTAACTTATGCCTCTTCTTACCTTGGGGCTCAAGACCAATATACCTTACAGGTTGAATGTTGGAAAGTGCATGAGTCTCACCTTCTAGGTCTTCTGTAGAGGAGTACAAAGGACTCAGCTGAGTAAGTTGCCCAGCTCCACTATGACTCCTTAGAGGCTGGAAGAGCACTCGGAATTTCAGAATACACAGGCTAATCTTACTGGCGTAATCACCAATTTCTATGGGTTAAGCTCTCTTCTGGAGAAGGCAAGGGCACCCCACTCCAGTACTTTTGCCTGGAAAATCCCATGGACGGAGGAGCCTGGTGGGCTGCAGTCCATGGGTCGCTAAGAGTCGGACACGGCTGAGTGACTTTACTTTCACTTTTCACTTTCATGCATTGGAGAAGGAAATGGCAACCCACTCCAGTGTTCTTGCCTGGAGAATCCCAGGGACGGGGGAGCCTGGTGGACTGCCGTCTACAGGATCGCACAGAGTCGGACATGACTGAAGCGACTTAGCAGCAGCAGCAGCAGCAAGCTCTCTTCCAAGAACTGGGGCATTCCTGCCTTTGCCCTCTGACTGCTTGCTTAGGCTTGTGTCTCCACTCTAAATGAGGGGGAGAACACACCAGCTCTTTTCATCTGGATTCTGAGACTCAGCCCACCTTTCTAGCCCACTTGGATGCTGATTTTAATAACTCTTGCCTGGAAAATCCCATGGACGGAGGAGCCTGGTAGGCTGCAGTCCATGGGGTTGCTAAGAGTCGGTCATGACTAAGCGACTTCACTTTCACTTTTCACTTTCATGCATTGGAGAAGGAAATGGCAACCCACTCCAGTGTTCTTGCCTGGAGAATCCCAGGGACGGGGGAGCCAGGTGGGCTGCCGTCTATGGGGTCGCCAGAGTCGGACATGACTGAAGCAACTTAGCAGCAGCAGCAAGGAAAGGTAATTGGTGTTTGGGTTGGGTTTGGGAAGAGAAGACTGCAGGAATGCAATCAAATTATATTTTTTCTTGAACCTCTTAGAAGTCTTAGATTAGACATTTTCAAGCTCAGCATACTGTAAATATCTTTTAGATGAAATATTGCAAAATGTATGAAAAACAGTAACTGTGGAATCCCCAGAAATCTTCAGATTTTTTGCTGAAGCCTCACCTCAGTGATGCCCACATTGGCTACCCTATTTATATAGTAACACCCATGGCCTGTCTTTACAATCCCCCCACCTCTTATCCTGCTTTGTTTGTTCTCTAGTGCCTAGCACTTTCTTATATACCAGATAATTTACTTATTTATTTATGTTCAGTGGTGTGTCTAGAACATCTGAAGCCCCAAATGGATAATTTTTAACACTTTCCTAAATGATGAAATTATTTTCACAAAAATTTCATAAATAAAATTATTTATTATGCAAACAGCAAAAATTCTTTGAGATTCATTTTTATAAGCATGACAGTAAGATAACTAAGGAAAAGGAAATGCACACTATAGTATAAGGCAGGAAAAAAAAGCACAAATACTCAGCCAGTTGTTTTTATATCTATTGAACAGCTAAATGTTTGAACTTTGCTTCTTTGGTTAGAGGCTGATATTTTATGTAATCAATTTCTTTGAGAAGTGATTTTAAAAAGTAAAACAAAATCTCCACAGGTACAATTTAGGCAACTAATGATAGAATTGCTGATATGTTTTATTCCCTTTTTGTTATTTAGTTTGGAAACATTTAACAGTTTTAAAAGAATAATATTTTAATATTAAAAGCATTATTCAAACTTAGTAAAATATTTTGAGTGTGAACTAAAATTTGCACTTGCCAAACAAAAACATTCCATCTTGTTGCTTGCACTTTGGTTGTTTTAAAATTTTAAACACAACTTGAAATGCCAAAGAGAAGGTTCCATGAAATGACAGCTTTCTAGTACTCAGGTTCTGTTTCCTGGTCTTTATAATCCCTGTGCTGTCATTGTTTATTTTGAATCTATGATTTAAATGTAGAAGAATGTTGTACCACAGGCTTGAAATGAAGTGCATCCTAAGAAAGGCTTTGAGACAAGAACTTTGCAGCAAGCTTGAAGTATTTCAAAGCCTTGTGAGCTTCTCTTGAAGCTCACAAGATATATGTGGTTAAGTATGCATGCATATATGTGTGTGCCAACCTTATAACTGGGAGTTTTCCAGAGGAATGGCTATGTAGGAAACAAAGTTTATTAAAGAATAAATAATAAAAATCTGAAAATTTGAATCTTAGGTAATGTATTGTTTAAACTCAGCAGCAGTATGTAGTATTTAAACTCAGCAGTTGTTTAGAACTTAGATCGACAACAGATTTTTTTCAGGGAGGGGTACTTCATCAGTGACATTGATTAGAATTGCTAGCACTGGGCGGTAATAAAGAGCAGCTGCTTTTTAGTGAGTTCCACTATTGTTTATAAATTCTCGACAAAGCATCGCTTGTCGCCTGCACCGGGGTTGGCAGCTCTCACCCTCCCACTCTTACTGTGCCCCTGATGACACTTACTGTTTCCTGTTGTCTGTACCTTGTCTGCATCTCATCCCGAATTAGATCCAGGAGAGCAGCTAGTGTTTTGTTCAGTGATGTAGCCCATCTAAAAAAATGCTTCTGAGCGTCAGTTAGGTGCTCAGTAAATATTTGTTGAATGAGCAGATGAGTCAATGAAGCAGTCAAGGACATTGCTTTCTATGTTTTTTTTTTTTTTTTCTTTCTTTCCCAACACTTAGAGCAATACATAGTGGGTACTTGTTAATGTTAACTGACTGACCTAAACACTTGGTTTATGGCCTCTTCTTTGGACCCTTGAGTTTCCACATGAATTCTAGAAGTAGCTTGCTAATTTCTTCAAAAGAATTAAAAATTTTATTATTGCTGTAACAAATTGCCACAGACTTAGTGACTTAAAAAAAAACCCGAACTTTGTTTGTTTAACTTTGCTTACAGTTCTGGAGGTCAGAAGTCTAAAACAGGTCTTAAAAGGCTAAAATTAGGGTGTCAGCAGGGCTGCATTTCTTCTGAAGACTTTAGGGGAGACAATTTCTTCCCTGTTCCAGCTTCTAGAGGCTGCCTGAGTTCCTTGCCTTCTACTACCCTTCCATCTTCAAAGCCAGCAGTCACTTGACTCTTCTGCCTCCTCCTTTCCTTTATAGGGACTGTTAGGATTCCATTGGGCCCATCTGGAAAATCCAGAATACTTTCTTGTCTCTAGATCCTTAACTTAATCACATCTGCAAAGTCCCCTTTTCCATGTAAGATAAGATATTTAGAGGTTCCAGGGATAATGTCAGGAAGCTTTGGCGGGGATTATTATTCTGCCTATGTCAGCATTTGCAGCATTTAACAATATTAAAATTTCCTACCTGTGAACAAAGTGTCTCTCTCCATATATTTATATTAAATTTCTGTCAGTTTTCAGCTTGTAGATCTTCTATTCCTTTTGTCATATTTATATTAATAACTAGTTCATATTTTTCATGCTATTGTAAATTTTGATGTTTTTAAAATCCTGGATTCCAGTTGTTCTTTACTAGTTTGTATATATTTAGTTTTCATTTATTGATTTTGTATCCTGCAGTTGTTCTAAAATTCATTTGTTAGTTCTAGGGAAGTAAATTGGATTTTCTGTATAAATGATCTGGTTATCTGTGAATTAAGATAGTTAAGACAGTTTTTCATCTGTCTTTCTAGTCTGAGTGCTTTTTGTTTCTTTTTCTTGCCTAATTTCAGTGGTTGGGACTTCTAATACAGTGTCGAATAGAAGTGGTGATATTCTTGTCCCTTATCTTAGAGAGAAAGCTTTTAGTCTTTCACTGTTAAGCATGATGCTAACTATAGTTTTTTCATAAATGCCCTTCATCAACTTGAGGAAGTTCCTTTTATTCCTGATTTGCTGATTTTTTTTTTTAAACTCGAGAATGGATACTGAATATTGTCAAATGTCTTTTGTATATGCTTCATTTATTGAGCAGTGATCCTATGATTTTTCTTTTTTTAGTTTATTAACATGGTGAATTACATTCAGTTCAAAATAATTCCTAATTTCTCTCTTAATTTCTTATTTACTCATGGGTTATTTAGAAGTTCAGTTTAGTCACTCAGCCGTGTCCCACTCTTTGCGACCCCATGGACTGCAGCATGCCAGGCTTCCATGTCTATCACCAACTCCTGGAGCTTACTCAAACTCATGTCCATCGAGTCAGTGATGCCAGCCAACCATCTCATCCTCTGTTGTCCCCTTCTCCTCCTGCCTTCAATCTTTCCCAGTATCAGGTCTTTTCAATGAGTCAGTTCTTCACATCAGGTGGCCAAAGTATTGAAGTTTCAGCTTCAGCAATAGTGCTTCCAGTGAATATCCAGGACTGATTTCCTTTAGGATGGACTGCTTGTATCTCCTTGCAGTCGAAGAGATTCTCTAGAGTCTTCACTAACACCACAGTTCAGAAGCATAATTGTTCGGTGCTCAGCTTTCTTTATAGTCCAACTTTATAGTATTTAGAAGTACATTGTCTAGTTCCAAAATATTTGGGAACCTTTTCAGAGATCTTTCTGTTTCTGATTTCTAATTTAATTTGTGCTCAGAGAACATACTTTAAATTTTACTAAGACTTGTTTTATGGCCCAGAGTTTGGTCTATGTTGTAAATGCTCTTTGTACACTTGAGAAGAATATATATTTTGCTGATATTGAGTGGTGCCCTGCTGTGCTTAGTCACTGTCGTGTCTGACTCTTTGTAACCCCATGGACTGTAGCCTGCCAGGCTCCTCTGTCCATGGAGATTCTCCAGGTAAGAATATTGGAGTGGGTTGCCATGACCTCCTCCAGGGGATCTTCCCAACCCAAGAATCAAACCCAGGTCTCCCACATTGCAGGCGGATTCTTTACCATTTGAGCCACCAAAGAGGTACAGGAATACTAGAGTGGGTAGCCTGTGCCTTCTCCATGGGATCTTCCCGACCCAGGAATTGAACCCAGGTCCCTGCATTGCGGCGGATTCTTTGCCAGCCAAGCTCCCAGGGAAGCCCATTGCTGTTGAGTGGAGTGTTGAGTAAATGTCAGTCAGGTCATGTTGGTTGGTAGTGTTGTTCAAGTCTACTATATGCTTGCTAATTTTCTGTGTGAAAGTGAAAGTGAAGTCGCTCAGTCGTGTCTGACTCTTTGTGACCCCGTGGACTGTAGCCCACCAGGCTCCTCCCTCCATGGGATTCTTCAGGCAAGAGTACTGGAGTGGGTTACCATTTCCTTCTCCAGGGGATCTTCCCGATCCAGGGACCAAACCCAGGTCTCCCACATTGCAGGCAGACGCTTTAACCTCTGAGCCACTTGTCAGTTATTGAGAGTGGGTGTTGAAATCTGACTATAATTGTGGATTTGTTTACTTTTCCTTACAGTTCTATCAATTATTGCTTCATGTATTTTTTAGGTTTTTTACAAATATTTTGTTTATTTTAATGAAGCTGGTACAGATGATGTCCATTTAAAACCTATGTCTCCCAGGCCAAAAAGTATAAAGTGTTCTGTTATAGATACTTCTGCATGAATAACTTTAACTGCTAATGAAAATTAGAGCTTTTCTGAGATCTTTTGATAAGAGTTTTCTTTCATCTTAAAATGCTTTCTTTCAGTAAAGCCATCTTTGGAGTTAGTCATTATTCTCACCACCTCTGTCATCTTGATGCCAACTTGGTATTCCGCTTCTTTTGGTCCAGACCTGGAGAAGGAAAAGGCAAGGAAGGAAGGAAGGAAATGGCAACCCACATTCTTGCCTGGAAAATTCCATGGACAGAGGAGTCTGGTCGGCTGCAGTCCATGGGGTCACAAAGAGTCGGACACGACTGAGCAACTTCACTTTCTTTCTTTCTCAGATGTTAACAGTAGCTTCAAGTTAAGGAAAGATCATTTTTCCACAGTTCAGTTCTCTGAAAGACTTCCGTCTCCCACTGAAATCCATAGACCGGGAGTGAAGCAGTCACATGCCGCAGGACTGGTTGGAAAGTCATTTATAACACTTGAAATAGTTGATCTTATTTATCACAAGCCTGCAAATCCACAATTCTGGGAAAGGTGGCCTCTCTGTGCACACATATAGTTTCTAAAAGGGAGAGTGCAGTATGAAGAGGGGCTGAGATTTGATCGGGCTTCCCAGGTGGTGCAGTGGTGAAGAATCTGCCTGCCAGTGCAGGAGATGCTGGTTCTATCCTTGGGTTGGGAATATCCCCTGAAGTAGGAAATGGCAAGCCATTCCAGTATTCTTGCCTGGAAAATTCCACGGACAGGGGAGCCTGGGGGGTTACAGTCCATGAGTAGTTAGACATGAGTGAGCATGCATGCATAAGGTTTGATCATGAAATCAACACAATGAAAACAAGCAGTAACAAATAATAGACACTAGAATTCAAATTACTAGATATCTTACAGAGAGGGGTGCCAGTTTTCAATTCTGGTTTAAACACCACATTATAGAAGTACTATTTTAAAAAATAAAGATTAAGGGAAAAGAAAAAAAAAAGAATATCTAAACCATTGAATGACCCCTTGTTTGTTCTTGATAAACTTCAATCACATCTTCTCCCTTCAATCCCAGGTCTTTTGGAGTATGACTATCACCAGTGCTCTGGCCTTCAAAGAGAAACCTAGTTGAATTCATGTGAATTCCCTGTCCTTGACAGTTGCTTCTTTGAGTTTCTTGAGATATGTCATCATTTTTCACTTTGACGTGAATCTCACTGCTATCCTGTCTAGTAACTTTGAGTTTAATATGTTCTCCTCTCTTTTTATCCCCCAAGTCCTCAATTGAAGATTTTGCCTTCTGGTCAGACATGATGATGGTGGCGTCCCTTGCTGTCTCTGCACAGCAGTGGCCTGGGTAGGCAGAACCTTGCCTGCTTCATGTATTTTTAAGTTCTTATTGGTGATGTAAATGTTTAGGGTAATTATGTCTCTTGATTAATTGACTTCTTATCATTATAAGATGATCTTTTTTATACCTTTTGATGGTCTTGCCTGGAATTAATATAGCTGTCTAGCTTTCTTTTGACTAGTATTCAGTTCAGTTCAGTTCAGTCACTCAGTCATGTCTGACTCTTTTGACCCCATGAATGGCAGCACGCCAGGCCTCCCTGTCCATCACCAACTCCCAGAGCCTACCCAAACTCATGTCCATTGAGTTGGTGATGCCATCCAACCATCTCACTCTCTGTCGTCCCTTTCTCCTCCTGCCCTCAGTCTTTCCCAGCATCAGGGTCTTTTCTAATGAGTCAGCTCTTCACATCAGGTGGCCAAAGTATTAGAGTTTCAGCTTCAACATCAGTCCTTCCAATGAACACCCAGGACTGATCTCCTTTAGGATGGACTGGTTGGAGCTCCTTGCAGTCCAAGGGACTCAGAAGAGCCTTCCCCAACACCACAGTGTTAGCAATGTGTATTTTTCTCACCCTTTTGTTTTTTATATGTTTATATTCATATATAGTCGTGCCCTGTCTTCTCATCTTGTTTTCAGATTGTCTTTTATTGGCATGTCTAAACCATTTACATTTAATGTGGCCATTGAGAGGGTTAGGTGTAAGTAGTCTTGGTATTTTCTTTGTCTTTGTCCCACTTGTTCTTCCTTTTATATTCCTTTTATTTTGGATTCATTAAATATTGTTTTTAATCCCTTATATCCATCTACTTTTAAAGAAGATATGTAGACAGATAAATAAGTAAATACAAAAAAAAACCCCAGAATTGGTAAGAATTGGTGTGATTGGGCATAGTCGTGGAGAAGAATTGGACCCATTCTGTTGACTGGTACCAGCTGCAGGCATTGCAGTTTTCGGTGTATCTCATCAATTTGCTGAGCATACCTCTCAGATATTATGGTTTCTCCAGGATTCAGAATTCAGTCTGTAGTAGATCAGACTGGCAGCAGACCACCAAACAGTGACCTCGGTCTTTTTTGGTTCAAATTTGGCTTTGGGAAATAGTTTGGAACTTCTTAGTCCAACCATTGAGCTGGTCATCGCCGGTTGTCATATAAAATCTACTTTTTATTGCACATTACAACCAATTGAGAAATGGTTCGTTGTTATTGTATAGAATAAGAGAATATGACACTTCAACACGATGATTATTTTGATTTTCAGTGAGCTCATGAGGCACCCACTTTCCAAGCTTTTTTACCTTTCCAACTTGCTTCAAATGTCTAATGACTGGAGAATGGTTGACGTTGAGTTCCTCAGCAACTTCTTGTGTAGTTGTAAGAGGATCAGCTTCTATGATTCTCTCAACTGGTTACTTTCAACTTCTGATGGCTGGCCCCTGCACTCCTGATCTTCAGGGCTCTCATCTTTGCAAAACTTCGTGAACCACCACTTCACTGTACATTCTATAGCAGTTCCTGGGCCAAATGCTTTGTTGATGTTGTAAGTTGTCCCCACTGCTTTATGACCAGCTTTAAGCGCAAATAAGAAAATTGCTTGAATTTACTTTTTGTCTAACATCATTTCCTTAGTTTTAAAATAAATATAAAATGAACAGGAAGTAATAAGTCTTTAGCAAAAAACAGGGATAAATGTGCCTTAAAATGATGTATAATACAATCACATTTTAGAATGTATTGCAGTGTCAAATGGTAAAGTTCAACTGTGCAAAACTGCAATTACTTTAGTACCAACCTAATACCTGATTTGGATAATGGGGCAGGGAGTTGTTGGCAGTTTTCGGTAGGATGGTCAGGAAAGGTCTTACTTGGAAATATGATATGTAAGCAAAGGCCTGAAAAAGTTCAAAGAATGAGTCATGTGGATCTAGGAGGAGGCAATTTCAGATAGAACAGCAATTGTAAAATATCTGAGCTTTATAGTCATGAATGTGCCTAGCAGGTTCAAGGAGCAGCAAAGAGGCCAGTGCAGCCAACGGGACAATGAGAGCAGAGAGATATTGGAGGGCTGGATTGCGGAGCACCTTGCATGAGTCTCTGAAAGAGATGGAAAGCTGCTGTTGGGTTTTGAGCTAGAAATGACAATGACCTGACTTAGGTTTTAAAAGGATCACTCTGGAAGATGGTACTTTAGGGCATTAGTCCACATCTTCTTGGATCCCTGGCTTGCTGAATCAAGTCTCTATTCCTTGCCAAAAAAAGGACCACTCTGGCTACTGTAATGAGAATAAAATGTGTTGGAAAGGGAGAGCAAGAATAGAAACTGGAAAGCCAATTAGGAGGTTATTATAATAATCCAGCTAGAGATGAAGCTAACTCAGACCAGACTTGTGAGAAGTGGTTAGATTCTGCATAATTGGAAGGACTTGTTCTTGGATGTGGGTATGCAAAAAGTACAGGATTGAAGAATGATTCCACAGTTTGACCTAACAAAATGGAAGTATAGAATTATATTCTGGGGTAGGAGGTGGGAAAACTGTGGGAGTCAGAAACCTACAGCAGTCTGGTCCCTGGTAGATGTCTTGTGCATGCAGCCTTGCAACCTCCCCTTTTGGCTATAAAGAGTGGGCCTTGGACCTGGAACACTTACTTAGCAAGAGATAGAGTCCTCACAGCCTGTGCTTCTATGTTCTGCTTAAGCATCATATGGCACCTGGCCAGCTGCACTGCTGTATCTGTCCCTTGGGGAGAGAAGGAGGAGTCATTTTGCTACAGCCATGAGGGGTGAGTACTGGCCAGCTGCCCTCCATGGCTGCCTAGAGGGATTTGCTGGCCATGGGGGAACCAGCCTCCAGTACTGAGCTTGATCAAGTACTGTTTCCTCCACTGCTTGACTGTTATTTTCCATGGTGACTCCAGTACCACGATACAGTGAGCAGAAGTGTTTGGCCTTCTACTTCTGGTGACAGGCAACAGATGCCACTTGTTTGACAATTTGTGAATAGTGAATGAATGGGAAGATTTGGATATCAAGTTAAGGGCTGTTAATTTTGAGATGATGGACTGTTAAGTGGAGATGTTGAGTGGCCAAATTAGGTGTAAAAGTTTGGGAACATTCCTGGTGATCCAGTGGTTAAGACTGTGATTCCTACTGCTTGGGAAGCTAAGATCCTACACACCATGTAAATAAAAAAGATGTAAAAGTTAGAAGATCAGGGGAGAAAAAATATAAAATTATTTGGAAAGAATTGTCATCTGCATAAATGAGCATTTCTGTCCAACAAGAAACATATATAAAAATGTTCTAAACAGCATTATTTGCAGTAGATTTACACTGGAAAACAATATTTATCAACAGAATAATGAAAAAATAAATTGTGGTATAGTCATAAAATGGTATTTTACAGTAATGATAATGAACTCAGGTACATGCAACATGGATGAAGCTAGACATTAAAAGAATTCTCTATGATTCCATTCATATAAATAAAACTAAACCATGGTGTTAGAAGTCAGGATAAATATTATCTTAGGGGGAGGAGGGAGCAGGTAGTGATTGGGAGATAGCACTAGAGTAATTTCTAGACATATGTATGTGTTAGTTGCTCAGTCATGTCCGACTCTTTGCGACCCCGTGGAGTGTAGCCTGCAAGGCTCCTCCTTCCATGGGATTTTCTAGGCTAGAATATTGGAGTGGGTGGCCATTTCCTGCTCCAAGGGATCTTCCCCACCCAGGGATCGAACCCGCATCTCCTGCATTACAGGCAGACTTTACCCTCTGAGCCACCATCTCAATAGTGATTGTGTGTTTGGTTTATCATCCGTCATTGAACTGTTCATTTAAGTGTTGAGCACTTTTGGGGACATATGTTATAGTTCTTTAAAAAAAAATGTTTAACTGTCATGTTAGAATATTGCCTCCCAAAGAATTTGTTTCAGGCTCCAGTTTCAATAGCTATGCTTGATTGCTAGCTATCCTTGCCATTTTAAGTGTTCATGAAAATTACAAGGTCGTCTGTTTAAACTATGATAGAAGAGCATTATACAAATAACTGAATTCCTAATATTGGGAAAGACGCTGAATAACAACCACTGAGGGAAATAGTGCAGGGCTTAGCATACCTTCTTTGACATCCAGAATGTTACTCGATTTTTAAATTTGGAATTTAAAGTGAATTAGAGAAAAGTCTAATTTTCCACTTCAGTCTCTCCCATCAGGAAGTTTCCATAAGCCTCTTATCCTTATCCATAGAGGGCAGACAGGATGAAAATCACAATCATAGAAGACTAACCAAACTGATCACATGGATCACAGCCTTGTCTAATTCAATGAAACCATGAGTCATACCAGGTAGGGCCACCCAAGATGGATGGGTCATGGTAGAGAGTTCTGACAAAACATGGTCCCCTGGGAATGGCAAACCACTTCAGTATTCTTGCCTTGAGAACCCCATGAACAGCATGAAAAGGCGAAAATATAGGACACTGAAAGATGAACTCCCCAGGTTGGTAGGTGCCCAATATACTACTGAAGATCGGTGGAGAAATAACTCCAGAAAGAATGAAGAGATGGAGCCAAAGCAAAAACAACACCCAGTTGTGGGTGTTGGAGGTAAAGTCCGATGCTGTAAAGAGCAGTATTGCGTAGGAACCTGGAATGTTAGGTCCATGAATCAAGGCAGATTGCAAGTGGTCAAACAGGAGATGACAAGAGTGAATGTCGACATTCTAGGAATCAGCGAACTAAAATGGACTGGAATGGATGAATTTAACTCAGATCACTATTATATCTACTAATGTGGGCAGAAATCCCTTAGAAGAAATGGAGTAGCCATCATAGTCAACAAAAGAGTCCGAAATGCAGTACTTGGATGCAATCTCAAAAACAACAAATGATCTCTGTTCATTTCCAAGGCAAACCATTCAGTATCATGGTAATCCCAGTCTATGCCCCGAACAGTAATGCTGAAGAAGCTGAAGTTGAACAGTTCTATGAAGACCTACAAGACCTTCTAGAACTAACACCCAGAAAGATGTCCTTTTCATTATAGGGGACTGGAATGCAAAAGTAGGAAGTCAAGGGATACCTGAAGTAACGGGCAGATTTGCCCCTGGAATACAAAACGAAGCAGGGCAAAGGCTAACAGAGTTTTGCAAAGAGAATGCACTGGTCAAACACCCTCTTCCAGCAATATAAGAGAAGACTCTACACATGGACAACACCAGATGATCAATACCAAAATCAGATTGATTATATTCTTTGCAGCCAAAGTGGAGAAGCTCTATACAGTCAGCAAAAACAAGACCGGGATCTGACTGTGGCTCAGATCATGAACTCCTTATTGCCAAATTCAGACTTAAATTGAAGAAAGTAGGAAAAACCACAAGACCATGGAGGCATGACATAAATCCATTATGATTATACAGTGGAAGTGACAAATAGATTCAAGGGATTAGATCTGATAGAGTGCCTGAAGAACTGTGGATGGAGGTTCATGACATTGTACAGGAGGCAGTGATGAAGACCATCCCCAAGAAAAAGAAATGCAAAAAGGCAAAATGGTTGTCTGAGGAGGCCTTGCAAATAGCTATGAAAAGAAGAGAAGCAAAAGGCAAAGGAGAAAAGGAAAGATAGACCCATTTGAGTGCAGAGTTCCAAGGAATAGCAAGGAGAGATAAGAAAGCCTTCCTCAGTGATCAAAAAAATAAAGGAAAAAGTAGAATGGGAAAGATTAGAGAACTCTTCATGAAAATTCGAGATACCAAGGGAACATTTCATGCAAAGATGGGCACAATAAAGGACAGAAATGGTATGGACCTAACAGAAGCAGAAGATATTAAGAAGAGGTGGCAAGAATACACAGAAGAATTATACTAAAAAGATCTTCATGACCCAGATAACCACGATGGTGTGGTCACTCACCTAGAGCCAGACATCCTGGAATACAAAGTCAAGTGGGCCTTAGGAAACATCACTATGAACAAAGCTGGTGGCGGTGATGGAATTCCAGTTGAGCTATTTCAGATCCTAAAAGATGATACTGTGAAAATGCTACACTCAGTATGCAAGCAAATTTGGAAAACTCAGCAGTGGCCACAGGACTGGAAAAGGTCAGTTTTCATTCTAATTCCAGAGAAAGGCAATGCCAAAGAATGTTCAAACTACTGCACAATTGCCCTCATCTCACACACTAGCAAGTAATGCTCAAAATTCTCCAAGCCAGGCTTCAGTAATACATGAACTGTGAACTTCCAGATGTTCAAGCTGGATTTAGAAAAGGTAAAGAAACCAGAATTAAATTGCCAACATCCACTGGGTCATCAAAAAAGCAAGAGAGTTCCAGAAAAACATCTACTTCTGCTTTCTTGCTCTATGCCAAAGCCTTTGACAGTGTGGATCACAACAAATTGTGGAAAATTCTGACAGAGATGGGAATACCAGACCACCTGACCTGCCTCCTGAGAAATCTGTATACAGGTTAAGAAGCAACAGTTAGAACTGGATGTGGAGCAACAGAGTGGTTCCAAATCGGGAAAGGAGTATGACAAGGCTGTATATTGTCACCCTGTTTATTAACTGATATGCAGAATACATCATGCAAAATGCCAGGCTGGATGAAGTACAAGCTGGAATCAAGATTGCCAGGAGAAATAGCAACAACCTCAGGTATGCAGATGACACCACCTTTATGGCAAAGTGAAGAAGAAGTAAAGAGCCTCTTGATGAAAGTGAAAGAGGAGAGTGAAAAAGTTGGCTTAAAGCTCAACATTCAGAAAACAAAGATAATGGCATCCAGTCCCATCACTTCATGGCAAATGATAGGGATACAGTAGAAACAGTGACAGACTCTATTTTGGGGGGGCTCCAAAATCACTGCAGATGGTGACTGCAGCCATGAAATTAAAAGACGCCTGTTGCTTGGAAGGAAAAGCTATGACCAACTTAGACAGCATATTAAAAAGCAGAGACATTACTTTGCCAACAAAGGTCTGTCTAGTCAAAGCTATGGTTTTTCCAGTAGTCATGTATGGATGTGAGAGTTGGACCAGAAAGAGAGCTGATGGTGAAGAATTTATGCTTTTGAACTGTGGTATTGGAAAAGACTCTTAAGAGTCCCTTGGACTGCAAGGAGATCCAACCAGCCTATCCTAAAGGAAATCAATCCTGAATATTCATTGGAAGGACTGATGCTGAAGCTGAAACTCCCAATACTTGACCAATACTTGTGAAGAACTGACTCACTAGAAAAGACTCTGATCCTGGGAGAGATTGAAGGTAGGAGGAGAAGGAGATGACAGAGGATGAGATGGTTGGAGGCATCACTGACTCAATGGACATGAGTTTGAGTAAGCTCCAGGAGTTGGTGATGGACAGGGAAGCCTGGCATGCTGCAGTCCATGGGGTCACAAAGAATCAGACATGACTGAGCAACTGAACTGAACTGAGAGAAAAGTCAGTAGGAAATCTTGAGTGTCTATGAGTTATTTTGCCTTGTCTCAACTCTCTACCACAACTGTTGAATATATCTAACAATATAAAATATAATGGGAGTAAATGCACAGTCTTATGTTTAGGTTCAGATGAAGAAAGTAAAAATGTGATTTACCAACATAGATGATGAAGTTTCAGAAGGTTTTGTTGATGTGATCACTCTTCAGTGGGATTATCCCATCACAAGATTAATGTGAAATAGTAGGCTTCATTATGCAAGTGGGAGATAATGAAACCACACCAAGAGTATTATGATCAGTTTGGGGTACCCTGTTTTTAAGAGTGACATTACAAATTAAATCCCATCTCAAGAAAAACACCAGATTTTGAGAGGTTATGAAAACGGAGTATATGGCTGAAGAAACAGACTCTGTAGTCTGACAACAACTTGTAAGGTATTAGTCCCATGTTACAGAAAGGAAATTCAGGCTCATTTATTAAAATGTAATTCTAAAATGGTTGACTCAGGCTCCATATCTCTCAATTCCTGATTTAGTATTGTTGTTTCAAAATATTGGTTTTAGTTATATTTTTTAAAAAGCTTGGTTTTTAACCCCTGTATGAGGAGAAACTTGAAACTTTAGGGGAATGATTACAGATTAAATGAGGGAAAGGGAACATTTAGATTGGAAGATCAATGTGAGAAGAGTTTGGTTTTAACTATCAAAACTAACTAACAGAAGTGTCTTAAATACATTTTTTCTCTTTCTTTTTCAAGGTTTTTGACTCCAGTGAAGAATCTGGGCGTCTTGTTCTCACCATAGTTATATCGGGGCATTTCTTCATTTCCCAAGGACAGACACTTTTGGTAGGTTTTATGCATATAATATGCATATATGGATATATTCTTTGTAAGCGTTACATTAATTTTGTATCCTTAAGGTTCTTCAGTCTCATTGAAATTTATCAGGTTCAACAAATTAAACGTTATTGAATGTTTTATAACAGATAAAAAGACATAGTATTTCCTGCCATTAAAGGGATTTTAAGGTTTTCTTGGGAGTCAAAGTGGATCAAAGGGTTAAGATTAATCAGTATTATAAAGGATTCTTTCTTGGAGAGATTGGGTTGCAGACAGGTTAGATTTATAGAGAAATGGATGGAGAGTTTTCCAGATAAAGAACGTGTGCAGAGGAATTGTTGTTTAGTAACTGGCTTGCTCTCAGTTGGTTGTTGTCGTCTTCCGATGGCCTGCTGCTGTGCTTCTCATCTTCAAGGCTCTTATCTCCTTTGCAAAACTTCTTGAACCACCAGTGCATCAGGCTAAATGCGTTGTTGATATTTCAAGTTGTCTCTATTGCTTTACAGCCCATTTTGAACTCAAATGAAAACTTTGTTCAAATTTGCTTCTTGTCTTACATCATTTCTATAGTCTAAAATAAATAGAAAAAAACACACACACAAATAATAAGTCACTGGAAACTGAAAGTGAAAGTTGCTCAGTCGTGTCCGACTCTGCGACACCATGGACTGTAGCCCTCCAGACTCCTCTGTCCAGGGAATTCTCCAGGCAAGAATACTTGCCTGGTAGCTCAGACAGTAAGGAATCTGCCTACAGTACAGGAGACCCAGGTTCAATCCCTGGATCAGGAAGATCCTCTGAAGAAGGGAAAGGCCACCCACTCCAGCATTCTTGGCTGGAGAATTTCCTGGACAGAGGAGCGTGGCAGGCTACAGTCTGTGGAGTCCCAAAGAGTCAGACATGACCAAGTCACTAACACTTTCACTTCCACTTCAGTCAGTCATTAGCAAAAAACTTAAAGCCAGAAATGTACATTAAAATGATGTGTAACATAACCACATTTACTTAAGAATGTATTCCAGTATCAAACAGCAAAGTTCAACAGTGCAAAACTGCAGTTACTTTTTACCAACCTAATAATTCCCTGTGCTATGCAATAAATCTTTGTTCTTTATCAGTTTTACATACTGTAGTTTTATCTGCTAATCTCAGACTCCTAATTTATCCTCTCATCTTTCCCATTTGGTAACCATGAGTTTGTTTTCTGTGTCTGTGAGTCTGTAAGTAAGTTCGTTTATATCGTATTTTAGATTCAACATGTAAGTGATTTCTATTTGATTTACTTCACTTAGTCTAATAATCTCTAAATTCATCCATGTTGCTGCAGATGGCACAATTTCACTCTTCTTACGGCTGAGTAATATTCTGTTATGTCTTGGCTGCTGTGAACATAGGGGTGCAAGTACCCATTAGTAGAATTGCTAGATGATATGGTAGTTCTATATTTTAATTTTCTGAGGAACCTCCGTGCTGTTTTCCATAGTAGTTGCACCAACTTACATTCCTACCAACAGTATAGGAAGATTCCCTTTACTCCACACTCTCTCTGGCATTTGTTATTTGTTGACTTTTTACTGATGGCCATTCTGACCAGTGTGAAGTGATACTTCATTGTAGTTTGGCTTGGGCATTTCTCTCATAAGTAGTGATAAGTAGTGATGCTGAGCATCTTTTTCACATGTCTGGCTATCTGTTTGTCTTCTTTGGAGAAATGTTTGTTTTTAAATTGGGTCATTTGGTTTTTTGTTGTTGAGATACATTATCTTTTGGTATATTTTGCAGATTAAACTCTTGTTGGTCGCATCATTTGAAAATATTTTCTCCCATTCCATAGGTTGTATTTTCATTTTTTAATGCATTGACTCTGTCCCATTTGTTTGTTTTTGTTTTTATTGCCTTAGGAGACATTGCTAAGAAAACATTGCTACGATTTATGTCAGAGAATATTTTGCCTGTGCTTTCTTCTAGGAGTTTTATGGTGTCATATCTGGTATTTAAGTCTTTTAATGGCCTTTGTTTTAAAGTCTGTTTTGTCTGATATGAATATTGCTACCCCGGCTTTCCTGTCATTTCTGTTTGCATGAAATAATCTTTTTCTATTTCCTCACTTTCAATCTATGGGTTTCCTTCACCCTAAAATGGGTCTCTAGTAGGCAACATATGGAGAAGGCAATGGCAGCCCACTCCAGTACTCTTGCCTGGAAAATCCCATGAACGGAGGAGCCTGGTAGGCTGCAGTCCATGAGGTCGCTGAAAGTCAGACACGACTGAGCGACTTCACTTTCACTTTTCACTTTCATGCAATGGAGAAGGAAATGGCACCCCACTCCAGTACTCTTGCCTGGAGAATCCCAGGGACGTGGGAGCCTGGTAGGCTGCAGTCCATGAGGTCGCTGAAAGTCAGACACGACTGAGCGACTTCACTTTCACTTTTCACTTTCATGCAATGGAGAAGGAAATGGCAACCCACTCCAGTACTCTTGCCTGGAGAATCCCAGGGACGTGGGAGCCTGGTAGGCTGCAGTCCATGAGGTCGCTGAAAGTCAGACACGACTGAGCGACTTCACTTTCACTTTTCACTTTCATGCAATGGAGAAGGAAATGGCAACCCACTCCAGTACTCTTGCCTGGAGAATCCCAGGGACGTGGGAGCCTGGTAGGCTGCAGTCCATGAGGTCGCTGAAAGTCAGACACGACTGAGCGACTTCACTTTCACTTTTCACTTTCATGCAATGGAGAAGGAAATGGCAACCCACTCCAGTACTCTTGCCTGGAGAATCCCAGGGACGTGGGAGCCTGGTAGGCTGCAGTCCATGAGGTCGCTGAAAGTCAGACACGACTGAGCGACTTCACTTTCACTTTTCACTTTCATGCAATGGAGAAGGAAATGGCAACCCACTCCAGTACTCTTGCCTGGAGAATCCCAGGGACGTGGGAGCCTGGTAGGCTGCAGTCCATGAGGTCGCTGAAAGTCAGACACGACTGAGCGACTTCACTTTCACTTTTCACTTTCATGCAATGGAGAAGGAAATGGCAACCCACTCCAGTGTTCTTGCCTGGAGAATCCCAGGGACGTGGGAGCCTGGTGGGCTGCCGTCTATGGGGTCGCAAGAGTCGGACACGACTGAAGCGACTTAGCAGCAGCAGTAGGCAACATATTGTAGGCTCTTATTTTATATCCAGCCTGCCACTCTGTATCTTTTATTGGAGCACTTAGTTCATTGAAATTTAAAGTAATTATTGATAGATATGTATTTATTAACATTTTAAATCTTATTTTCCAAAAGCTCTAGTTTTATAAAAATGCATAACATTAAAAATGTTTTTTTATTCTGAATAAAAAACAGACATATCATAGAAAACTTATGGAATAAAGAAATATATAAAGGAAAAATAAAAATCTCCTTGTTTGAAAGTTCATTATTTTTAATTGAAGTACAGTTGATTTACAGTATCATGTTAGTCTCAGGTATATGACAAAGTGATTCAGTTACGTATTTTTTTTCAGATTATCTTCCCATTATAGGTTATTACAAGATATTGAATGTGGTTCCCTGTGCTGTACAGTATATCCTTGTTGCTTTTCTGTTTTAAATATGGTAGTGTGTACATGTTAATCTCATGCTCCTAATTTATCCTTCTCTCCCCCTTCTCCTTTGGTAACCGTAAGTTTGTTTTCTGTGTCTCTTTGTCTGTTCTATGAATAAATTCATTTAATTGTCTTTCTCTATCTGACTTACTTCACTTGGTATGATAATTTCTACATCTATTCATGTTGCTACAAATGGCAAAAATTCATTCTTTTTATGGGCCAAGTAACATCCATTGGGTGTACTGGATCTTTATCCATTCATATGTCGACAGACGTTTAGGTTGCTTCCACGTCTTGGCTGTTGTAAATAGTGTTGCTATGACCATTGATGTACATACATCTTTTCAAATTAAAGTTTTCATTTTATCTGGATATATGCCCAGGAGTGTGATTGCTGGATCATATGGTAACTATTTTTAGTTTTTTAAGGAATCTCTATACTATTTTCCATAGTGGCTGTCCCAATTTACCTTCTCACCAACAGTGCAGGAGTATTCCCTTTTCTCCACATCCTCTACAGCATTTGTTATTTGTAGATTGAAGTTTATGTTTGAATTGGTATTTAGAAACAAAATGAGTAGAGAAACAAGATAGTTATTAATTTCCAGTCAAAGAAATTGTACCAAAAAAGAAATGTAAGAGAAGGCTCTTATATCATTTAGCTGTGGTTGATATCTATATTGACATAATAAGTTTGTATAGATATTTACTGACTATGTAGATATAATATATTCATTTAACAAATGTTTATTGAACAATTACTGTATGCTTGGCATTGTTCTAGGTGCTAGGGATACAGCAGTGAACAGCAAAAACAAAAATCCCTGTCATGATGGAGTGTCATTGTTCTAGTGGGGACAAGCAGTAATAAATAGGTCAAATATATTTAAAAGATATGAATTTTTAGTGAATCCCTCACATGTTCTGTTATAATATGGCAGCATCCCACAGTTGAATACTGTGACAGTTCATCTCGCCACTCTAGTGGAAGATAGCTCTATCTTTGAATGTGAAATGACCTGCAAAGGCATCTTTGTGTTCCTTGTTATTTTCAAAATTCTAGCACTACTTGGACAGTTGTGCTTTATAAGCCACTATTAGGGCTTGTATCAGTTGCCAAGAGACAAGATTTCTTGTTTAACCTCAAAAGTAGGATATTCCAGATGGTGAACTGATGGATGTCTGAGTTCAGTTCAGTTCAGTCGCTCAGTCGTGTCCGACTCTGCAACCCCGTGAATCGCAGCACGCCAGGCCTCCCTGTCCATTACCAACTCCCAGAGTTCACTCAGACTCACATCCATCGAGTCAGTGATGCCATCCAGCCATCTCATCCTCTGTCGTCCCCTTCTCCTCCTGCCCCCAATCCCTCCCAGCATCAGAGTCTTTTCTAATGAGTCAACTCTTCACATGAGGTGGCCAAAGTACTGGAGCTTCAGCTTAAGCATCATTCCTTCCAAAGAAATCCCAGGGCTGATCTCCTTCAGAATGGACTGGTTGGATCTCCTTGCAGTCCAAGGGACTCTCAAGAGTCTTCTCCAACACCACAGTTTAAAAGCATCTCTGCACAAACTAATTCTCCTTGTCAGTATCATGGGTCTTTGGTGAATGGTGACATTAATGCAGTTTGACTTCCTCAGACATAGTATCCCATCGTACTCTTGTCTCTGCTCCATTCTTTTGCACCAATAGTAGTTGTTACAACCTTTATGTCATACATAGAGTGATTTTTGCATGGCAGTAACAAGACCAANTCTAGCACAAACTAATTCTCCTTGTCAGTATCATGGGTCTTTGGTGAATGGTGACATTAATGCAGTTTGACTTCCTCAGACATAGTATCCCATCGTACTCTTGTCTCTGCTCCATTCTTTTGCACCAATAGTAGTTGTTACAACCTTTATGTCATACATAGAGTGATTTTTGCATGGCAGTAACAAGACCAAGTTTATAAAATTCTAAGACATCACTATTGAGATGTCTACTGTTTGGTACATGTTGCACATATGTGTATAACTTAGTTAATATTTTAAAAAGTCTTCTTTAAACACTTTCAAAAGATACCCTTATTAAGTTATAATTTACATAAAGTAAAATTCACTACTTTTAAGTGTTCAGTTTGATGTGTTTTGATAAACATATATATTTGTATAACCACCACACAATCATGATATAGGACATTCCAATTAATACAAAAAGTTTCCTTGGGCTACTTTGTAGTTCGTGCTCTCCGCCCGCCATTGGCATCTAGCAAAACCACTGATCTGCTTTCTTTCACCATAGATTTGCCTTTTCTAGAATTTCATATAAATAAAATCATATAATATGTAGTCCTTTTGTGTCCAGTTTCTTCCACTTAGTGTAATATTTTTGAGAGTCATCCATATCGTTCATTCTTTTCATTACTGAATAGTATTCTGTTATGTGGAGAAGCCTGATTTGTTTATCCATTCAATTTTTGATAGGTATTAGGTTATGAGTGATGCTGGTATAAACATTTGCATACAGCCTTTTGTTTCATTTTTCTTTAGTAAATTCCCAAGAGAGGAACTGTTGCTGGATCTTATCGTACATCTGTGTTTAACTTTATAAGAAACTGCAAAGCTGTTTTTCAGGGTTGCATTCCTACAAGCAGTGTATGAGGGTTCCGGTTGTTCCATGTCCTCACTGACACTTGGTATTGTCAAGTTTAACTATTTAACTGTTCTTGTACATACATATGTAGTGGTATCTCATGATGGTTTTAATTTTAATTTCCTTAAAGGCTAATGATATTGCCATCTTTTTGTGTGTATTTACCATTTGTGTATTTTATTGAAGTGTCTTGTTTCTTATTCCCATGTTGAATTGAATTGTCTTTTCATATTTGAATTATAAGTTCTTATTTTTTCCTTTTTAAGCATTTCTCTTTTTTAGTTTTTATATGGGAGATAGGTGATTAACAATGTTGTGTTAGTTTCAGGTGTACAGCAAAGTTATTCAGTTATCATATATGTTATCTATTCTTTTTTCAGATTCTTTTCCCATTTTTGGTTGTTATACAATATTCAGCAGTGTCCCCTGTGCTGTGCAGTAGGTCCTTGGCAGTTATCTGTTCTAAATGCAGTAGTGAGGACAGGCCAATCCCAGACTCCCAATATGTCTGTCCCTGCCACAGTTGCCCCTGGCAACAGTAAGTTTGTTCCCAAGTCTGTGAGCATGTGTATGTTTTGTAAACAACTTCACACGTATCATGTCTTTTATATTCTGCATGTAAGTGATATCATGTGGTATTTGTCTTTGTCTGACTTTGCTTAGCATGCTTGACTCCAGGTCCACCATCTGTGTTGCTGCTAAGATAGTGTGATTTCTCCTTTTAGTGGCTGATTTTCATTCTTTTATTCTATCGTGTGTATATGTACCACATCCTCTTCGTCTGTCAGTGGGCGTAGGGGTTGCTTCTCGGTCTTGGCCATTGTAATCAGTGCTGCAGTGAGCATTATGCTGCATGTGATCCTTTCAAACCATGTTCTAAGAGTGGGATTGCTAGATCGTTTGGTAGCTCAATTTTTAGTTTCCCGAGGAACCTCCATACTGCTCTCCATAGTGGATATACAAATTTATGTTCTCACCAACAGTGTCAGAGGGTCCCCTTTTCTCCCCACCCTCTCCAGCATTCATTGTTTGTAGAATTTTTGACAGTGGCCATGCTGACTGGTGTGAGGTGATATCTCATGGTAGTTTTGATTTGCATTTCTCAGTTCTTATTCTGATTATAGCTGTTTTATCAGAAATGTGTTCTGCAAATATTTCATCCAGTTGTGGCTTACCTTTTCATTTCTTAACAGTGTCTTTGATGAGCCAAAGCCTAAAATTTTAATGAAGTCCTGTTTTTTTCTCTTTGTGTGGTATGTAGGAAATTTCCATCTACTCTGAGATTGTAATGATATTTTTCTATGTTTTCTTCTAGAAATTTTATGATTTTAGCCCTTACATTTAGACCTATAGCCCATTATGATTTTTTGTAACATTTCATAACATTAATGTTTATTATTATTTTGTATAGTATGCTTTCTTCTCTTCAATTAAAGCAATATGGTATTGAAAACATTATTGTTATGGAACATAATAATGGATTTTAGGGAACCTACTTCTGGAACCTTTGAATTAATTTTTAATATATTGTGAGGGATAAGGGTCTGGGTTATTTTTTTTCACACATATATAACAATTGTCCCAGCATCATTTATTGCAAAGTCTATTTGTCATTGAAATTACCTTGGCACCTTTTTTAAAAATCAGTTTGCTGTGTATGTGTGGGTCTAGTTCTAGACTTTCTTTTCTCTTCTATTGACCGAAATATCTGTTCTTACTCTAATAACATACTGTCTTGATTACTTTAGCTTTGTTGTAATTTTTGAAATTGGTAGTGTAATTCCTCCATGTTCTTTCTCTAAGTTGTTCTGTTATTTGCATTTCCATTTAAATTTTAGAGTCGGCCTTCTTGCAAAAAAGCCTGCTGGGTTTTTGATTGGAATTCCTTTGAATCTATAAATCATCTTGGGGAGAATTGACATCTTAATAGAGTCTTCTGACCCATGAACATGTTATAACTCTCCATTTATTTATATCTTTTATTTATTTCATTTATTCATAAACTCTCTCGGCAGTGAATTTGTAGTTTTCACAATAGGTCTTATGACATATGTAGCTAAATTTGTCCACAAATACTTTATAGTTAGGTTAAAATAGAATTTTTTAAAATCTCAATATCTAATAATTTGTTGCTAATGAGTAAAAACATTTGAATTTTTTCATGTTCACCTTATATCCTGTAATCTTCTGAATTCATTTATTCTTCAGCTTTTTTGTAGATGTTTTGTAGTTTTTTCTACATATGTGATCTATTATCTAAATAGACAGTTTTACATTCCTCCTTTCAGTCTACATACTCTGCCCACCTCCCTGCTATTTGCCCCCAAGACTGCACTGGCTAGGATATCCTTTATGATGTTGAATGGAAATAGTGAGAGTTGATACCCTTGTCTTGTTCCTGGTCTTGGGAGAAAAGCATTCAGTCTTCACCAGTAAGTATAGTGTTAGCTGTAGGGTTTTTGTCAGTAACCTTTTATGAGATTGGGGAAGTTACCTTCTGTTTTAGGTTGCTGAGAGTTTTCAATCATGAATAGGGATTGAATTTTGTTGAATGATGTTTCTGTATCTATTGAGAATTTTTTTCCTTTTTTAAGTTCTGTTGATGTTAAAAACTTTAAAAATATTTAGCTCTTACAGATCAATGTTTATTATAGAAATTTTATTTTTACATTATGTATATGTGTGTGATAAAATAATAACACACATTTTAAAAAACTTTTTGGAAAAGATCTTGATGCTGAGAAAGATTGAAGGCAAAAGGAGAAGAGGGCAGCAGAAGATGAGATGGTTAAATAGCATTACCGACTCAATGGACATGAATTGTAGCAAACTCTGGGAGATAGTGAAGGACAGAGAAGGCTGGTGTGCTGCAGTCCATGGAGTCGGGGTCGCAAAGAGTCAGACACAACTTAGCAACTGAACCACAACATTTAAAAAACATTTTGCCCCTAAATCAAAGGATAGTTTTGTCAGTTTATGCAATGTAGTCAGTATTTTCTGGATTCCACAAGAACCAACACATAGAAGAGGAAACATTTTTAGATTATAGCACACTTCATTTGCAATTTTGGTTGGTATTACATTTACATGCCCTCTCCCTTCATACTAATCTGGATTGTGATATATTTTTAGAATTTTTCCCATAAAAGGTAGGGACAGGATAGCCATGGAAAGTTTTAGGCACTTCCTTTTTAGTATGAGAATCTAATATTGGCATGGATTAAAATGCACTGTATTTATACTGTCAAATTTTGTAGAAGCTGCACAACTCCTCCCCCCGAAAAAGTACAAACTCACTTTTTTCAGAAAGATTAATTGCTCAGGCCCGGTAACAGCTCCCTCTGTGATGTTATTTTATCGAAATCCAAACAGGCTTTGAGCTCTCTGCTTGGACCTAGGCAGCTATTTAGATTTGATTTCCGTTAAACTTCATAGTTCTTTGCCACCTCCTGTGAGGTCCATGGGAACTTAATGCTTCAGATTAAACTGTAGCTTGGTACGGTAGTACCTTAGGTTTCCATTTTGCCTATTAAATTAGCACCTGCATCCATGTAAGAACATTATTGCCAAAAAGCTCCATTCAGAACTACCACTAGGCCATTCTGTTGTTATTTACTTCAAAGAGTTGGTACAACCAAAGGGCTGGGAGACTTTGACTCCATCGTCAGTCTACCGTGGCCCAAGTTCAACGGGATTCCCCTTTCCAGTCTTGGATTTGGAATAGATTCCCTCTTATATATGGTGGGCTTTGTTTTTAATTCTGATAAAATACACACACATGAAACCTAACATCTTCACCATTGTTAAGTATACATGAAGTACATTCACATTTTGTGCAGTCATCACCAATTCAGAATATCTCCAGAATTCATCTTGAAAAACTGAAACTCTATACTCATGAAATAACTCCTATCACCCCTCTCCAAGCTTAGCCCCTGGCAACAGACAGGCTGCTTTCTGTCTCTGAATGTGACTACTTTAGTTACCTCATGGAAGTCGAATCATACCGTGTTTGTCTTTTTGTGACTGGCTTATGTCACTGAGTACAGTGTCCTCAAGATTCATTTAGTTAAAGTGTGTGTCAGAATTTCCTTCTTTCTTCAGTTCAGTTCAGTCGCTCCGTCGTGTCCGACTCAAATAAGGGATTTGATTTAGGTCATACCTGAATAGTCTAGCGGTTTTCCCTACTTTCTTCAATTTGAGTCTGAATTTGGTACTAGGGAAGTCCAAACATACTGGAGTGGGTAGCCAATCCCTTCTCCAGGGCACCTTCCCAACCCAGGGGTCACACCTGCGTCTCTTACATCTCCTGCATTGGCAGGTGGGTTCTTTACCACTGATGCCACATGGTCAACTCACAAGAATGGGACTAGAAGTGAGGAACAGAAGAAGCAAAGGGATTACGTTCTTGCCCTGCATTAAGGAGACTTGGCAGGTGTCCAACTTCTACTTTTCTTTTTTCTTTTTAAACAGAAACTTAAGGCTATAAGCAGTCCATATAAAACTGGAAGAAGAAAGCTACAAGATGCTTTTTAGTAGAAAATGATTTGACATACAAATTTATTTATTTGACTATTAGAGCAAGGCAGAATCACATTCATTTTCTTTATAGAATCCCTGTAAACAGACTGAATGTCAGAGCTCTTAGCTTGCTTTGGAAACTTCTAAAAAGCTTACTATTAGCAGCCTTGGAAGCATTTTCCTTCCCCTCGAGGCTCTCCTGCTCTTGGGGACAGATGGGGGTAGCTGGTGACAGCTGATGGTAAACAAACAGCATATGGTGGAGTCTGCCAAATCCTTTTCAGCACCTCCCACCGGCAATGGGACGACTTGGCTTATTCTTGAAGTCATCTGAGTAAGCAATCAGGTTATGAGAGAGGATGGAGGGAAGTCTCCATCGCAGATAATTCCCAGTGTTTGGAATGGCTGAGCTTAACTGTTCAGTCTCTTCTATTGATCAGAGAGAGAAAGGCTGGCACTGGAGCTCAGATCTTTGATCCTGCGAGACAGCACTGTAACGTCATCTGTTCCATTTATTAAAATGTGTTGGAAAAGAGATTTCGGAGAAGAGTCGTTTATTATAATAATGGTGATACAAGAGGAAAATCAAAGTGCAGGCGGTGTCCCTTTCTTCTTGAACTCCAATGATCACTTCACTCTGTCAGCTTTATGGTCCAAGCAAACTCAGTTGGAAGAGCAGGGGGTGGTATCTCGGGCAGGAACACGAGGAGACCTTTATCTGGACTTTGAGACCACTTCAGATCGTTTTGGATTCCCAGCATTGTCAGCTGCAGAAAGGGAATGCGAAAAACACGAATGCACTGATGAGCACAGAATATGGCCTGAATATGGTGGCAAGCAACTATGCTGGGCCAGGGCGGGGAAGACAGCCCAGAAGGGAAACAGGAGAGATCTGGGGAAGGAAGGAAGGAAGGAAGGAAGGAAGGAAGGAAGGATCAGAGAAGGCCCGCCAATTCCTTTACAAAGGGCTACATCTCCGACAGGACTGACGGAGGCTCTTTACCTCTGTGGTTGAAGTAGCTATAGGGGATATAAGCCTTAAGATTCCATATTCTGGCCAGTGCAGTAAAATGGCATAAACAGCTAATCCTTTAGAGGTATACCTGGGAAAAAAGAAACATCGTTGTCAAAGATGCCTGGCTTATTATCCTGCCACATGACTTTATACATTCCCCTTTCAATTATCTACCAATTGCAAGACCTTCAGTCTGTCACTGCTACTAGCAAGCAAATAACTTGATACCAATTTAGGTTTGGACTTCCCTGGTGGCTGAGACAGTAAAGAATATGCCTGCAATGCTGGAGACCTGGGTTCGATCCCTGGGTTGGGAAGATCCCCTGGAGGAGAGCATGGCAACCCAAGAATTCTCCAGAATTCTTGTCTGGAAAATCCCATGGACAGAGGAGCCTGGTGGGTTCTGGTACAGTCCATGGGGTCGCAGAGTCGGACATGACTGAGCGACTAAACACAGCACGCACAGTTAAGCTCTCTGGGAATTATGTAGCCCTGGAAGACTCTTTCTGGGTAGTATCTTCCCTTTCTTCTCTGTATGGAGTTCTAAGTTTTCTTAAAACATTTTTTTAACTTTTATATAGTGACACATACTGAAGCCATCTTCCTCATTATTCATATCTATCTTATCTTTAAATCCATGTGAAACATCTGAGGGTATAACAAGGGGAAGATGTGCAATGAAGACAAATTTGAATTCCTTTTTAAAATTTACAATTTTTGGTCATCCCACATGGTTTTTGGGATCTTTAGCTCCCCGATCAGGGATCAAACCAAGGCCCATGGCAGTGAAAGCGTCTAGTTCTATCCTCTGGACCGCCAGGGAAATGCCCAAGACAAATCTGTTGTTGTGAGGTTTCAGTTAGAGAAAGTAAAAGTGTTAGTCACTCGGTGTGTCCAACTCTTTGCGACCCCATACACTGTAGCTTGCCAGGCTCCTCTGTCTACGGAATTCTTCAGGCAAGAATACTTGAGTGGGTAGCCATTCCTTTCTCCTGGGGATCTTCCCAACCCAGGGATCGAACCTGGGTCTCCCTCAATGTGGGCAGATTCTTTACCATCTGAGCCACCAGGGAAGCCCCTGCTTATAGAAGAGGGTGAAAAAAATCACTAAATAGAAACTCACCCCAAACAGAACCATGAATGTGTTTCTCCTGATGCAAAGCCCCCAGCTCTGTGATATAACATTTGCAGACGTCTTTCATTGAGCATTTAGTATGTACCTGGCACTCTGCTGGGTGCTTTACATACGTTAGCTTATTTAATCCTCATGCTCTAGGAAGTTAGGTATCATCACCCCATTTTGCAGTTGAAAATTAAAAAAAAAACCTGAAGCCTGAGATCAAATAACTAGATCCACAATTCCAGGTATGAATCATGCCTTCTTCACTTAGTAGCTTCATGATTCTGGGCCAATGATTACTGCCCTGGACCTGCTTTCTCCTTGTAACCTAGGGATAGTGACATTATCCACTCAGTGAGATTGTTGAGGGGACTAAATGAGGAGAAAGAATTTAGGATGGAATCTACCACATGTGGGTGCTGTACAAATATTAGCTCTGAGTGTTTTTAGGGGTTGAGCAAATTGACACTTTGTAGTTTCTTCTTTCTTCACCAAGCCTACCTACCTCCCTCACTAGTCAAAGATACCCTGGGGCCTAAAACATAAACCTGGGCACACATTTAATATCATAGAACAGCTTTTGTGTTTCCTCCAGATGCGTCCGAAGCCTGGCTTGTAACCACTGTGGACGCAAGGGGTTGCCAGCTCAGGAGGGGCCACCCCTGTTCCCACCTGTAACAGAAGACCAGACTCACCACACAGAGGAGTTCTCAGATTGTACTCTCCATGGTTTGGAGGCATAGATAGCCTCTCCATTGACGCTCAGCCACTTCCCAACAGCAAGTAGCCTTTCTTGGAAGATGGGAACGATCAGTCCGTCTTTGGTTGGTCCGATGTTAAGAAGATAGTTCCCTCCCAAACTTACTGTCTGAACCAGTTGCTGGTGGGAGCAGAAAACAAGGAAATCCCAGTTCTGAATGCCAAGCCTGGCTGAATGCTTAAAACACACAGATGGAGGGAAGAAGAAGAATCTAGGCTGTTCTCTCTGTGTTTTGTGAATAGCCTCTATCTTTTGGAAAAGACAATATATTTTTGTCCTTTTCTAGCAGGATAGGCTTACATGAGAAAACTGAAAAATTCTGCTACAGGGTTGAGAGATATATTAACTCAGATTCCAGGGAGTGATCATGGACTCTTACTCGTGAGCTGGCACCTGCCATAGCGCCACATGCAGGGGGAAGTGTCATATATCAGAGGCACAGAGTGTCAACCAGGGAGCTGAAAACAAAGCACTTGGCCTTGAAAGGATTCTGTGGAGCCAGCCAGAGAGAATACAGAGATGAGAGATTCAGGGCAGGTGCTATGGAGACTCGGGGTGGGGTGGGGTGGGGCAGGGCGGTGGGGAGGTGTGGAAGAGATCTGATGAATTTCCGGATACCCTGGGCTACATAAATGTGTATGTTGCCCCTTCAGGAAAACACGCTGTAAAGAGATATAGTCTTTAAGATTTCTGGGGTGGGATGCATGTGTGTGTGTGTGTTTACTGTGACCCCATACAGTAGCACTTCAAGGCAGTCCAGAAAAATTAAGGCTACATACAGAAAATTTTAAAAAGGAGGTTCTGTTAGAGTACCCCAAAGACACCACACCATTAACTTTGATGTTTCCTTCTGGTCTTTTTCTTGTGCAGTTAATTCTATATAGTTGTGATACTGCATAACTTGTCTTTTCATCAACTCTGTAAGCATTAATCCATATTATGTTCAGAAACATTTTCATGGTTAAGGAAAATCCCCAAATCTACTGAATTATTCCTTTATGGTTGCCAGGAATTGAAACAGCCCAATGTCAATCTGAAAATAACCCTGGGGAGAACACCTCTGTACAGAACTCTTCAGTAATTAGACCTGTCTCCTTAGGACAAGTGTTATGAGTATGTTCAATAACCCAAATGGGTTCTCACGGCCCATATGTCTATCCAGAGTGCTTCCACCACTCTTGGTCAGAAGGCAGGCTGGGACTGCAGTTAATAAACAACCTCTTACCGAAATGATTGTGGATATGCTTGCAATGTCAGCCATCTCCATGTCTCGACGGTAACCCCAGGACCGCTGGTCTATGGAGGGCACATCTCCCACTTGTGATGTGGCAAGGTCTCTGGCTGGAATTTGTCTTTACAGTTGTAGTATCCTCCATGGTGACAGGAACAGTTCTGACCCCATCGGTCATTTACTACGACCTCATCCTATAGGAGGAAGGAGTACTGAGGTCATCGGGGGTAAAACTATCTAACTCAGTTTGATAAGTTACGTATCTGTTTGGAAGCAAGGAGCAGACTCAGTTGAGCACAGTGGTTCTCAACTGGGGGAGACTTAAAGGGCAAAGTCTAGAGACGTTCTTTGGTGGTCACAAGTTGGGGTGGTGCTACTGCCTTCTAGTAGGCGGAGACCAAGGATTCTTCTAAACACATTATAAGGGAATCCCCTGGCCATCCAGCGGTTAAGAATCCCCGCTTACACTGCTAGGGGGTGGGGGTTTGATCCCTGGTCTGGGAACTAAGATCCCGCATGGTCACATGGTGTGGGGGGAAAAAAAATCATAAACATCTTACAATACAGAGAACTGTCCCTTCATAACAAAGAAACATCTAACTGAAACATTATTTGCAGTTAACCCCAGTCTAGCAATATGTAATGTCAGAACTGGAAGGGCCTGTTTAGATTATTTAGTAAACCACTTATTCTATCAGAAGAGAAATGTAGAAGAGGAGGTCTGCCCGAGATCACATTCTCAGGCAGAGTTTCTGAAAGCTGGGCCTATGAATCTGGTACTCGAACCCAGCCCAGGATGCTTTTCACTATATAACCCTGACTTTCTTTACCTAAGTAAGGCAAAGTCAGTAATCAAACATTCTTTTCCTTCCCTCAAGGTTTTGCTGAACTTCGAAAAATCTTTACATGGAATAACTTAATGTCAACATTTCATACTACTATGAGACTCATACTGGGGTATCCAGAGTAAACAAGTCACAGTTCTTGCCCTCAGAGATCCAGCAGCGACTAGCTGAGGAGACATATACATGGACAATGACGATGTACATCACATCAGCGTTAGGGACGTCACCTAAACACCAGTTCAGGAGTGCTTCTTGCTTCTTTCAGGAAAGAATATAAATTGCCAGGAGCCAGATTTAGTTTACATTCCACTGGTACTTACTCTGTGTCTAACTGGGCCAAGGACTGCTCCTGCAGTTGGGGACGTAGGAGTAAACAGACCCAAACTCTTGCCCTCACAAAGGTGATGCTTCAGTGAGGGAGACAGATAGCAACGAGGTAAATGGTATCTGCAATATGTTGGGCCAGGTAAGTGGTTAAGAGAAAGATAAGGCAAGGAAAGACAGACAGCGCTGATGGAGGCATGCTATGATTTTAGATAGGGTGGTGGGGAAGGTGTGACCTCCCAGAGAAGACCTCTCTGCAGGAGAGGGAATTACAGACAGCAGAGGGGTCTCCTAAAAGTCATTTCCTAATATGAGTATATGACAACCCTCTTTCCTAACACATGAGAAAGCACGCAGGACAAGAGTGGGTAGAACATGGTCTGCGGCATCCCACCCGAGGATCCACATCTGAGCCAGCCCAGCTGGGGAACCACCGGGGAAGAAGCGCCAGACCTCGCCACTAGAGGTCCCCACGCGGCCCGAAAGTTCCAAAACACCAATCTGAATTGGCCTTCATTTGTCACACAGGATCTTTCTTCCCCTTTTCTGAATTTAGTAATAGTTAGCCAGTGACATCCCAAGAGGTTTAGGAACCTATCCAGATAGCTGAGTTCAAACTGGTCTTAGATTTTTCTTTAAAATTCGCAACAAAGCTAGAATCTGTATGATTTTTGGAATTTTCTACGGTGAAGATTAAGACTTCTGCTAATTTGTGTCTTGAAATGTGAACTATGAACGGGCAGCTATTGTGCAGTGTAGCAGGTTGGTTAGCCTGCTGCTGCTGCTGAGTCGCTTCAGTCGTGTCCGACTCTGTGCGACCCCATAGATGGCAGCCCACCAGGCTCCCCCGTCCCTGGGATTCTCCAGGCAAGAACACTGGAGTGGGTTGCCATTTCCTTCTCCAAGGTTGGTTATGAGGGAGAGCATAAGGCAGGCGAAGTTTCCTTCCAACTTCCTTAGAATTTGGATCTCAGGGAAAAGAAATTTCCCTATATGAGTTAAACTACACAGTCAACACAGAGTAGCTGAGGTCATAGATTCTCACATTTTATTCCTATCATTTAATATGTTTTATATATTAATTTTGGGGGTGGTTTTCTTATTTACAATGTCTGTTTGCTTAACAGTTTATTTTCTCTACGGTGGTCTGGGGCTTCTTTATACTATTTCTATCCTACTTCTTAAATTTAAGAAGCTTGAAAACTAGCTTGTAAAAATCAAGAATTAAAGGAGAAAAAAAAAGCTTTAAGGAAGAAAAGCTTAAAGAAAGAAAAAGGAAGGGGCAAAAAAAGAATTAAAGGAGAAACCTTTAACATCCACTAAGTTCCCTCGTCCCTACCACACCCATATCAATACTGCTATTTATTTATTGACTTAAAGTCCTTATTGAATTTGTTACAATATTGTTTCTGGTTTTATGTGTTGGCTTTTTAGCCTCAAGACATGTGGGATCTTAGCTCTCTGACTAGGGATCAAACCTGACCCCTTGCATTGGAAGGTGAAGGCAGCCTTAACCGCTGGATCCCCAGGGAAGTCCTGAGATTACTATTTATTATTGTCACTGTTGTGACATTGTTGTCATTACAGTTTTTACTCCAGATCTTGGCTCCTCACACTGTGTTTTATCATAACAGATAAATAAAGGAGAAGTCATAGAATCACATACCTTAACTGGGCTATCATTGTAGAGCCAAGCAAGAAAACCTGTAGAGTTCCAGTAAGTGTCAGGACATTCCCACTCTCCATCAGACCAGATCAAGTCAGGTTTACCACTGGATCCCCAGGGAAGTCCTGAGATTACTATTTATTATTGTCACTGTTGTGACATTCTTGTCATTACAGTTTTTACTCCAGATCTTGGCTCCTCACACTGTGTTTTATCATAACAGATAAATAAAGGAGAAGTCATAGAATCACATACCTTAACTGGGCTATCATTGTAGAGCCAAGCAAGAAAACCTGTAGAGTTCCAGTAAGTGTCAGGACATTCCCACTCTCCATCAGACCAGATCAAGTCAGGTTTATACCTGAGAGACACACCATTACAACAGTTTATCATCTCAATCCAGTCCCAGTCAAGCCTGACAGATCTATCTTTGCCACACATATTTAAACATTAATTTCCTCTTATTTTGAAAGTACCATGGTACAGAGAAAATGGAAAACTAAAGAGATGAAAATGACCACACCCACACCCACCCCTAAGTGAACACAACCATAGTTTAATACACAGCATTTTGGTATATTTCTTCCCAATCTTTTTTTTAAAATGTCTTAGATTAAAAAGCAAAGCTTTAATCAGTGTGTATTACAATCTGTTTTCCTTCCAGAAACTGATTCCAATGAAAAGAGTGGTGCTCCAGAACTACAGGATTACTGTTTCTGCTTTTAAGATGTGTTAAGAGCTCGAACTATTCCATCAAATGTGTTTCGGGGGACAACTACCCAGAGCTTTGATCATAAAAATCTATAGAGTTCACTTGAGCCACAGTTGCATCTTTCTCATATGACTGCTCTGAGCCCTATGAGTGTGTGTATTTATACCTCTAAGGTAAGCAGCATTAGTCCCACTTAAGAAAGCAAGAATGTATTGCTCAGTAACTTTATTTTAGGTGCAAAGCTGGTAAGTAATAGGAGCTGGAACCCATATGTAAATCTGCCTGTCAGCTAATCCAGGTTGAGTCCAGGAAAAAGGCTGCCTCAGAGGCGAGAAAACACAGACGGTCTGTGTTTTACTGCGTTCGAAAAATTGTAGTAGGCACTTCATACTCGTTAATCTCATTCATTCCCACAACACCCTGTGATGTATAAACAGGTAAAGAAACTGAGCTATAGAAAGATTAAGTAGTTTGTTCGGGGTTATACAGTCAGTAAGAAAAAAAGAACTGGCTTTCTGACTTGAAGCTGGTGCTGGTTGGTTTCTTACAACTGTCCTGCTTCCTTACAGCAGTCATCTGGGTGCAAGGAGTTTTTTCGTCTTTTGGTCTACAGTGAGCGTCCAAGCGCAGACGGCTGCCTCTTAATCTTTAAAGGTCCACCATCTTCCTAAGAGCCCCCAGGAGCAAGAAGGGCAAATGCAGAATAAAACATGGTGAAGACCAGTGACAAACCCCAAAGTAAAAGTCATCATTTTTAAGGATAATTAAGAATAATAATGCCGCTATGATTCTGTACCACGCATAGTGACAGAAACTTCATATATTATGCTGAGTCCTACTTAGAAGGCATTATTGTCACTTTACAGAGTGAGATTCTAAGGTTCAGACAAGTAACCTGTTGAAGGCTTGTAAGGGAGTTCCCTGGCTGCCCAGTGGTTAGGACTCTGCTCTCACTACTGAAGGCCTGGCTTTGATCCCTCGATCCCTGGTCAGGGAACCAAGATCCCACCGGCTGCACTGCTGTTGCGGTCATTGTTGTGTTCAGTGGCTAACTCATGGCTGATTCTTTACGACTCCATGGACCGCAGCACACCAGGCT
>SJXQ01004929.1:84081-146102 GCA_006408695.1 Aepyceros melampus | reverse complement strand
TGGTGATGCCATCCAACCATCTCACCGTCTGTCGTCCCGTTTTCCTTTTGCCCTCAATCTTTCCCAGCATCAGGGTCTTCCAATAAGTCACCTCTTTGCAGCAGGTGGCCAAAGTATTGGAGCTTCAGCATCTGTCCTTCCAGTGAATATTCAGGGTTGATTTCCTTTAGGATTGACTGGTTTGATCTTGCTATCCAAAGCACTCCCAAGACTCTTCTCCAGCACCACAATTCGAAGGCATCAATTCTTTGGCATGGCTTCTTTACAGTCCAACTCTCACATCCACACATGACTACTGGAAAAACCATAGCTTTGACTAGATGGACTTTTGTTGGCAAAGTAATGTCTCTGCTTTTTAATATGCTGTCTAGGTATGTCATAATTTTTCTTCCAAGGAGCAAATGTCTTTTAATTTCATGGCTGCAGTCACCACCCGCAGTGATTTTGGAGCCCAAGAAAATAAAGTCTGTCACTATTTTCATTTTTTCCCCATCTATACGCCATGAAGTGATGGGACCAGATGCCATGATCTTAGTTTTGTGAATGTTGAGTTTTAAGCCAGCTTTTTCACAAGCTGCATGACACAGCCAAAAAAAAAAAAATGCTTGAGGGAACAAGAGCCAGGATTCAATACAAATTTGCCAGATGCCAAACCCTCTGTAGGGTCCATTAGACCATGTTCCCCTTCTCCAAGCTCCTGACAAAGAAAGTGGTATGGAAGGAGTTAACTGAGGTTTTGACTAACTACCATCCTCAGTTCTGTTTCAGTTTATAAAAGCAGCATGACCACACTATGGAAGTTTTAAAAAGCAAAAATAAAAAATATATTTTGTCTTAACACAACGATTACTCATTACTATTTTGATGTCTTCTAGAGACTCCCCTGGTTGCTCAGATGGTAAAGTGTCTGTCTACAATGAGAGAGACCCGGGTTCAGTCCCTGGGTTGGGAAGATCCCCTGGAGAAGGAAATGGCAATCCACTCCAGTATAATGCCTGGAAAAATCCCATGGACAGAGGAGCCTGGAAGGCTACAATCCATGGGGTCGCAAAGAGTCGGACACGACTGAGCAACTTCACTTCACTTCAGAGTTTTTTCATATCCCACCCCTACCCCTTTCCCCGCAACAGTATAAGCAGTTCAGATGTCACTGATGAAAGTCATAGGCTAAAACAATTTCTGTTTTGTACCTGTTAACAAGGTCAAAGAGCTCTGGCATTGTTTTTGCTTGGACGAAGGACTGTGTTTTGAAGCCATTTTTCTTATCACGTAGGTAGAGAGGATGGAACCATTCTAAAAGTGAGTGATATAGTCCATAGCGTATGTCCCTGAAACAGAAAAACAAGACAGCAACTGTCATTAAGCAAAGAAAAAAAGTCTCTGGTTCCTCTGCCTTTTCTAAAACCAGCTTGAACATCAGGAAGTTCACAGTTCACTTATTGCTGAAGCCTGGCTTGGAGAATTTTGAGCATTACTTTACTAGCATGTGACATGAGTGAAATTATCTCTTATCATTCACTTAAGAAAAATGATTGGCTTACTTTGTTTTTGATGATACAAATAACAAATTAGGCTTCCCAGGTGGCGCTAGTGGTAAAGAACTCATCTACCAATGCAGGAGACACAAGAGAGATGGGTTCTATCCCCGGGTCAGGAAGATCCCCTGGAGGAGGGCATGGCAGTCCACTCCAGTATTCTTGCCTGGAAAATTCCATGGACAGAGGAGCCCGGCGGGCTACAGTCATGGGGTCACAAAGAGTCAGACATGACTGAAGCGACTTAGCAGATAACATATTATCTTTATACATAAATTATCTCAACACCAAAATGTTATTTAAACCATTTTCTGTCTTTTAAGTCAATTATCTCAATAACACATAGTCCTACTAAAAATATTTTGTTAATCATAATATATATTGAAGAGATACTGGAAAATAGAGACAAATACCAAGAATATCCAAAATCTCATCACTCAGAAAGAATCATCAGTACCATTTTCTGTGCAGTTGAAATTAATGAATATAGGTTTATTGTTTCATATAAGATTTACTAATAGTTCTTAATATACCTGAAACAAAATATGGTAAAATTTACCTATTTTTATACACAATAAAACTTGTTGTGTATTAAGAAGAGTGAGTATTTTGGAAATGCTATAATACAAGAAGTAAAGATAACATTTGCAATAGCATAGATAAAGCAGAAAGAATTGAAGTTAAGAACTTCATCATGTGATTCAGTGACTAACTAGATACAGAGAAGGTGAAAATGAAGGCTCTTAGAGTTCAGATCTTATCAATGTCTCAGACTTTTACAGCAGGACTATTATTAGCAGAGCACAGTATTGGGAAACAATGTTTCACAGGTGATGTAAGTCAGCAAATGCTTTCTTAAATGACGAGATGATATTTGAGGCTTTGTAGGCCTTGCTATGTCTACCTCGACTCTGCAATTAGAGCTTGAAAGCAGCCAGAATCAATCCATAAGTGAATGAACACAACTGTATTCCAATCAAACTTTATTTATACAAATAATTAGCTGGTCTACCCCTTAAATAGGACTTCAAGTTTGCCAAATCACAACAGAGCTGAGTGGGCATGACACAAATACCACTTTTCTTCCTTACAGCCAAATATACTCAGAACAATAGGGTCCAAAATCAGAATACCTGGGTTCAAATCCCACTTCTGCCCCTTCCTAGCTCTTCGACCTTGGGAAGTTACATCTTAAGTGGCAGATATTAGAAAATATTACATAGAATCACGAGTGATGCCTTACCTCCCTCTTTGTTGCTTTAACTGCCCTCTTCAGCTCTCTCCTGATTTACCACCCATCTAAACCTTCCATGAAAGCCTACAAAGCTCTGGGTTGACAGCTAAGGAGGACACAAAGATGAGACACAACCCCGGCCTCCACCAGACACTGGAAAAGGCCCTAGGTTGGAAGGCTTCCCGGAAGGAATCCTTTGACGAGCACAAGAGCAGCGTTGTGGTCTATGCTGGGTATCCTTCACCTAACCCAAGAGGGCCATGCACTTCTCTGATGCTGTCACTTTAGATATTAGAAAATATTACATAGAATCACGAGTGATGCCTTACCTCCCTCTTTGTTGCTTTAACTGCCCTCTTCAGCTCTCTCCTGATTTACCACCCATCTAAACCTTCTATGAAAGCCTACAAAGCTCTGGGTTGACAGCTAAGGAGGACACAAAGATGAGACACAACCCTGGCCTCCACCAGACACTGGAAAAGGCCCTAGGTTGGAAGGCTTCCCGGAAGGAATCCTTTGACGAGCACAAGAGCAGCGTTGTGGTCTATGCTGGGTATCCTTCACCTAACCCAAGAGGGCCATGCACTTCTCTGATGCTGTCACTCTGGTCACATGAAAACTGCCAAGGTTCAAACACTGCCAATTCAGGGCCAGAAGCCCTCCCATGTACTGGTTAAATGCAAACCTAGAAAACACAGAAGAGTAGAGAAGGCGCGGGATACCGGATGGTTAGATCAAAGTGATGATGGGGTGACTGTCTGTGAACACGCACCTCTTCCGGATGGCTGTTCCCAACTCACCAACCAAATCACGATGGGGCCCCACATCCTTAGAGTTCCAGTTCCAAGACACAGGGCTGGGCCAGTTTGTGTAGCCTTCGTGATGCTTTGTCGTCAGGACTACATACCTGTGGACATTGAAACCATATGAGCAAAGAAGTGGGCAGTGGGCCATGAGCACCAACTTACCTGGCACACCTGAGGCTTTTAAAATGGTTGAGGGAACTCAACTATAGGAAATGTACAGTTGACCTTTGAACAACATGGTGGTTAGGGGCAGGTTAGCAGGTGTCTGCTGACCCCTGTGCAGAAGAAAATCCATGTGTAACTCTTGACTTCGCCCTAAACTACTAATAGCCTACTCTTGACTGGAAGGCTTACCAATAACATAAATGGTCAATTAACAACCATTTTGTATGTTATATGTATAATATGCTGTATTTGTACAATGATGTAAGCTAGAGAAAAGAAATTGTTTTTAAGAAAACCATAAGGAAGAGAAAATACATTATAGTACTGCACTGCACTTATTTATTTTATTGGAGTATAGTTGCTTTACAATGTTGTGTTAGTTGGAGATTGGGCGTATGTACTGTATTGATTGATACCATAAGTTTACACTGTATGTTTACAAGATGAACCACCTGTCAGTATCTGCAGCAATATTGTCTTACATGATACAAAACACTGCAGACGTTATAGTTAATTACTAACACTAAATATCAAAGCTGGAAAGCTAATGTGAAAAAGCAGTTCATGTTTATTTGTAGTTATAATGATTCATTCACTGATAAGAAACAGCAACATGATTGCTTTAGAGTAGCCTAGGGCAATCAATATGATTGCTCATGATAGCATAGCTTACACACTGATGAATGAATCATTATAAAATTTTTATGGCATATGGTATTATACTCATATTCAAAATATGGGATTTGAAACATTGTTACATTTTTTAAAAAGTCACTTGAATGTGATGATAGGTTGTGTGTGTCTGTTTTTTTTTTAATTGGAGGCTAATTACTTTACAATATTGTAGTGGTTTGTGCCACACATTGACATGAATCAGCCATGGGTGTACCTGTGTTCCCCATCCTGAAGCCCCCTCCCACCTCCCTCCCCATCCAATCCCTCAGGATCAACCCAGTGCACCAGCCCCGAGCACTCTGTCTCATACATCGGTTGAGTTTTGCTGAAAGTTTTAATTTTGTTTTAGGTTTGAATAATTTGTTAACAAAAGAAACCGCTGGTTACATACACAATAACCAATTTCAATATTTAATAGATAATTTAACTTAATTACAACATACAGTCGTTAAAAGAAAAGAAACAGAAATAACAGAAGTAACAGTGTGCATATCACCAAAGTGGGCCATCAACCTATAACCAGATTTGAACAGAGCTGGAAAGTCCCGAGTAACAGCAATCTGGAGTCCCAGCTGGGAAAAGGGTCCCAGGCAGTGGGTCCACCCCACCATGAGACTTCAAATCGCAGGACTGGGGGCTCCTGCTTGTAACCCCAGGACACAAACTGATATCATCACCAGTTTGCAGGCAGCTCTGGTTTTCCTTTAACTTTTACAATGCTGTTTGTTTCACCTTGTGAGTCACAAGACTTTCCAGACCTCCAAGGGCTCAGGAAACTCCAAGATCCTCTCTTATCCAAGGTGCTGCCTGACTTGCTGGTAACAACTGGTGTGCTTACAGGCAGACATGTCATCCAGGCAGGGTCCAGGCAAGGATATAAGTCGGTCAGAGGCCTGCTGTCTTGCTTCCAAAGGCTGAACAAGACTACCTCCATTTTAATTTCCCTAACAATCTGATGCATAGTTATTTAATTATGAGAGGGGACTGGACGGTGGTGCATACTGAAGTAAAAGTGAAGTCGCTCAGTCGTGTCCGACTCTTAGCGACCCCATGGACTGCAGCCCAGAAGGCTTCTCCACCCACGGGATTATCCAGGCAAGAGTACTGGAGTGGGGTGCCATTGCCTTCTCCGATTCTGATTGCTAGAATTTTGTTAAGGATTTTTCCATCTATGTTCATCAGTGATATTGGCCTGCAGATTTCTTTTTTTGTGGCATCTTTGTCAGGTTTTGGTATTAGGATGATGGTGGCCTCATAGAATGAGTTTGGAAATTTACCTTCCTCTGCAATGTTATGGAAAAGTTTAGTAGGATAGGTGTTAGCTCTTCTCTAAATTTTTGGTAGAACTCAGCTGTGAAGCCATCTGGACCTGGGCTTTTTTTGCTGGAAGATTTCTGATTACAGTTTCAATTTCCATGCTTGTGATGGGTCTGCTAAGATTTTCTATTTCTTCCTGGTTCAGTTTTGGAAAGTTGTACTTTTCTAAGAATTTGTCCATTTCTTCCAAGTTGTCCATTTTATTGGCATATAATTGCTGATAGTAGTCTCTTATGATCCTTTTTTTTTTCTGTGTTGTCTGTTGTGATCTCTCCATTTTCATTTCTAATTTTATTGATTTGATTTTTCTCCCTTTGTTTCTTGATGAGTCTGGCTAATGGTTTGTCAATTTTATTTATCCTTTCAAAGAACCAGCTTTTGGCTTTATTGATTTTTGCTATGGTCTCTTTTGTTTCACATTTATTTCTGCCCTAATTTTTAAGATTTCTTTCCTTTTACTAACCCTGGGGTTCTTCATTTCTTCCTTTTCTAGTTGCTTTAGGTGTAGTTAGGTTATTTATTTGACTTTTTTTCTTGTTTTTTGAGGTATGCCTGTATTGCTATGAACCTTCTGGTTTTTTTTTTTTGTTTGTTTTGTTTTTTTTTTAAAGCTGTGTTGCCTCCCTGGAGAAGGAAATGGCAACCCACTCCAGTATTCTTGCCTTAAAGTCCCATGGACAGAGGAGCCTGGTGGGCTACAGTCCAAGGGTCACAAAGAGTTGGACATAACTTAGCAACTAAACAACAACAAATCCTCAGAGCAGGCCAGTCATGCAGCCCTGCTCCAGCCCATGTCCAGTCTTCCTGGACAGCTCTCCTGAGAAGCCAGGCCTCTGCAGAGCTCCGTGAAAAGGCCACAGGAAAGAAGAGACCCAAGAAACCTAATCACACCTGTATGGCCAGAAGGAAACAGATACACAAATGAAAACGTCTATCAGATTCATGGAGAGGTGGCCTCGGCCCCTCTCCATTATCAGTCACACATGTCTATGTTCAGGTGGAGAAACTTTAACCCATCATACTGAGAAAGGCAATTTTTTTCATTCTTATTAGTTTTAAAAAGTAAAGATAATATTTTTTGCAAAACATCATATCAGTCAAGACCGAAATATCTAGACTGAAAAACCACACCCATCCTCTACCCCTAAGAGCTGGTTGTTTCTCACAGAGCTTTCTAGAATTTTCACAAATGCAAGAGAAGACCATGCCAGGCATAGTGTTCTGCTCTTTCTTACCTAATGGCCTCCAGAACTTTCGAGGAAGGGTAATGTCTGTGAGCAAATATGTGAGCAATAGTAATTCTCTATTACATTACATTTTATGATTTTATCTCATATCATTATACTTTTCAGTAAAAAAATTATTTTCTAATGTTTCTTCTGAACTAGGAAAAAAAAAACAAGTTGTTTGAATTCCTGGGCAAACTCACCTTTATCCCACTCTCCAAAGATCCCAGCAGGACATGGAAAATTGGAGATGGACTTTTACTTGGCACTATAGTCAAGTTACTTGCCTGGGAAATCCCATGGACAGAGAAGTCTGGGAGGCTACAGTTCATGGAGTCACAAGAGTTGGCCATGACTTAGCAATTAAACCATCACCACCATAGACAAGTCTGTATGGTGTTTCCCAGGTTTGTCTGATAATGTAAATTACCTGAGCAATGATTTAAAACACAATCAGGGTCTCTCCTCTGGAGACTTTTACTTTTTATATCATAGATAGGGCCGTTGATCCATTTTTTCAAAGAACCTCAGGTGATTCCTATAATTGGGTGGCTTGGTAAACTTAAATTTAGGATTCACTAGTCCTAAAAGAAAAAGAGAAGGGTATGGACAGAAATAGCTTGAAAGAGAAACACATCATAAAGCAAAAGACACAAGCTAAGAAATATCCTGCCTCACTCTTGCAAGTCATTTCTGTGCAGACAGGGAACAAGGGTGACCATAACTCTTTCTTAGATTTCTTATGAGGTCCCTGTTTGTCATTTTGCATTACACCTACCTCTCTCCGGGTAGGGGCTTTCCTAGTGGCTCAGATGGTAAAAGAATCTACATGCAATGTAGCTGACCTGGGTCCGATCCCTGGGTCAGCAAGATCCTCTGCAGAAGGGAATGGCAACCCACTCCAGTATTCTTGTGTGGAGAATTCCATGGAGAGAAGAGACTGGCAGGCTACAGTTAATGAGGTCGCAAAGAGTCAGACACTACTAAGTGATTAACACTTTCTTTCTCTCCAGGTAGCTATTAGCACAACAACTTTTACGTATCCCAGACTGGGAAGCCTGAATAGTTAAGAGTAGGAGACAGTGTGTCCTTCTGTGCAGGCCCTAGAATGAGGAGGTCCCTGGGTTCAGAGGTCAGCAGAAAAGAAGCCCTGAAACTGATTCAGGGGATTTGTGTGCTTACCGAAGTTCTGGAAAGTTGTTGCAAAATGGAGTGCAAAGGGGAAGAAAAAAACTGATGGAAACTGTTTCTCTTTGCCATTTATTATGATGTGACTGTGATTGAAGTCCCAGGAATCTCTCCTCACTATCCTAGGGCCTCTTGGGGTGGGGGGAGGGTGGGGATGAGACCACACTGCCTTGACTACACTTGTGACCAATGGTGACAAAACAGTGTTTCTGAAGGACTTGCTCATCTCCATCCTAGAAGAAGCCAAGACTCTGTTTCCTGCATTCACATGGACACTTGCTGGATGTTACAGCTGTATTTCTTATAAATGAAGATCCCTCTTTCCCTTGTTATTTGCAGGGGGACTGACTCCACACGGCACCTTTCAAGCTTGAAGGTCTAGGGTATAATTCATTTTATGATAAAAAGGAATATCTGTTCACTTTAGCACTTGCCGCTGCAAGGAAATATTTCAAACACATTTGTAGTGAATGATCACACTGTATGGCACAGTCATATTGATATGTGAAGTTCCCAGAATAGTGAGCAATTAATACTGAACACATTGCAAATCACAGAGCCCAGGCTGAAGACAGAGTGCTGCCTCCACACCAGGAAATGAACGTATATGTCAGACTGTAAGAGAAACGCACCGAGGATCTGGGCACTGGCTGCAGCACTGCGTGTACACGCCGTATGAAACACTGCTGCCCAGAACAGGACAGTCACCTACAGGAGAGGTGAGACCCAGAGGAAAAAGTGAAAGTGTTAGTCACTCAGTGGTGTCTGACTCTTTGCGACTCCATGGACGGTAGCCTCTGTCCCTGGAATTCTCCAGGCAAGAATACTGGAGTGGGTGGCCATTTCCTTCTCCAGGGGATCTTCTCGACCCAGGGGTCAAACCCAGGTCTCCGGCATTGCAGGCAGATTCTTTACTGTCTGAGCCACTCTGGAAACCTGAGATCCAGAGGGTGACCACCCTAGGCCCTATGTAAGGTGATAGGTGGGGAACACAAGGTGGCCTTTGGCATCGCTCAAGCTGCCCCAGAACCCAGGTTGTAACAGGCTCAACTTGAAAGAAAAGATCTTGCGCTTTTCTTGAAAGGCCCTTGGGTGGCTCCTTTAACACTTACCTGTCTTGTGGCTTGTAAATTTTTAAGTAGTTCATCTTTTTAATGTAGTTTGCTAGAAATTACATTTCTAGAAATCTAGAAACTCTGCCTCCTCAAATGTCTCCTCTATCTATGCTACTGCCCAGGACTAACAGAATTACAAACACAGAAAAAGGAAAGCAGGATTATTTTATATCAAATAATGATTGCTTAAGGTGGTAATTTGGAAGCTAATAATTAATGCTTATGACCTTAATAATATACTGCATATAGTGATTTAATAAATATCCTGAAGGAAAAAATACTTTTCAAGATCTTAACCTACTTTCATGAAGTAACTACCTTTAAATAAGCTAGCTAGATATATGTAGTAAACTATAATGAATAATCAAAATCTATCTTCTCTCAGTGATAAGACATAATTATTAATGAATTCCAACACTGAAAAATAAAATGTTTTAGAATAATAAGGCACAAATATATCATAAAGTACTTATAATTACTCTATTCATATAAATTATCATTTTTTAAAATAATCATTTTTCTATACATGAAATAGATTTATTTATAGAATATAAAATATGTTCAAATTGACAGAATAGTTAAAATAAATATTGATATGATAATGATATTGCTTTTTTCTGTTTTCCATCCTCAAGAAAACTTACCATTGTTTTAACTTACCTGTTTAATCATTTTACCTTAATAGGAATATAATGAATTTAACATTTATGCAACACATTTTTTAAAATATACATAATATTGTAGAAAAGAATATTACATTTATGTACATGCCACTTAAATATTAATATATTTAAGCTATATATATATATATAGTCTTTACAATTACAAAGCAATACATTCTCATTGAAAAAATATTTAAAAAACAGAAAAGAGCAAAGAATAAGAATCTTCCATAGTCATCACCCAGAGGTAACCAGTAGTAATATGTTGGGATACAACTGGCCCAATCTGGATGAGAATAAAATCCATCTTTATATCCTCATTGGAATTTTATATTTTCTTTAACCATCAAAGTAGACAATAAACCACAGTAGCAGCAACAGGCAGGTTATCTTAATAGAAAAGGAAAAATTAAAAAAAAACACCTGGTATTTCTAAAACTGAAAAATGCAATATCTGAAATGAAATTTCACTGAATAGCCTTAACAGCTGATTAAACACTGAATAAGAAAAGATCAGTGAACCAGAACCCAGGTAAAATAGAAATTACAAACCACAGTAATATGAGCAATGCTTGTGGCCTTATCATCAGTAAGAATCACACTGCGTTACTGAAGATGAATTAGCACATCATTTATATTCATCAGTACTTTGAAATTATATTATTAGGTAGGCCTGTCACTACATGACATGTGACCTCTGATCACAGAATCAGAGGTCCAAGTGGTATAATTGTTGGTTTTGAAGAATGAAGGAGGCAATGAGCCAAAGAATATAGGCAGCCACAAAAAGATGAAAAAGCAGAGAAATGGATTCTCCCCTCAAGTCTGCAGAAGAAATGTAGCTGTCCTGCTGACACCTTGATTTTTGCCCAGTAAGACTCATTTTAGACTAATGACCTCTGCTGCTGCTAAGTCGCTTCAGTCGTGACTGACTCTGTGTGGCCCCATAGACGGCAGCCCACCAGGCTCTGCCGTCCCTGGGATTCTCCAGGCAAGAACACTGGAGTGGGCTGCCATTTCCTTCTCCAGTGCATGAAAGGGAAAAGGGAAAGTGAACTCGCTCAGTCGTATCTGACTCTTCGCGACCCCATGGACTGCAGCCCACCAGGCTCCTCTGTCCATGGGATTCTCCAGGCAAGAGTACTGGAGTGGGGTGCCATTGCCTTCTCCAATGACCTCTAGCACTATAAAATAATAAATTTGTATTTTTTAAGTCACTGGATTTATGGTAATTTGTTATAGATGCAATAGGAAACTGATCCCCATAGACGGCAGCCCACCAGGCTCTGCCGTCCCTGGGATTCTCCAGGCAAGAACACTGGAGTGGGCTGCCATTTCCTTCTCCAGTGCATGAAAGGGAAAAGGGAAAGTGAACTCGCTCAGTCGTATCTGACTCTTCGCGACCCCATGGACTGCAGCCCACCAGGCTCCTCTGTCCATGGGATTCTCCAGGCAAGAGTACTGGAGTGGGGTGCCATTGCCTTCTCCAATGACCTCTAGCACTATAAAATAATAAATTTGTATTTTTTAAGTCACTGGATTTATGGTAATTTGTTATAGATGCAATAGGAAACTGATTACAATATATAGCTGAAAAGTGATAGAAGAAATTAAATGATATATAAAAATTTAGATTAAGCTTAAAAAAGCAAGTAAGAGACCAAAAAACAGAATAAATAGGAAAGACAAATATCAATACTTTTCAAAGGACTTAAATCATACAAAGGATGACTATAATTAATTTGAAATCAATTTTAAAAGTCTAGAAATTCCCCAAATATTTGAAAATAGTGTATCATACTTTCAAACAACCTATTGAAGAGGAAATCACAAGGGAAATTAGAAAATATTTTAAATTGAATAATAACATATCTAACATATCAAAATGAATGAGATGTAACTAAAGCAATGCTTAGAGGAAAAATCTTAGCTTTAAATATTTATATGATAAATGAAAAAAGGTTTAAAATTCATTATCTAGATTTTCACCTTAAGAGCTATAAGGCAATGAATAATTTAAACCTGAAGTAGAAGGAAAAAATCATAAAGATTAGAACAAAATGAAAAACAGATAAATAATAAAGGAAGTTAACATAGTAAAAAGGTCTTTTCCTTTAAAATATTAGTAAAATTTATTAACCCTTAGCAAGACTGAAGAACAAAAATAAAAGCAAGAAACAAAAAATAACATACAGAAATTGTCAAACTGGCAGTTTTTAATATAAACATAAATTTATCCTGTGACCCAGAAATTACATTCCTAGATATTTACCCAAGTGAAAGTAAAATATATTTCCACAAAAAGACATACAAGAAAGATAATAGCAGCTTTATGCATAATAGTAAAAAAACAGGAAACAACCAAAAATCCCATCAACAAAGAATGAATGAATCATTTGTTTATAATGAAACACTACTTAGCAACAAAAATGAGTGAACAGCTAATATATACAATTAGATATTGATCAAAGACAATAAACTAAGCCAAAGAAGGCAAATAGAAAATAGTACATACACATTACTCTATTTGCATAAAGTTTTGAAATAAGCAAAAAGTAAGCTATCGTTTGAAATTCAAAAATCTGAAAATGTTTGAGATGGGAGGAAACAGGATTAGGCATTAGTAAAAGCTCATTGAACTCTACCTTAAGATCTGTGATTTTTCACTATATATAAATTATACTACAGTTTTTAAAAATCTAAACAACATTTAAGAAATCAAAGATCTAGAAAGAGAAAAAGGTTTGAAGAATTCTCGTATTCCTTGAGAGAGCCTACTGTCATCTTCTAAAGCAAGCTATCGAAGTAATTTTTTCCACTTACAAAGGCAGACCTTTGTACATTTAGATTTCCACTATTAGTAGTTATCACAAAGAAATCAAAATTGATTGGATGTTCAACATGACTGAGTGTTGCCTTGGTAAAGACCATTCCACAATTTAATGTTCTTATTCAAGCTAAGCTATCAAAGCTTTCACACTCATTTGTCATTAGAAAGTAAAACTTAACTTTAGCATGACTGTATTTAAGTGTCTTATTATTCAGAGTGATAATTAAAAATACATATATAATTACATCAAAATTTTGTCTTTCAACATCTTGAGAAGTACATTTAAATATAATGTTCCTTTTGTTATCCTATTTTTATGCAATTAAAGACATTAAGAAGAAATTCATAGACTTTATGATATTCCATGGAACAAAACAGGTGAAAAACTCATAGAAATTTTTCTTAAAAAACTCACAAAAATAATCTTAAACTTTACTTGAAATACACATACAAAAATGGAATCTTTTTGTACTAATAACTTTTTAAAGTTTTCTTAATAATATAAAATAACATAAATCCACATCATTAATTTTTTCCAAGACAAATATTTTTATTTAATTGCATCATTTTCCATTCACCAGATAGCCCATAATTTTACTGGTTTCTTGTATCTTGATAACCAGATTGCTTCTAGTTCTATAACACTTTTAAAGAATAGATTTTTTGGTTAATTCCAGCATAATGTATTTGTATCTCTGTGTGGCTGATCCAATCTTTCTTTCACGATTGATGAGAAATTTGACCCTCAGCAAATAGAGGAATTACAAATCCTGTGTGCTTAAGAAGAAAGTATTCCTGGGTTCCTATGACACTTCAGTTAGACATTTTCAAAGTTCCAGTTACATTCCAAATAATATATTTATTCAATATCCAGCAAATATTTGAGTGCCTTTTATGTGCAGGCATATGAAGACTACAAGAGATTACAAGTTTTGATAGGATGAACAGTGGAAAATCTCACCTCAGAAGATAAAGCAGAAGACTGTGCATGGTTATCTCAGAGTCTTCCAAGCCTGAAGAACAGCAAATACAAAGGTCCTGAGGTACGAATGTGCCTGACATGTTCACAGTGGAGTAAAAGACCAATTAATTGGGATGGGAGAAGCAAGGGAAGAGAGGTTAGAGTTTATGTCAGAGAAATAATAGCGGCCAGACTGCAAATGGCTTTACTGGTCATTGAAAGGACTCTGGCTTTTATACTAAGTTCAGTCATTGGAGGGCTTAGAACAGAGAAGTGACTGAGTTCAGTTCAGTCGCTCAGTCGTGTCCGACTCTTTGCGACCCCATGAATCGTAGCACGCCAGGCCTCCCTGTCCATCACCAACTCCAGGAATTCACTCAGACTCACGTCCATTGAGTCCGTGATGCCATCCAGCCATCTCATCCTCAGTCGTCCCCTTCTCCTCCTGCCCCCAATCCCTCCCAGCATCAGGGTCTTTTCCAATGAGTCAACTCTTCGCATGAGGTGGCCAAAGTACTGGAGCTTCCGTTTTAGCATCATTCCTTCCAAAGAAATCCCAGGGTTGATCTCCTTCAGAACGGACTGGTTGGATCTCCGTGCAGTCCAAGGGACTCTCAAGAGTCTTCTCCAACACCACAGTTTAAAAGCATCAATTCTTCTGCACTCAGCCTTTTTCACAGTCCAACTCTCACATCCATATATGACCACAGGAAAAACCATAGCCTTGACTAGACGGACCTTAGTCAGTAAAGTAACGTCTCTGCTTTTGAATATACTATCTAGGTTGGTCATAACTTTTCTTCCAAGGAGTAAGCGCCTTTCAATTTCATGGCTGCAGTCACCATCTGCAGTGATTTTGGAGCCCCCAAAAATAAAGTCGGACACTGTTTCTACTGTTTCCCCATCTATTTCCCATGAAGTGATGGGGCCAGATGCCATGATCTTCGTTTTCTGAATGTTGAGCTTTAAGTCAACTTTTTCACTCTCCTCTTTCACTTTCAACAAGAGGCTTTTTAGCTCCTCTTCACTTTCTGCCATAAGGGTGGTGTCATCTGCATATCTGAGGTTATTGATATTTCTCCCGGCAATCTTGGTTCCAGCTTGTGTTTCTTCCAGTCCAGCGTTTCTCATGATGTACTCTGCATAGAAGTTAAATAAGCATGGTGACAATATACAGCCTTCACATACTCCTTTTCCTATTTGGAACCAGTCTGTTGTTCCATGTCCAGTTCTAACTGTTGCTTCCTGATCTGCATACAGATTTCTTAAGAGGCAGGTCAGGTGGTCTGGTATTCCCATCTCTCTCAGAATTTTCCACAGTTTACTGTGATCCACACAGTCAAAGGCTTTGGCATAGTCAATAAAGTGGAAATCGATGTTTTTCTGGAACTCTCTTGCTTTTTCCATGATCCAGCGGATGTTGGCAATTTGATCTCTGGTTCCTCTGCCTTTTCTAAAACCAGCTTGAACATCAGGGAGTTCACGGTTCACAGATTGCTGAAGTCTGGCTTGGAGAATTGTGAGCATTACTTTACTAGCATGTGAGATGAGTGCAATTGTGCGGTAGTTTGAGCATTCTTTGGCATTGCCTTTCTTTGGAATTGGGTGAAAACTGACCTTTTCCAGTCCTGTGGCCACTGCTGAGTTTTCCAAATTTGCTGGCAAATTGAGTGCAGCACTTTCACAGCATCATCTTCCAGGATTTGAAACAGCTCAACTGGAATTCCATCACTTCCACTAGCTTTGTTCGTAGTGATGCTTTCTAAGGCCCACTTGACTTCACATTCCAAGATGTCTGGCTCTAGATTAGTCAACACATCATCATGATTATCTGGGTCATGAAGATCTTTTTTGTACAGTTCTTCGGTGTATTCTTGCCACCTCTTCTTAATATCTTCTGCTTCAGAGGAGTCTAATGGGCTACAGTCCACAGGGTCTCTAAGAGTTGGACATGACTCAAGCAACTGAGCATGCATTCATGCTTAGGGCAAGATCTGTGAGGCATAGCAGAGTGGAGCTACTAGGGAGCTAGGCCGGGAATGAAGACAACAGGGGGAAACAGGATTGGGAGTTCTGACCAGCCAGAGTAGACACTGAGCTCTGGGCTTGCCATTGAGATATGAAAATCACCACACTTCAGGATTAAGGCCATTCTTATCCTAGAGTAAGGGGTACTCAAAACTTGCCTTTGCAAATCTGAATGACAAGCCTTGAAAGAATCAATTGCTTTATAAGTACCTTTAACTTCCTACAGAAAAAAATGCAATATTTATTAAAGGAAGACAACAAAATTCAGATTCTCAGCAAGATAGAACTCACAAAATCTAGCACACCAAAAACAAACAAACAAAAAAACCCTACCAAATGTGCAAAGGATTAGAAAAATTTAACTTGCAACTACAAAAAAAGTTGATAGAGGCAGATCTGAAATGACAAAAGGTCTTGGAATAAGCAGACAAGCTAATACTCCAAAACACCTCTTTTGTATATTCAAGTCCTATTCAACCTTGAAGGCTCTAGCCTTGGAAACAGTAGTTTTATTTACTTAAATGAACAGTAAGGTTTTGAAGGCAGGGGCCATAATTGTCTCTAGCAGAGAAGCCAATCTGTTTCTAGCAGAAGTCATTAGAGTACAGCAGAAGAGCTTACCAAGTTAAAAAAAAAAAAGAATAATATATCTATTATCAAAGGAGTTAAAGGAAAAAGATCAGTATAATGACTAAGTAGATGACAAATTTCACTAGAAAACTGGAACTGAAAAAGACAACCAAATGAAGCTTTTAGAACTGAAATTCTCAATATCCTAAATTAAAAACTTACTTGGTGGGGTTTGGCAATAGATTTGACATGGCAAAAGAAAAAATTATGTGATAATGAAAACTGGAAAATAAAAACTATACAAAATTGACACACACAAAGAAAAAACATGTAAATATTCCCTGCAGACTTCTGTAAAAATTTACAAGTTAATTCTGAAACATAAATGAAAATGTGAAGGATCTAGAATAGCCAAAAAACTGTTAAAAAAGAACAATTTGGGGGATTATTTAAGTTTTGTTATAAACCTTCAAAAAATCACAATAATGTACCATTACCATATCAAAAACACACACAAAATAATTCTATGTCTCAGACCTAGTGTAAAAGTGAAGACTACAAAGTTTTCAGAAGAAAACATAGAATATCTTTGCAACCTTGGGGTAGGCAAAGATTTCTTACATAGGATATTGAAAAGAATGACTATAAAAATATTTTTAATAAATTAACTTTATCTAATGAAAACATTTGTTCACCAAACATGTATTTGTATCTTATAAAATATATTCAAGTGTATTATAAATTACATTAATATATTATAAAGATATACAAGTAATATATATTTACTTATATTTCATTATGCTTCTTCCAAGCCAGACACAAAGAGAAACAAGGAATTATATGCAAAAATATGTGAAAAAAAATCACTACAGATTAGTCAATTGGTTAGAGTTCATCAATAAACAGATAACCCAGTAAAAAAGAAAAAATACTTCAGCAGACACTTCATCAAGGGAAAACATACAAATGAACAAATAGTTCGTGATTACTCATCAGTGAAATTCGGTACCACCACAGTGAAGTATCACTGCACACCCATTAGAAGGGCTAAATTAAAAAAAAAAACAAAAACAGCAAAAACTGAAAAAAATCTGACAAGGATGTGGAACAACTGAAACTCATACTTTGTGGGTAGAAATGCAAAGTGGGAAAGCCACTTTGGAAAACAGCTTGGCAAGTTCTTCTAAAGGTAAACATATACCTACTCTCTGACCAAGCAATTCCACTCCTAGCTCTTTATTCAAGAGAAATAAAAATGTATCTTCACAAAACTACTTGAACAAAAATATCTGCAGGAGTTTTAGTCATAGTAGACAAAACCTGGGAACAACTAAAATGTTAACCAACAAGAGAATGGATAAACAAATTGTGGATTTTCCGAACAAAGCAACGTTACTCAGGAATTAAAGGAAGTGCCCATTGCAACTTGGATGACCTTCCAAACACATCAGGCTAGGTGAAAGAAGCTGACCATAAATAAAGTATACTTTGCATAATTCCACACATATGAAGCTCTACTACAGGAAAAGTAATCTACAGTGAAAAAAGCCCACAACAGTGGTTTACGTGGTAGGAGAAGATTGATAGTACAAAGGTACAAGGGTACAAAGGGAATTCCTAGCTAATTGGCTTTTGTCTATATATTCCTTGATCTAGTGTGGCTTAGATAAAGAGAGTACATTTGTCAACTCATCTAACTCTATCATGTAATATCATTGTACTATATACAACTTATGCCCCCTAAAGAGATTTATTAGTCACATTTCCAAGGAAATGCACATTAAATTCACTGTATTTCCACAGTGAAATACACCTACTAGACACACCTACGAGAATGGTTAAAATTAAGGAGACCGATAATGCCAAGTACTGGCAAGAAAGTAGAGCATCTGGAATTCGCACATATTGCTGATGGGAATGCAAAGTGTTATAGTGACTTTGGAAAATGGTTTGGCAGTTTTTTTTATAAAGGTAAACATACACTTACCCTATGACCATTCCTAGGTATTTATTCAAGAGTAGTGAAAACACATCCACGCCATGACCTGTTCGCTGAAGCTTTACTGTAACAGACAAACCCCAAATGTACATCACTGGGGAATGGATAATTAAATTTTTGTATAGCTATACATTGGAATTATAATTAGCAGTAAAAAGTAAATGCTGAGAGGGTCAACAACAGGGATGGATCTTAAAAACGTCATACAGAGTGAAAGAAACCAGTCTAAAAGGCTATCTGCTGCTTGATTTCATGTCTCAGAAAGACAGACTGAAAGAGACAGAAAGCAGAGTCCTGGTACCAGGGGCTCGAGAGTGATGAATGGAGTTGACAGCAAGGGAGCAGGGGGCATTTTTTGGAGTGATGGGAATACATATTTTTATTGTGTCCTGTATGCAGTTGTATACAGTTTTCAAACATAACTTAAAAGGGTAAATTTTAGTGGATTTAGTTTTATCTCAGTAAAAAAGGCAAGTAATTTGAATAGTCAGTGTAAGATCTTTACTTCTGAAGTGGTGACTATATCCCTATACTGCTTAGGGTCAGCAACTGTGAAGACTTAGGAAGGAGGAGAAAAAAGTGACAGGGCTTAAAGCCATAGGTCATAAGAAAATCAAATAAATCTCATGGCCTCAGTTTTGGGCCAGTAAGATCTCCGGTTAATACCATATTCCACTCAAGTCTACATTTCTGAAAAGTTTTCTGTCAATCAGTCATCACTGGGTGGGTTACAAAGTAAAGAAAGTGACACAATCACTGTCACTCAGGAATTTATAATTTTAAGAAACTGACAAGCTCATCATTCACATAATGAGAATAGGATCATGAATAAGCTTATATATCTCTTTTCATGCCTTAAATGGTGCCTAGAAGCTCTGTTCTGTGTAAATGAGGCATATTCTTCCAAGGAGCATATTTTTTTAAGCAAACTGTATCAGAGAGGATAACAAAAAGTAGAGTTTACTAAAGCAAGCCTAACTGCTTATAATTTGAAAAACAAGTTGTATGGCAGCTCTTCCTGGTACACATCAAATGAGAAAGAGCCATTTTTTTGATACCTTCAAAGAACTCTTTTTGAATCAGAACACCTGATTCAAGGTAGGACAGGCAACAGCAGGATTTCAATAAGAGAGGTTATTTCAAATGGAGACTGGCAGGATAAAAGTAAGGAGGAATGTTTCATTCAGTAAAGAGTGGCTGCAGTAGAAGCTGGGCACTGAAGATGAAATCTATGGAATTCCAGTTAAGCTGTGTTTTCATATTAATGACAGAACAATAAATGAATGAGGCAGAAGGCCCAGTGGGGCCTGTGGTCCTGAGCAAGTGAATGAGATGGCAGCTGGGCACTGGGCAGTTGGCATTGTGAGTAGCAATGCTGGCCCTGCTCTATGATGGCCTGAGTTTGAATCCAGTTTGAATCCAGGTTCTTACCAGCTGTGTGACTTTGGGTAAGTTACCAATGACCTGGTGTGAATTGTGCTCAGTAGTGCCCGACTCTTTGTGACCCCACGGACTGTAGCCCACCAGGCTTCTTGGTTCATGGGATTTTTCAGGCAAGAATACTGCAGTGGGTTGCCACTTCCTCCTCCAGGGGATCTTACTGACCCAGGGATCACACATGCATCTCCTGCACTATTAGCCAGATTCTTTACCTGCTGAGTCAACTCAGTTTCTTTGCCCAGGTTATTTGGAGAGAAGAATTAACTAAATATGAGCTTGTTTTGCAGGTTTAAAATTTAATTATGTGAGGTCTTCATTATAGAGTTCCTGGCACATCAAAAGTATTCAATAAATAGTTGTAATTATTATTAATGCAAAGAGAATGGGATCAAGAGTCAGACACAGGTTCAAGTGTAGGCTGATAGGCTACACTGGTTTGCCTGAGACATTTCCTTCTTCTAGCACCAAAACTCTGGTGCCCCGGGAAACCCCAGTCCTGGGCAAGTTGGACCAGTGATATCCCAAGTTCTAGATCCACCACTGACTGACTGTGATCTTGTCCATATTTCCTAAATTGGGGTCACAATTTCTTATCTGTAAAATGGGACTGATAAAAGCAGATTTCTAAGATGATGAAAATATACCTGAGAAGATATCTTTGTAATCTAAAAGATATTTTAAATATTAATTGCTGTTATCAGTAGCACATTTGTCACTCTTCTTCTAAAGACCCCAAATTATTTTTCTCTTTCAGCTTTTGCTCAATTTATTTTTCTTACCCAGAATGCCCTTCTACTTTCTCTCTGTTTTCCACTGATGACCCCTCTTGTCTGTTCTCTCAATTTTTTCTTTCAGTTTTGCTCTTTTTCTAATTCTGCAATTTATGTCTAATAGAATATTTAGAAACACTAGGTAGGAGATTCTTCCCAATAATGTCAAACTCTTTTCTATCAGCTCTCTACTTAGACTGGTCCTAGTTTTAGATGCACAGAAATTTGTGTTGAGTGTGTGTGGTAGAAAGTAGGGGCTCAGTTGAGAACATATAAGCACTTTTACATCATTCACTTTTAAAAGTTTCTTCTAGTTTGAAATTCTATAGCTCAAATACTCTGACTTCTTTTTAAAAATATTTCCACACATGCTTTCAGCCCACAAATCCAAAGGGTCATTAAATAGAAATACATGCAAACCACAAATACGAGATACATGAAATTTTAAAATTTCTAGTAGCCAAGTATTTCTAGCAGTGATCATTCCAACATAGAACTCATATAAAATTATTCATGAAATGTTTTCCTTTTTTAAATCCCAGCTCTTGGTATGTATGACCTATGGTGGACAAGACCATCCAGTTGGAGAAAAATTCACCACCCATCTAAAATCAGAGCTCATGCTGGGTTTGCTTACGCTTTTCCCCTGAACAGCTGTGGGTATGGAGATTTAAAAGACCACCTAGAATTTTCCTGCCACAGTTAATTACTCATAGGGACAGCTTATGACTTAATTAGAGCTCTCCAATCTTCTTGCAAATAAAGACTATGTTTAATGAGATGTTCACTGCAATTATTGAATCCTTTTTCACAATCAAATGTTTTTGCTTTTTCCTTTTATTCTAATGTTTTAAATATTTTTCCTCCAGTGTAAAGATTTATATATACTGGCCTAGTAGAGCTTTGTGCTATCAACTATATAATTACTAGTACCCACAAATCCAAAGGGTCATTAAATAGAAATACATGCAAACCACAAATACGAGATACATGAAATTTTAAAATTTCTAGTAGCCAAGTATTTCTAGCAGTGATCATTCCAACATAGAACTCATATAAAATTATTCATGAAATGTTTTCCTTTTTTAAATCCCAGCTCTTGGTATGTATGACCTATGGTGGACAAGACCATCCAGTTGGAGAAAAATTCACCACCCATCTAAAATCAGAGCTCATGCTGGGTTTGCTTACGCTTTTCCCCTGAACAGCTGTGGGTATGGAGATTTAAAAGACCACCTAGAATTTTCCTGCCACAGTTAATTACTCATAGGGACAGCTTATGACTTAATTAGAGCTCTCCAATCTTCTTGCAAATAAAGACTATGTTTAATGAGATGTTCACTGCAATTATTGAATCCTTTTTCACAATCAAATGTTTTTGCTTTTTCCTTTTATTCTAATGTTTTAAATATTTTTCCTCCAGTGTAAAGATTTATATATACTGGCCTAGTAGAGCTTTGTGCTATCAACTATATAATTACTAGTAAAGTGAAAGAGGAGAGTGAAAAAGTTGGCTTAAAGCTCAACATTCAGAAAATGAAGATCATGGCATCTGGTCCCACCACTTCATGGGAAATAGATGGGGAAACAGTGTCAGACTTTATTTCTGGGGGCTCCAAAATCACTGCAGATGGTGATTGCAGCCATGAAATTAAAAGACGCTTACTCCTTGGAAGAAAGGTTACGACCAACCTAGATAGCATATTCAAAAGCAGAGACACTACTTTGCCTACAAGGTCCGTCTAGTCAAGGCTATGGTTTTTCCAGTGGTCATGTATGGATGTGAGATTTGGACTGTGAAGAAAGCTGAGCACTGAAGAATTGATGGGTTTTTTTTGTTTGTTTGTGTTTTGTTTTTAGAATTGATGGTTTTGAACTGTGATGTTGGAGAAGACTTGAGAGTCCCTTGAACTGCAAGGGGATCCAACCAGTCCATTCTGAAGGAGATCAGCCCTGGGATTTCTTTGGAAGGAATGATGCTGAAGCTGAAGCTCCAGTAACTTTGGCCACCTCATGTGAAGAGTTGACTCATTGGAAAAGACTTTGATGCTGGGAGGGATTGAGGGCAGGAGGAGAAGGGGACGACAGAGGATGAGATGGCTGGATGGCATCACTGACTCGGTGGACATGAGTCTGAGTGAACTCTGGGAGATGGTGATGAACAGGGAGGCCTGGCGTGCTGCGATTCATGGGGTCGCAAAGAGTCAGACATGATTCAGTGACTGAACTGAACAACTATGTGCTGACTTACTAGTTAACTTATTTTTTAACTCTTGCTTATTTATGCTTCTGATACAAGAATGTAGGTTAATTATACAGAGTAATACTCCGATATGTTTTAAAAGTATGGGATCATTCTTAGAGAAATTTTCTTTATATTGTGAGATAATATTCTTGGCTGTGTAGAAGTCATGTAATCAAAGTTTAAAAATACAGTTAGTGAGTATTCGGAGGTATGCGTAGGCTATACCTATGTTCCTAAAGCAGTGACCCTGGTTTGTAGAGAAGTGGGACTCATGGGTATCAAGACTGTGCCAATGTCATCTTAGCACAAGACACTGGCAGATGTGAAGTTGGATGCCTGCTAGGTGTTGTAGTGAGTCTTCTTTGGGATTTATGCTTCATTCCCTCCCTGGTGTGAACTCATCTGTAGTCACAGCTTTGACTGAATATTGTGTGTCAGGCTCAGACGTCCTTCCTAAATTTCAAGCTTGTATTTCTAATGGCAATATTGAGCCTTCTCACCTGTTCCCATAGCACCTCAAAAGCAATACACCAATCAGGGATCTGAGCTGCAAGCAACAGAAACGTGCTTTGGCTATGTCAGCAGTTAAGGGTGTTAAGAGGGATAATTGGTAGCTTCTGCTATATATAAGCAGGATGAAAGGCTAGATGTGCTCTACTCATCCTAGACCCACTCCTGTGATCACATCTGCTTGTTTGTTGAGGATCCCAATGGTGCAGCTGCAGACTTTTAGATGCTGACTCTTCCATTCTTATCCCTACCAGCCCTGGGCTCTGCATCTTACCTTACCATTGGTCCCTGTTGCCCAGATATCTCATTTTCCATAGCAACTGCAGAGAGCAGTTAAAAATCATACAGACAACATGAAAAGATATAAAGATGGAAAAATAACATGAATTATTGTGAAATATCATACACAGAGAAGACGGTATAAATACTTATGTACAATTTAAAGAATGTTAATGGAGGACCCATTCACCCTCCATAAGCACAGGAAGAGAACGTTACAGCACCACACTTTTGATATTCCTTCTGTTTTTTTCTCCACACTCACATCCCCCCTCCATCTATCCAGAGGAAACATCCATCATGAAAGTAGTATTATCATTACCTTCCTTTTTCTTCTTCACTACACCCATCCATATAGAGATTCCTCAAACAATCTGTTATTTCATGCTGTTTGGTCTTGAACTTTATGTAAATGGAAATAGTTTGGATACTTCTGCTTCCTTCTTCCAAGCTTATATATTTCCAAGCTTTCTGCATGGATGTAGCTGTATTCTTTTCATTTTTACTGTGGTATGGTACTCTAATGTGTGAATATTCTACAATAGGTTTATCTTTTCTGTTGTTGATAAGACACTTGGGTTACTTCCATTTTTTTAAAACTATTAGCAATGATAGTCCTATGAACATTCACCCACATATGTGTAATAGTTTCTCCAGGTAAATACATAGGAGTAAAATAACTAGTAAAATAACAGATATGCTTTATAATTTTCTAAGGAAATTGAACTAATTCATATTCCAATGACAGTAGATGAGCCTTTTTGTTTCTCTGTAATACTTGAAATTGTTGGATTTTAAAATTTTTGCCAATTTGGTAAGTGTAAAATAATATCTCCTACAAAGTTAACTTTGCATTTTCTGATTTCTGGTTCAGTGGAGCATCTTTTCAAATGTTTATGGGCCATTTTCTATTTTGTCTGCTGTGTCATGTCTTTCCAATCTTTTGCCCATGTTTCTTCCGTGGGGGAATTAGTTCTTTTTCATATTGAGTCTTTCTAAGAAAGTTATGACCAACCTAGACAGCATATTCAAAAGGAGAGACATTACTTTGCCAACAAAGGTCGGTCTAGTCAAGGCTATGGTTTTTCCAGTAGTCATGTATGGATGTGAGAGCTGGACTGTGAAGAAGGCTGAACACCGAAGAATTGATGCTTTTGAACTGTGGTATTGGAGAAGACTCTTGAGAGTCCCTTGGACTGCAAGGAGATCCAACCAGTCCATTCTGAAGGAGATCAGCCCTGGGATTTCTTTGGAAGGAATGATGCTGAAGCTGAAGCTCCAGTACTTTGGCCACCTCATGGGAAGAGTTGACTCATTGGAAAAGACTCTGATGCTGGGAGGGATTGAGGGCAGGAGGAGAAGGGGATGACAGAGGATGAGATGGCTGGATGGCATCACTGACTTGATGGACATGAGTTTGAGTGAACTCCGGGAGTTGGTGATGGACAGGGAGGCCTGGCGTGCTGCAATTCATGGGGTTGCAAAGAGTCAAACACGACTGAGCGACTGAACTGAACTGAAGAACATGATATATATCTTTTTATTAAGGTTATACTTAAAACCTTCCAAAACTATTTATTCAATAAATTTCATCATTTTCTCTTTAAAAGTCTTGTATATGTTTTGTAGTATTGTTAGGTGCTTTATACTTTTCTATTAAATTATAAGTATAAATTAAATTAAACTTACATTATCTGCTTTTTTCCATGTGTATAGAAATGGAATTGATTTTGTATATTCAATTTTTAGTAGCATATTTTGAATATTTCTTATTAATTATAGTAGTTCAGGAATTCCAGACCTGAGCATGGTAGAGTAGCATTTATTGGACAAAACTTCCTTTTCTGATAATAACTAGATCAGCTTGGTTGACTGAAAGCACTATACAACAATAAGAACAAGTTAAAAATGGAATGATAATTATCCTTGAAAGAAGGGGGCTCCATATTTCTTTGGGGTGCCAAGGAAGAAGTGTGGAAAAGCACAATTTTACTAGGTTAAGGAAACAAGAGGTCAGAGTTCAGGGCTGCAAGAAGAAATAAAAATATTAATAGAACTCCAAAAGACAAAAAAACCATATGGGAGAAACCCTAAAATCTGTGCACAAATTCCTCTTAAGTTGTTGGCTGACTCTTAAATTGTGTGTGAACAGGAAAGTTCTTCAAGAATTCTAGAGGAAGCAGCACAAAGCCAAAGGCGGGAGTTAAATCAGAACTAGCAGAGATTTCCTGGTGTGAGAAGTTCACCAAGTATGGGGCTACATCAGTTATTTTCCTCTTGACTTACCAAGTCATTCTTCTCTTACCAAGCTTTTTCTAAGCTGGCAAGAGAAAGTGGGATGAGCAATTAGGAATCATTTTAACTGGTTCAGTTGGGTTACCCTACCAACTGTAATGAGGAAGTTAAAAATGCACGTGGGTTCAAGAGACATCTCATTAACCACACTGGCAAAATGACACCCTGAGAAAAGCCTAGAGGATTAAAAAGAAAGCCTCGTTAAAATCCAAGTCAAAATAAGAAATGTAAATATTCACATCATTGAAAATATTTGTGTGATTACGTTTTGTGAGGACACTGTGTAAGTATGTTCATACTGTTTTTTCCAGTATAGCTTACAGAGAAAATGATACATATTCCAAAATTTAAAATCCAACAAAAACTAGCAAAATAGGAAAGACATTTGGAACTTCTTCCTCATGGAAGGTTTTACATATAAGGTCAATTCTCAGCAGAGGAGACTGGGTTGGCAGGAGCTGTGAGTTTTGGTGGGGAGTGGGGGGGTGTAGCATCCGAATGTTTAGAGGACTGAGACCCAGACTGACCAAGTGTTGGCCAAATAGCAAGCAACATGACAAGAGCAGAGCTTGGCACTTCTCCAACACTGTAACATTGTAACCATAAGCAGACCAATGGGTACAATTTTTGATTACTGTTTGTAAAGAATTTTATATTGAGGTTTCTTAAAAATAAAATTTAAGATACCTTGAAAAAAATACTCATTTTTTGCTCTTGCCATTATATGTGAGAAGTTCTCTAAAATGCTCTTTGTTAAAAGCTTTTTAGTGCCCCCTTCACAGGACCAGACTGAAATGGTCCTCTGAGTCTCCAGCAGGGCCCTGTTCTGTTGGGTCCCTTATCATGTCATTCTGAGCACACGAACTGAATCGTCTATTTCCAAGCAGCCAGAAAGGGAGGACTGCACTCTTGAAATAGCAGCACTCAATTGAGGAAACAGAGCTGGAGAATTCTGAATGTATAGGATTCCTGTTTACAATGTGAACGAAGAGGAGGAGGAGAATTACAGGGCTGCAGAAGTACAGAGAGGGAGCTTTGCTTTCTGTCCTTGTTCTGCCGCTCCTCCAACAATCCAGCAAAATGATGTCTGCTAATACTGCTCCACAAAGTGACCAGCGTGCATTCCAGCTGCTCGCCACACAATCAGTCCTTTCTGTGCACGAAAAGGCCTGAGATTCATGCTGGCTTTTGCACAGTGCATTGCGCGTCATGTTGGCCCACTCCCCACGCCTTTGCACCCACACAGAGAAAGGAGAAACATGGTAAGACTGCTCTCACTGATGGTTACAAAGGCCTTCAGACCCCCGTTTGTCTGACCACGTGCAATTTCAACTTTGGTGACGTCTGCATATTTGCAATATTTTTTATAAAACAATGATAATCCAAAAATAAATAAGAGAGGATAATGAATCCTATGAAAGAGAAGTCCATGTAATGATTATCCTGAAAAGAAAGTATAGAATGTTTTAAGTGTTTGTGTGTGTGTTAGTCACTCAGTCGTGTCGGACTCTGCGACCTATGGACTGTAGCCTGCTAGTCTCCTCTGTCCGTGGAATTCTCCAGGCAAGAATACTGGAGTGGGTTGCCATTCCCTTCTCCAGGGGATCTTCTTCACCCAAGGATCGAACTCAGGTCTCCCTGCATTGCAGGCAGATTCTTTACTTTCTGAGCCAATAAGTTTAAAGATTTTGGAATCTGGTTGGTCTTTCTCTTTTCTCACATTCCTCGTGCTCAATTTACTTATCAACTATATATATATGTGTGTGTGTGTGTGCATTAATTGGTCATAGCTGAATCAGGGGTATTATATGTATGTATGTATATATACACACATATACATGTGTGCATGTATCACATTATTTGTTAGAGAATTAGTCAGTTTAAAAGAATAGAATTCTTTAACCAGAAAAATAAATACAAATAAAATTACTAAATGGGACATTCTACTTGGGAAAATGTCTCATATATGTTAGGGACACTTTGGTCAGATTTTCATTTTAGTTCTAATACTTTATTTTTCTTTGGCCATGCCTTTCGGCATGCAGGATCTTAGTTCCCTGACCAGGGACTGAACCTGTACCCCCTGTATTGGAAGCACAGAGTCTTAACCACTGGATAGCCAGGGAAGTCCCGTTTTAGTTATTCCACTTTAAATCAACTTTTGTACTTGCTACATTAACATTACAATGTGATCAGGACAGGCTACATAATTTGCACATCACACAGCAAAATGAAAATGCAAAGCCTCTTGTTCATTAAGGGGCTTCAAGGATTAAGGATTTCAAGATCCTACAACAGACTGTTAAACCAAGTAAGGACACTTTTGAGCACTAAACCCTTCTGAGTGTTGAACCATGTATGGGGCCTATGCAACTACATAGGCCGAGTGCCCATAATTCAGCCCTGAATGGGACTTGCAGGAAGCTGAAAGCTCTAGAACCCAGATTTACAAAATAAACTTTGCATCCATAGAAGGTAGATGAACTCTGTGAGGTTAATGAACAGCATTGTGTGATATGTAGCATTACTCATGCAGGAGAATGGGATCAGCTGGTCTCTGCTATTGGGTGTATACAGACCTGTCCAGAGATCTCTGTATATCCCAGGAGGGACTGAGAAGTTAAAAACTGCATTCAAGTGGTATTGGTGCTGTGATTAAAAGTAATGCTATGTTTCCACACAGGTCAAAAGTATTTTACATCATAACGTTTGATGTAATATTACAATATACCTAATATATTGTTGGAAGACTCTGACATAATAGGGAAGACTGCTTTTAAGACCATTTCGGGTGAAACTTGTTTAGAAATGTTATTTATTATTGGACTGTCCATTCAAACATCGGAAAAATATTGACAAAAGTGACTTGGTGTCTATAAGCATTTCTGGGTTTTTAAGAACTTCTGGTGGCCCAGAAGGTGAAATTTGCAAGTGCACAAGCAGTGTGGGCTATGTGTTAGGGAGAACGGTTCTCTTGGAGATCCTCATTCTCAATATGTGTATTCCAGCCTCATCAACAAGCAAACTGCTGTCCCCAGGCTAAGAGATGGTATCCAGGGTCTCGGGAACATTTGTTTCCATTTCCAGGTGGAGATATTTACTTATACTAACTCACCACAAGATCAGGTGCTAGCTCTACTTTGCAACAATTTGGTCTTTGGCAAAGCAAAAGTTCTGGCCTTAAAAGTCTTGAAAAAGTCCAGTTTAAACATACAATTTCTTGCCCATTCCCTGTGGTATTTAAATATAAATAAGACATTTGGTGTGATGCGAACCAACTCTGAAAGGAGGAAAATTTAAACCCCAACTGCCTTTTATTCAGTTGGTAATATTTTTGAGGAAAAGTGTTCTATTCAAATAAAGAGGGGGAAAATAGACTAAATTTATACCACATTTTTATTATTTTGAAAAACTTAAAGTACTTACATATTTTTTCATATATTTTACCTTTTAATATTTACAGATTGGTTCTTCTAGGATATCACATACTGGATGCTGATTTTAATTTCTGCACAGACTCATGGAAAACTGCAATGTCACTCAAAATTTCTATTAATTCACTAAAAATATCGGAGCTTATATATAAAACATTAAATTCATTCACAATTTCTTTAAAAAGGAATTAGATGTTTTGATGCTATTTTAGATCAAATGTGTTGTGCTTAATCGCTCAGTCATGTCGGACTCTTTGCAACCCCATGGACTGTAGCCCACCAGGCTCCTTTCTCCATGAGGATTCTCCAGGCAAGAATACTGGAGTGGGTTGTCATGACCTCCTCCAGGGGATATTCCCAACCCAGGGATAGAGCCCAGGTCTCTCGCATTGCAGGTGGATTTTTTACTTTCTGGGCCACCAGGGAAGCCCCTTAGATCAAATATAGGCTATTAATCAAAATTATCTGAAAATCTGTCCATGGACCACTTTGGACCTAGACTTGTCTGCAATCTTCTCAACACTGGGCCATGCAGACTACAGTGGAGTATAATGATCGACATTCTCAAATACAGAAATTCCTTTTGGTGCCCTCACCTCTAAAAAAATTCTAAGACTTTTCCAAATATTGGGGGCACTTGTGCATGCCCCCTGCTCTAGCCAAGACAGTAAACTGTAAGTATTTTGTTTATGCATGCTCATGCAGGTGGGCTTCCCAGGTGGTGCTAGTGGTAAAGAACTTATCTGCCAATACAGGAGACATAAGAGACACGATTCAATCCCTGCGTCAGGAAAATCGCCTGGAGAAGGAAATGGCACCCCACTCCAGTATACTTTGGGAAATCCTATGGACAGAGAAGCCTGGTGAGCTGCAGTCCACAGGGTTGCAGAGAGTTGGACACAACTGAAGCAACCATGCATGAAGGTAGTGTGTATAGAGAAGAAAGTGCAGGTGGAGGAAACAGACAGACCTGGGTTAAAATTCAAACCTTTCTCAGTTGTGTGATCTTTGGCACATGATGATATCCCTAAAACTCAGTTTCTTTGTCAATCAAATGTCACTGATACAGCTTTGCTTATTCAGGTTTTATATAAATTAAGAGATGTGGGTTGTCTAGCACAGGGTCTAGGCCAGTGAAAGTACAAACAAATCTGAATTCCCTCCCCTATCTATTCATTTTGTTTCTACATCTCTATTCCACATCACCTGCTGCTGCTGCTGCTGCTAAGTCACTTCAGTTGTGTCCGACACTGTGTGACCCCATAGACGGCAGCCCACCAGGCTCCCCTGCCCCTGAGATTCTCCAGGCAAGAACACTGGAGTGGGTTGCCATTTCCTTCTCCAAGGCATGAAAGTGAAAAGTGAAAGTGAAGTTGCTCAGTCATGTCCGACTCTTAGTGACCCCACGGACTGCAGCCTACCAGGCTCCTCCATCCGTGGGATTTTCCAGGCAAGAGTACTGGAGTGGGTTGCCATTGCCTTCTCCGATTCCACATCACCTAGTAACTGACTAGTCTCAGAGTCTAGACTGGTCAGGTACCATTAAATGCTTTTTGAATGAAAAAGTAAACAAATTGTTGTCTGGATAGCACAGTGGTTAGATTCTGAAGCCAGACTGCCTGATTTGAAATCTGAATGCCACTTGTTCAGCTGTGTGACTTTGGGCAAATTACCTAACTTCTCAGATCCTCAATTTCTTAATCAGTAAAATCAGGAGAATAACACCACCAGCCTTGCAGGCTGTGAAAATTAAGCCATGCTGTATCTATCACATATTTAGAGCTATATGACTGTTAACTATTCTTCTTCTTATAGTCATACTGTATTACATAGAATGCAATTACCAGGTCTATTTGACTTTATTATGTGAAGCAGAGCTGAGGACAAAATACAAATTCTATTTTCTTGCCAGGAAAATCATTTAAAATATTTTTAAGAGCTAAGTTAAGACATAAACCCAAGATGTGTAATAAAATCAATAGCAGGATGGGAGATCAAATCTCAGATCAAAATTAGGATAATTAGCTGTGTTTTTCCAGTTGTCCATCTAACGATTGTTTATCAGCCATCTTTATTGAAATTAGGAGGAGGCTATGGCAAAAGGAGCATTACTTAAATAGTGTTTGAGAATCTCAAACACCCTGTGTTTCACATAACTAAGTTCTGTTTTCTTGTGTAAAAAGGAGATCTTGCTTTATTTTCCACATTATGTCTACTGCTGAGTCAGGGCACAAAGAAGAACAAATTGTGTAATTTGAGTTGAGAGAAATCATTTTTGCAGTTGTTCTTTAAAAAGGAAAAAAAAAAAACAAAACCCTCACATAATGAGCCAAAACTTGCCTAGAGATCTGTGTGCTCTGCTTCCATTGACGTCACTTGGAGGTTGTGTGGGCAGAAATTGGCTGACTTCCTCCAGCGTGTCTTTTGAAAACTGAACATATTGAAAAAAATGCACTCTTTTAATCTCAAACTAGAGTGGGGAGAGGAGCATCATAAGCAATTTTCCTGTTTACATCTAAACAAACACCTATAAAGCTCTAAGAGACACATTCACAGAATAAACCATCTCCGTGTCCAGTAAAGGAAACAGTATGTTTTTCTGAAAAGAGAATTGAGGCTGTTACAGCTGAAGCATCTTAAGAGATGACTTTGTTCAATTTCTCCATTTTTCAGATATGGAAACCAAAACTCAGAAAGATTCACAAATATTCTGAATGTCAGGCAGAGTCCAAGGAAGAATAAGAACCCAGACATTCTGCTTTCTAGTTCCTTGCATAGTTTGGGACTACTGGACATACAGTTACCAATGTTTCTCCATACCTATCTTTCATTATATAAACTTAGGCACTGAAATGACTGTCCTTGGAAACTAGGGGCTTTGTGTGCTACAAAAGTTATCAGTTGCTGACATACAAATACTGGAACATGGTGAGTATGAACTGAAGAGATTGTGGAGACCACTGGAGGCTGCTGGTTACAGCTGCTTCCTGGAGATGTTGCTGAAGATCAACATGGAGCTTGAGCCTTTCACCTAGGCCCTTCCCAGTGTCCTACTTCCCAAGGCTCAGAGTCGCTACTTCATAGGGACAATAAGAAGGGAGTAAACCCAGCTTCAGCTCAGCTCTGCACCCTCTTTTAGGCTTATTCTCCCAAAGTTATGATCACTAATCAGTGGTGCATTCATTGAAAAATTTTATCAAACTTCTACTATGAACCAGGCTATGAACTTCCAGTAACCGTGAACATATTCAAAGTTTAGAGAATCATGTAATAAAAACGTATAATTACTATTTCCACCATACATAATAAGAGAATATATATATATATCAATTTATTTTGCTCCTGAGTATATATTCAGTCAGTTCAGTTCAGTTCAGTCACTCAGTCGTGTCTGACTCTCTGACCCCATGAATTGCAGCATGCCAGGCCTCCCTGTCCATCACCATCTCCCGGAGTTCAGTCAAACTCACGTCCATCGAGTCCGTGATGCCATCCAGCCATCTCATCCTCTGTCTTCCCCTTCTCCTCCTACCCCCAATCCCTCCCAGCATCAGAGTTTTTTCCAATCAGTCAACTCTTCACATGAGGTGGCCAAAGTACTGGAGTTTCAGCTTTAGCATCATTCCTTCCAAAGAACACCCAGGGCTGATCTCCTTTAGAATGGACTGGTTGGATCTCCTTGCAGTCCAAGGGACTCTCAAGAGTCTTCCCCCCACACCACAGTATAGATTACTACCTATTATTTAACTAGCCTTGTAAATTTAAATCCATAGGCAAAACACACTGCTGCTTAGTTTCACTCTGCTTTTTCCTAAAGAAAAGCATTTGTCACTGGCAATAGATCACCTCCTCTGTGGCCATCTGGTTGAAGACCCTAGCAGGGATTGCCACTTTAGTTTCTTTGATAAATGTCTGTGATGGTCAAATTCATAGCAGTCTTGAAGGGGTGGTTCAATGTCTTATTCTCCTCACTCTAGCCACTGGTGCTGCATACACTGTGATATCCAAAAATCTTTGGAAAAAAGGTTTGATAAGGCTTTATAAGTTCCTAGGGCATTCACAATCATGGTACCAAAGAGCCAGATGTTGAGAATAGAAGATACTGCATCAACCTAACAGAAGTAATCCAGTTGAGTATTACCTAGACATTACAAATGGAGCTAAGAGGATCTCCTGAAATAATTCTGAGAAAGTCCAAGGTCGATCAAATATTCATCAATTGGAAATTTTGAGTATGGAAAGCTATTCTATAAGTACAGATTTTGAAAAAAAAATCATAGAATAAGGAAATTATCTACCAATACATAGAAAAAATAATTACTATTATAGCTGAGAAAAAAATATTTAAGATTTAAATTCCTAAAACAGGCAGCAAGTAGATATACCTTCCATGAAATAAGAGCAGAAAGACACGAGGATACAGAAAAGCAAAAAAAAAAAAAAAATCAGGATCAAAACCAAAGACAGCAAATTGATTTAAAGATAATTGTGTGAAATAGAGGAGAACTAAAGGAAAACTGTAAGTGCAATAGAAATATCTGAATTCTTACTGGAAAGAAAAAAGATCCAAATTAATACTGTAGAAAATGGAATCAGAGATAGGATAAACAGGAACTGAGAAGGAAGTTAATAAAAAGTGTTGAAAGTAATGATGGTAAATATGATAAATATGGAGGACAATATAATAAAAAAATCAATCTAAAGTTGTTCTTAAGAGAACAGCTGATGCTCCTAACGAACAAATAAAATGGAGTAATGAAGACTCAGTTAAAGAAATATTTTTGTGTGTGTGCTAGAAAGATTTATATACTCAGATTGAATGTACTCACTATGCCCTAAGAAGTTAAAATAAAAACATAAAAGGGACGAGTTCATGCTAACAAATAACCTGGCTGAGGTTTTTCATTTATTAGAAGATAAAGAAAATGTTTTTTATAAAAAACACGAGACAAGAGGGAAAAATTAGTAGCAAAGGAACAATCAGATTAGCTTTGGATCACTTGTGGACAACATCAAATTCTTGAAGTCAAATAGAAAACAGCTAGCATTGGAAGTTTAAAAGGATGTCAACAAAGAGTTGTACACAACATTAAATTCCAGAAATCATGTAAGGAAATAACCAAGAGTTTTGAGATGAAATGACTGTTAATGAAAAACCACAGACCCAGATAGTTGTCATCTATGGACAAATATGAAAATGATGGAAGGACTTTGTGGTATGTGCAGTGGTTTGGAGATCTACTGTCCATAGATATTTCTTTAAAAGTTTGCAAAAGGCTTTTATTGCAAGTGAAAAAGGGAGGAATCAAAGACTGCTATAAGCAAAATTGAGTCCCCAAACAAATAGTTATATCCTTGGTCTTATGTCATAAGAATATTCTTCTTTCATAAATAAGAATCACTGTTCATAACACAGAAAGAGCTTTTATAAATCAATACAAAAATATAAATATGTTAGTAGAAAATAGATAATTGATATAAACAGGCAATATGGACAAAATACAATTTTAATAAGCCATTTTAGAATATGTTTAGTCATACAAGTATATCAAGAACATACAAGCAAAACTGATAAAAGAAAAACTTTTAAATTTATTAGTTTTAACTTAATTGCATGGTAGATTTACATAAGATGCTGGCAAGGGTTCAGGGAAAATGAGATTCTTATTTACCAAATTGCATAACTCTTCTGAAGCATAATTTGGCAGTATGTGTCAAAAATCTTGAAAATGTTTATAACATTTGTCATCACAATTTTACTTCTAGGATTTTTTCCTCCAAAATCATAATAATTTATTCCCAAATGTAACTACAATAATATTAGTCCTTGGATTCTTTATAATGGAACATAAACTAAATGTCCAATAATAGGAGGTTAAATAAATTCTGTACATAAATTTCTGACCATAACAAATGATGGTTTGTAGGAATTTCTAGTCAAAATAAATGGCTAAGCTTTTTGTTTTCTTTTTTTTTTTTAAGTATGATCTCAATTTTGTGAAAACGTTTTTCTCTCTCATTGAAATGGCTAAAATTCATCTATGTTTTATGGATAGTAGAATTGTAGGATATATGAATTATATGCTATGTGCTGAGTAAAATCTAAGTGTTCTATAATTATGTCACTGCATTCTTTAAGATCAGGAATATAGCATTTTAAATAAAATACTATATCACTAGAGGGCATATCTACTGGTCACTATTGTCATATATTTTATAACTTTATTTCCCAAAAATTTCACAGTTACTTTCATAAGCGAAAAATGAGGTTTGTGTCTTTTTTCAAAGAGTTTAATTAGGGGGCCAAATATGTGCGTATTAATTCATCAAATTTCCATGATGGCTCAGTGGATAAAGAATCTGCCTGGAATGCAGGAGATGCACAGGGATTGCACAGGGTTCCATCCCTAGGTAGGGAAATCCCCTGGAGTAGGAAATAGCAATCCACTCCAGTATTCTTGCCTGGAAAAATCCCATGGACAGAGGAGGCTGGCAGGCTACAGTTCATGGGGCTGCAAAGAGTCAGACATGACTGAGGAACCATGCATACACATGATAAATTTCTGCTGGAGTTTATAGTACTTATTGGCCAACAATGACAACTATAAACTAAAAGTGTGAGTTTCCTGTCCAATGCTTCCCTGGTGGCTCAGAGGTTAAAGCGTCTGTCCGCAATGCAGGAGATCTGGCTCGATCCCTGGGTCGGGAAGGTCCCCTGGAGAAGGCAATGGCACCCCACTCCAGTACTCTTGCCTGGAGAATCCCATGGATGGAGGAGCTTGGTAGGCTAGAGTCCACAGGGTTGCAAAGAGTCGGACACGACTGAGCGACTTCACTTTCGCTTTCCTGTCCAATACATTTTGCTTTTTTCTTCCTTGTAAAATGAATGCTAGTTTTGACCTGGGTAGCATGTATCCTGCCACAGATGGACAGACATGCTTTTAAAAAATATATTATTTTATTTTTTCACTGTGGTAATGTTGGTTTATAACATTATATAAGTTTCATGTGTACAACAAACTAAACTTTTAGAAGAGATATGCTTTTAAAACTGTCTTCCAGCTATTAGTGACTATTTGCTATAGTTCTAATCAATAAGACATGGGAAGGAGTTTCCTATGTTTTATTGATTAAAGGCTTTTGCTTATCCTGATATAATCAGCAAAAATGGTTTTTAAAGTTTCTCTCTATTCTTCATGCCTTTAATCCAGATGAAATGTCTGGAACAGCAGCAGCAATCCTGCAACCATTATAGGTGAGAAGCCTGAGGAAAAGACCAGAGTCTTGCAGAGATTCTGGCCCTGACACAATCCAGCTATTGAGTCAAGGTTGGCAGCCACTTCAGACCTCCGTGAGAGGAATAAAATTTTACATGTTTAAGACCCTGTGAGCCAGGTTTTCTATTGTTTGTAGGCAAATGAATACTGATAAGCCATGGTACTGAATGGTTTCTGATTTTGTTTTAGTTGCTAGGAAGGATTGCTGAATCAAATGCCCAAATTGAACTAAGTAGTTCAAGTGTCACTTCTCTCTTTATGTTGTCTCAGTCCAATATTTATTCTTAATTGCCTAACTTTATATTGTTTGTGTTAGAACCTCAAATCCTTTAGCAAGTTGGTGAGATCCACACACTAAATAAATGTGCACTTTGTTGTCAACTGGCCTCTCATAACCTTTCTCTTCTGGAGAGTTCATGCTCATGGGTGTATTCAACACTGACTTGAAAACAGGGCCATTCATACTGTTGCTTTCAGCAGGCAAGGGGCTTTGAAAGAGAACAATATAAAAGTAGAAGACACTATTGCTTTTCTTACAAGACATGAAATTAAGGTGAGAAGATTCAAGCACAGACTTTCGTCCTCTGTGTCTGTCTCTTTCTTTCTGTTACAGACACCATCTCACACTTCTAAAATTTCAAATAAGTTGCATTCAGCAAGCACCCTCAGTATCTGCCTGTGCCAAAACCTGTGCTGGGTTTTGGGAATGTGAAGGTGAGAAAGACCTTCTTACCTCCTGAGGCTCACTGAATAGGTGAAAACGCACTTAATTATGAGCACTGTTGATGCCACGCTGTTGTAAATGCTCTGGTGGGAGTGGGGGTAGGCTGCTGTATATAAGAGGTGTACTGAGAAGTCCTTCTTAAAAGGACTAGGACTTTTCTAGGACTTTCTAGATGGGAAATCCATCTAGAAAGATGAGGGGTGCTAAGTATATTGGAGACAGTATTTCAAGCGGAGGAAAGAGCATGGATGCATGCTGAAGAAGCGGGAGCTGATAGATTATAAGTGTTTAATGGTTAAACGTTAAAGGAGGGCCAGAGATGGAGCTGGAATGCAGGCAGCAGCAGAATCAAGGGGGACTTTGGGAAGTATGCTGAGGAACTGTCAAGTGGTATGAGCTCCAGGGCAGAGCCTTGACTTGGAAGCCAGACTTATTTTGGCTTAATTCTCGGCTATATCACAATTTTGGCACTCTTAGGCAAATTCTTTCCTCTCTCCATGCATGTCTCCTTTTCTTCATCTATAAAATCATGATAGCAATTTATACTTTATAGTAGCAACAGTCTTAGTAGATATGTTGCAAGCATTACAGTAGCTATATGTAAAACATCTAACACAATACCAGACACATAGTCGATACTCAATAAGTGGTAGTGATGATTATAACAGAAGGGTTTAATGTAGAAAATTGCCTTGGTCAGATAGGAACAGGGGTCCAATAAGAATCTGGGCTGTAAATGTGAATGCTAAAGTCACAAGAACTAACAAAGTACAGACAATGGCATTGGTTGGGCCAATTCTAGGAGGCAGTGGCTCAGAGTAGTTATCTTGGGACCAAAGGGAGATGTTTCTGGCAGTGACCCAGAGGACTGAGCCAACCTATTTTGTAGGAATCAGTTCCTGTGAACTAAGGCTTATATGTGTCAGCTCTACCTCCAGCTCTAATGCACCATGATCATGAATTCACCAACGCAAGGAAAAGTTGTCCTCTCCCCACATGCTCACATACCCGTCCCTTGGCACGTGCTAGGTCCAACCTCTCTAGAAATTGTCCTCATTTGCTCAACAGTTCAACTTCTCATAAAAGGAGGTAAGTTGTTTGTTTGTTTTGTTTTTTTAATTGGAGGCTAATTACTTTACACTATTATGGTGGTAAGAGGCTCTGTTTTAAATCTTGTTTCAAAGAAATATATCAGATGCAGAGAAAGATGTGTGGAAAAGGGTGAGACATTCTCAAGATGTCGGTTTCACAGGAAATAAGAAGGTTGGTACAGCTGAACAGGAAGAAATATGTGGGGCAGAGATATGAAAGGTGATGAAGCACGGCCAGTAGGAGAGCAGCTGAAGGAGAAGCATGAAATAGAAAGCTATGTCTTTTCTGCTGAAATCCCCCTTGTACTCTTTTCACTTTCTACCTTCTTCCCTTGGCCCCTCCAAGAACACCAAAGCTGATGACTTAGCAATCCCTGTCAGTCAGCAAGAGAAGCCTTTGTTTACAGGTAGAAAGCTCTGCCTGGCTACAATGAGAGTGCTTTTTACCCAATGTGCCCAAACTGTTCTTGCCCAGAGCAACCCTGCAGAGACTTACAACCACATTTCATTCTGATCTTTCTTAGAACACTTACTGGCAAGCCCAGCACTGAACTTAAAGAACACTGGATAAAGGACTTCTTTCTGGATCAGGAATGGGCATATTAGTGTAACTGAATCTCCTACTGGCCTGGCAATGGTGGCAGCTCTCGAAGAGAGGTCTTGGGACACTGGGTCTCTCTAGTCCAAAGGCAGATCCTTCTCTCCCTGATCTAGTTATCATGGCAACTTACATTTGGCAGCAACTTCATCTTGTGTGTTAAAAGTAAATCTGAGTTTGTTTTCTAGCACTTGATTAAACAACATTGGTTTCGAACATGAAATCCTTAGCTGGATTTTTTTTCCTTCATGTATCTCATGCAGACACCATATATTTGGGTTGTGCTTTTTTTTTTTTTTTTAATTCATTCCACAAACTCTTTTTTTATGCATTTACTTATTTTGGCCATGCTGTGCAACAAGTTGGGATCTTAATTCCCCAACAAGGGATCAAATCTGTGTGCCCTACATTGGGAATGTGGAGTCTTAACAGCTGGACCAGCAGGGAAGTCCCAAATCCTTAGCTTTTACCACTCATTATCATTATGAGTAGATTTCTAATCATTGATTGATTTCTTTCTGGATGATACAAAGCTTTTTTATTGCATGTGGACCTTCTCAAAGCTGATGGGCAACCTTCATGTTACTGTCAATTCAGAAACTAAAGCTCAAAAAAATTCATCTAATTAATTTTTATTTAATTACAGGACTGTCTTTTTGAAAAAAAAAACAGGATTGTCTGCTTTACTTGATCTGACTGCTTAACTGTATTTTTAATGAGAATTCATCAATAATATTTTATTGCAATCCCATCTCACATTAAAAGGCATTAAATTAAATGAGCCAATATTTAAAGGTAAACTATAAATATTTCTCTGAGAAAATTTTCCTTAAAAACTCTAAAATCAAATCTGTAGTTTTTCAGGCTAGACTGGAATCGTATTTCAGACAGTAGAAACTAAGACTGAACCCACCTAGGGAAAAATGTTCCCATATTTAGCAGGATTCATCTTGTACTGAGGTGTCCAAATGTTTCATTTTCAATTTAAAATACATGTTCAAGGTGTACTGTACACTTCAACACAGCTGCATGAAAAGTTAAGTATCTGCCATACAACCTCTTTGGATAGGTTAATTGTGTGGGGCTCATTGGAATCACGCAACTTAAGTGCACTCTGGATGGAGGGAAGATGGATTTTGTTGGGGGCCTCCTCTCTCCCTGTGTTTCCATTTATATCATGTTTCTTTCTTAGAATAGAATTCTCTTGTTTCTTTGGAGTGCTCACCTTAAATCACCTTTCAAGAAAAATGAGAACAACTTATAATTCTTGTTATGTGGCCTTATTGAGACCTTAAACTGTTTGATTTCCCAGCTCATTGGAATTCTCCTTACTTAAACTCATATGAAGCCAAGAGTCAAGGTATTTTTCACTTATATTAGTTCATAACATTTACACGTGTGCATGCTAAGTTGCTTTGGTCATGTCTGACTCATTGTGAAGCAATGAACTGTGGCCCACCAGGCTCCTCTGCCCATGGAATTCTCCAAGCAAGAATACTGAAGTGGGTTACCATGCCCTCCTTCAGGGGATCTTCCTGATCCAGGTATCAAATCCCCGTCTCTTACATCTCCTGCATTGGCAGGTGGATTCTTCACCACTGAGCCACTGGTAGCTCTCATAACATTTAAAAGAGTGTAAATTAATGGTATAGATTAAAAGTAATATAAAATGCTATATTGAAATAGAATTGTAATAGCTAGCTTACAACATTTAACAAATACATTGCCCCAAACTATTTGATGTAGAGAGAATGCCCATAGGTATGGTCAATGTTTTGACCTAAAATATTTTTAAAATGTCAAACTAAGTTTGAGAAGAAAACTTTTTGTGATTGGTCTTGTTACTGTGATTCAAGTTTTCATAACTGGCATCATCTTAATGGCTCCTTCAATTAATTTTTAGGAGTAGGTGGGATATAAATTATGCATGAATATATAAATGGATCAGGTTTTTAACTAGAATAAATGCCTTTGGTGACAGCTTAAAAGAGCCACTTTAAGTCAGCTTATAACATCTATTTTTAAAAGACTTCAAAATTTGAAGTTAAATGTTCTCTTTTTACTTCAATGACAATGGTGTAATTATTCTTGGGATTAAGTACATATTGTCATTATTAATTTCTGGATAACAGACTATCAAGTCAAAGATTCTATAATTGCATACCTGCTATGTGCTTTTCATAGCAGGAGACACAGGATGAAAAAGAATGATTCCTGTTTCTACAGGTGTTTGTCATTTGGTAGAAAGTCTAAAAGAAGATGGAACAAAGTAAGTGCATAAATGAGCTACAGAATCAACATATGTGAGTTCAAGGAGGGGCAAGATCATAGTAATAAGGTTGATATCTCTAAATACCACTCAAAACTCCTTAAATTCTGTTTAATTTTCAAAATTCAGTATGTTCAGTCAACAAACATTTGAGAACCTATAGTAACAACAGAAAAGAAAAAAATCAATTCAAGTCCATATACAAATAATTAAATTTCTAGTATTCACTTTTAAAATTCAAAATTCTTTGGGCACCAACCACAGACTTCATGCCCTCCTATCTGGGGGCTACAGGGGAGAGCAGGGAAAATTACAATAATGAATAAATTTAGCACATGCTCTTTCTCTCTGGAGCTCAGAAGACTCCCGGGGCTAACCATAGCAAAAGTCACAAATATGGCAGGCTCCTTTCAGAGGAGTTTGTGATCTAAGGAGAAGATGGCAGATACGCAACTACAAAGTAGAAAATGGTTTCTTTTCTTTACCAGGGTTGTCATAAAAACAATTTGGGGAAATTTCTCAAAATTCATATGCCTGAGATTCATTCCAGATCTAAGTGAATGAAAATGACTGGCAGTGGAAGCCTGTAACACTTTTAAAGGCTCTCTCCAGATGTTTCTGGCATGGACCTCTGGTTAAAAACTCCTAGCCTAGAAGTCCTTTGAATTGCTTGCCTTGGTTTTGCTGACTTTATTACAAAGCGTTCATAATGTTCAGAGGTTGCCGTTTTCCCACCATTATAGAGACATGTGGATGGAATTCTTAACCCACAGTAAGAAAAGATAAAACCAGCCATTTCAATGTCTGGCACATATATTCTTCCTTTGGTTCTAATGACCTATGACTTTCTGTTCACTCATCTCAACATAGATTTTCATTTTAATGAATGTCACTCTATCAGACTCTCTTTATCCATCATTTTTATTATTCTTGATAATGATTGCTTCCACTTTGAAATCTAGTTTTCCTAACTTAGCACAAGATTAAAGTTAATCAGAAATATTAAGATTGTCTCTGCTCTTTGGCTTGTGCTGGGAGATTTACTGTACCTGTAAATGAAGCATTATCTGTGAATATGTCTCAGCAGTCAAAGCACATGGTACTCTGGGAGGATATACATCCCAAGCCTATTTGCAATAGAAATCCTCTGAGTCCTGGGAGCAGGTAAGATAGCTTTTCTGACATGTGACTTATAATTGCAGAAAAAGAAAATATGCCTTTCTTTTGTACTATTAACAATAATATGTAAATAAACATTTCAACATTTTAGTTTCTTAAAGAAAAGTGAAAGTGAAGTCACTCAGTCATGTCCAACTCTTTGGGAGCCCATGGACCCCAGGCTCTTCTGTCCATGGGATTTTCCAGGCAAGAGTACTGGAGTGAGTTGCCATTTCCTTCTCCAGGGAACTTCCCGACCCAGGGATCGAACCCAGGTCTCCCACATTGTAGACAGTGCTTTACCATCTGAGCCACCAGGGAAGTCAGAATGTGCTTTAAAAAAAAAAAAGAGAGAGAGAGAGAGAGAGAGAAAATGTGTTGCTCATGCATAGAGAAGCACAAGTATAGTAAGGGCACCCAAAATCTCAGAGTACTAAGTTGACCAGAGACACATTCATGTTAGCAATTTTCATGCTCCTCCACGGACCTTAAAAAGTACAGGGCAGAAATAGAGATGCAGATGTAGAGAAGGTATGTGTGGACACAGGGGCAGGGGGAGGAGAGGGTGAGACAAACTGGGGGAGTAGGATCATCATATATACACCACCATGTGCAAAGTAGATTGCTGCATAGCCCTGGGAGCTTAGCTCAGTGCTCTGTGATGACCTAGCAGGACAGGATGGAGGGTGTGAGTGATGTTCAAGAGGGAGGGGATATAAGTATACATATAGCTGATTCATTTCATTGTTCAGCAGAAACTAACACAGTATGGTGAAGCAACTATACTCCAATAAAAACAAACAAAAAAACCCCCACAAAATTAAGTAGAGGTCAGGAGTGTATGGGACATCTCTGTACTTTCCTCTCAATTTTATTGTGAACCTAAAGTTGAAATAAACCAATAAAGAGGTGCATATTTGCTTTCTTGGACTTGGTGCAGCTTGTCTAACATCAACTAAAAAGGGTAGGGTATAGTTGCTGCTTCTTCGTTTGATCCTTCTCTGTGTTCTCCTCCTTCTACTCATTTTTTGTCAATCTATAGCAATTTCAGGGAAGACGGTGCCAATTCCTTGGTGAGTTTATGATGCATACTTAAAAACGCCAGGTATAATAATTGCCGTGCTAGGTTACCAGTGGAATCAAGCTGCACCTTTGAAGCTGTGCATATTTTCGTCCTTCTGTTTTATCTCTAGTAGGACATATACTGTGGAACATGAATCATTTGCATTCGCCAGAGTGAAACAAATCAATAGCAGTGCTCTGATCTGCTTCTTTAGCCCGTCTGAATGCACAAAAGACCCACAGCTCCAAACACCAAGGGAATGCCTAGAATCTGTCTAATAAGCTTATTATGTTAATAAATCAGAGAGTAAACAATTTTTCAGGAAACTCTCAACTTGTCTACTACATCCCAACATTATGCTTCTTCAGAAATCTCTGATAATAGAATTTCTTTTTTGAAAATGTCATTATCAGAAGTTTATAAATTCTTGTGAATCGTGTGTAATACAAGGTGAAAAAGGAATATAACTGGTATCCTCATGTCCCTGATCTATCCACACTGGTATGATAAAGAAATGAGACTTTCTAGCTGGAGCAAACTGGACAGGAGGGGCTGAGCCAGGGTCCTCCTGGGTCAGATTGGCAATGGTTCAGCAAAAGCCTGAATGTATTTAGACCTACACTGATGTAGGCTTGGGGCCTCTGTTGGTGGATCATATTATTCAAATATTATTCAAATCTCAGGCCTTCTCTAAAATGAGTCAGTTTCCTGAAGAGAACTTAAAAGAGGTTCTTGAGAATCTGCAATTTGGCTTGACCCTGGAAGATCAGACTGCTGAGTGAAGAGATTCCATTTACATTCTCAGGCAAACTAGAAAGTTCTGCTCCAAACAAGTTAAGCTGAAAACAAGTAGAATGTGTTGCCACCATAGCAAAGGAAGATTAGAGACAAAGAGTAAAATTAAGTGGGGTGGGAGAAAGGCATGAGATACAGGGATTCCTTCACTGTAGTTTAATCATCTCTCTTTTTTAAAGCTTTATTGAAGTATAATTTATTCACCATAAAATTCATCCACTGTAAGTCTAAAGTTCTTTGATAGTGTATCCAGTTGTTCAAGTTTCTCCACAAAGTAGCTTTTTATTTTTTTATTTTTTTTTAATTAATTTTTATTTTTTTAGTTTGTTTTGCTTTACAATACTGTATTCGTTTTGCTACACATCGACATGGATCAGCAAAGTAGCTTTTTAAAATTTATTCTTTTAAAGATTTTTTTTGATGTGGGCTATTTTTAAAATCTTTATTGAATTTGTTACAATATTGCTTTAGTTTTATGTTTGGTTTTTCTGGCTGCAAAGCAAGTGGGATCTTCGCTCCCTGACACTCTCTACATTGAAAGGCAATGTCTTAACCATTAGACCACCAGGGAAGTTGCATAATCTATCATCCTCTAAATTTCCTACTGTCCGCTTTGCCATGAGTCCCTACCTCCAGCTTCAGCAGCCACTCATTATTCATCTGCTCTCTGTCTTATATACTTGCTTTTTAAAGGGTATTTTATATAAAAGTGGTCAATATGTGGTCTTCTGTCTGGTTTATTTTACTTAGCACAATGTTTTGGAGGTTATACAATTGATAAATAATATTCTGTTTTACTGATATTCCACATTTTATACACTTACCAGTTCATAAACATTTGTACTGTTTCTAGTTACTGGTTATTACAATAAAGCCTGTTATGAAAATTCACGTACAAGTCTTTGTGTAGATATCTGTTAGAATTTTTCTTGTGTGCTTAACAAAGAGTAGAGTTTCTGGCAAACATGCTTACCATATGGTAAACAAACATAATCGATATGTTTAAGAAACTGTCAAACTGGTTTTCTAAAGCAGTTGCACCATTTTACATTCCTATCAGAAAGCTATGAGACTTCCAGTTTCTCTATATCTTCACCTACATTTGGTGTTGTTAGGTTTTTAGGAATATAACCCTTTCTAGTGGGTATGTAATGGTATCTTGGGATTCCCTGGTGGCTCAGGTGGTAAAGAACCTGCCTGTAATGCAGAAGATACAAGAGACCGTTTCAATCCCTGGGATGGGAAGATCCCCTGGAGAAGAAAATGGCAACTCACTCCTGTATTCCTGCCTGGGAAATCCCATGGACAAAGGAGCCTGGCAGGATACAGTCCATGGGGTCACAAGAGTGGGACGTGACTTAACAACTAAGCCACCACCAATGGTATCTCACTGTGATTTTACTTTTCAGTTCTCTAATGACTAATGATGTTGAACACCTTATCAACATGCCTGTTAGCTATTTGAATATTTTACATTTTGGAGAGAGAGATTTACCAAGCTCACATGTCACTTTAGCCAGAAGTCTCACTCGATTCCTGCTTCTTGAAATGTTCCCTCTCTGCGCTGTGGGGCACCACGTGCTTGCATATTTCATCCTGTCTCTCCGGCCACTGGTCATTCTTTGGTCCCACCTCTTCCTCCACGTGACTTTTAAAAGTTAGCATTTCTCAGGACTTAGTTTTTAAATTCTCTTCACTTCTGACTTTATTGTTTTCTCATTCATGTTATTATACTTCAAGGGCCGTAGTCATGATGTTAATTTCCAAATTCATATCTGTAACCTTGTCTTCTCTTCAGCTGTCGTCAGTATACTGACTGCCTCCATGAAAAACTTCACTTGGATAGCTCATAGAAATCTTAAATTCCAAAACGTGCTCCAAATGAAACGAACATTAATCTTCTCTAAAAACCTTCTCGCTCCCTTTCCATCCCCATTCTCCCTTCCTTACCTCCCACCCTCTGTCTCTTCCCTCCTTCCCTTTCTTCATGCCTCCACCTCCTTCTCATTCTCCTCTAGTCATCTCCATTAAAATAAGTGATGCCATATGTTCAGCTGATCCAGCCAGAAACCTGGGAGTCCTGCTTGATACCTTGTCTTTGTCACATTCCACATTCAACCTTCACCAATTCCTGCTAATTCTATCTTCAAGGTATGCATCAATCTGTCAATTATTTCCCATCTCCTTCCCCCCACCCTAGTACCACCAGCATTTCCAAGAGGGACTGCAAGAATCGCCCTCAAAATCATTCTCTACACAACAGAGAAAGATATATGTATTTTAAAATACGACCACATTGCCTCCTTTTACACACACACTCTTAAAATCCTTTAACTGCCTCCCATTTCTCTGGGACTAAAATCTGGAAAATAAAACATATAACCTAGAAGGCTATCACTTGTCTTTTCTAGAGCCGCTTTAGAACCCTCTCCCTTCTTTCTTCAGAAATCCTTCTCTTTCTTTTCTGAAATTGGGTATATACCATACCCTTTGTCAGCCCTGTCTCCCCAACTCACTTCAACTCACATCTCCTACACATCTCTTGCCTCTCTCCTTAAGTAAAAGTCTCCTCATCAAGAAAAACTTCTTGATTTACCCACTATTTATTCCTCTACTTACACACTCCAGTTATAACACATACATCTCTTTAAAACACTTAACTCAGTTGTAAGCTCATAGTTATTTGCATGATTACTGATATAATACTTATTCTTCAGATCCTCAACTCCATGAAAACAAGAACTCTGTCTTTTCATTACTATCTCCCTAGCCAAGCCCAAAAATTAGCTCAAAATAGGTGATAATGAATATTTTTCAGCTATATGTTACAAGTGAATTAAGGGTTTTAAGTTCTCTTCAAGAATACTAACAGTATTCTCAGAAATATTTTCTCTAAGAGTCAGACATGACTGAGTGACTGAACTGAACTAAACTGAAACAAGAAAGATGAAAAATTGACAAATTTTTGAAAAATCATCTGGTTGGATATTTAAAAAAATTCACGCCTAACTTTCAGTAATCACAAAACTTTAGATATATTTATGGAATTCATGTTTGCTTTCTTTAAAGTACATATTCTTAGGGATAGATCATATTACTCACTTTTATCTTCCGGGTACCAGAATTACATACATGGAAAGAGATTTACAAACACCGAAAAATAAAAACAAAGCTGCCGTACTTCACTGTGGATGTTAGTTTTACTGACGTCTTTGATCGTTGTTTCTAAATTACCCAGGATAGTGATTTTTATTTTATATGTATAATGACCATAAATGAAATAACAAAACCCTATTTTAAAGGTTTACTGGGGCTTAGGTATACTGGATAATTTTTCTCAGATCACAAAATTACCCAGAATTCTAAGACCTTGAAAGCAGCAGAACATAATGGTTAGGCACAAGACTTTGCCATTAGACGGATTTAAGTTTCATCATTTAGTAATTGTGTGACCGTGGGCAGATTACTTAGTTCCCTAAGCCTTAGTATTTTTAACCTTTATAGTGAGATTCGTTGAGACCATGCTGCTGCTGCTGCATCGCTTCAGTGTGTCCGACTGTGAGACCCTGTAGACGGCAGCCTACCAGGCTCCTCCGTCCTTGGGATTCTCCAGGCAAGAATGCTGGAGTGGGTCATTGGGATCATAGGCTACCGTAATATTCACATGAGATAATACAGGTAAAAGTATGCAATGCAGTAGCTGACATATGCTGCTGCTGCTAAGTCACTTCAGTCGTGTCTGACTCTGTGCGACCCCATAGACAGCAGCCCACTAGGCTCCCCTGTCCCTGGGATTCTCCAGGCAAGAACACTGGAGTGGGTTGCCATTTCCTTCTCCAATGCATGAAGTTGAAAAGTGAAAGTAAAGTTCCTCAGTGGTGTCTGACTCTTCATGACCCCATGGACTGCAGCCCACCAGGCTCCTCCATCCATGGGATTTTCCAGGCAAGAGTACTGGAGTGGGGTGCCATCGCCTTCTCTGAGTTGACATTTAGTAAGAACTAAATAGGGTCAATAGTACTATAGATAGAGATAAGAGATTACATTCCAAAAGAATTGATGTAAGTAAACAAAATGATATATCCATGGAAATCATAAGCATAGTGGAAAAAAGAATTAGAGAGTGGTGGGAGATAAATTATCAGAAGGTAGAACGGGACCAGATTATACAGGCATCAAAAGACTGAAAGACTGAACTTAGTGCTAAAGAAATTAAAATCCATTGAGAGGACTATGTGAGATATTTTAGTTTATAGATTTAGACTTGACTACAAGAAACTGCCATAAGTTACTCTTATTTAGAATAAATAACTACACTTTTCTTAAATGTGGATAACTGAAAGGGTACAGATTAACATAACAAATTAAGTTTTTTCAAGAAAAGAAAGCCCTTAATTAAAATATCCTTCATAAATACTGGTTAATTACTAAGTAGAAGCTTTCATTGGAAAATTCTGAAAGAAGAATACAGTACAGATATTTAAATAAATACCAACATGTCAGTGTATAATATGCACTAAACATCCTTTCAAGATCTCTTACTTTTCCTGGTAGGATTAGGGTTTAGTGATAATTCTTTTCTCTTAGGTCTATGCAGTCAATCTACAGAGAAATTATAAAATACTCAAAAGCAAGACTTTTGTTGTATAAATAACCCCCAGCACACAACCTTGTTTAGTACAAATACTCAGCAAATACATGCAAACATTTGTCAAGGGACAGACGACAGAAAGGAAGGAAAGAAGAAAAAAAGGGCAGGAAATATCCCTTAAAATATTGTTACTCTTGCCTAGAGATCTATTTGTCACAGATGCTGCCTCCCCAAAGGGCTATCTTTTATTTTCCTGAACATTTACAAACATTTAAAGAGAACTGTTTACAAATGGAGATAAGCACTGGTTTTCTGACAGGCTGATGTAGGAAAGTGATATTTCAAATACTGAAGCAAAGAATTGACATGTAATGGAGAGACCAAACCCTGGACAATCATTGCAAAGATGTTTACCATTATATGCACAGGTTTATTAAGATGAAGCTCCAGACCAAGGGGGTGGCAGTGAACCAAAAAAAAGAAAAAGAAAAAAACAGATTCTCAAGGTATCATGAAGAAAGACTCTGTTGGACACTAAATATTTGGCTCCAAGGGTGGAGGATGAAAGAAACTGGGAGATGTTGAGTGTGACTAAAACCTAGACTCGAAAATACAGAAGAATAGAAATATGATGACAGAACTAGAAAATCAAGAGGTGAGTTAGGTCTGAGACCTCAGCAGATCCTGAATGAGATTGCACACAAGTTGGGGTGATGGTATAAACTCTCTGGCTTTAACATGAGTTGATGTGAGCTCTGCCACTGACTAGCTCCAAGATCTCAGGGATGACACCTAATTTACTGGGTGTAATCTCCTATTCTGTAGAATGCTACTCACATTACCTGGGACTACAGTTTCTTCCTACTCAAAACTTCTAAAATTTTACTAACTTGATTCTTAGGTAGATAGCTCAGAGGAAGAATGTGAAGAACAATGGATCTGAGTTCAGAGATCATGAAAAGAATAGTGGAGAGGACAATAAGAAAGATATACATGAGTAGACCTTAGTGTTCAGCAAGTGCCTGTTGACTAATTCATAAGATTAGAAATAGAGAATGTCCCCAGGAACAAGGGAAGATAGGGCTCCAGAAATACTGCTAGTTGCCAACAATGTGAAATACCACAGCCAGTAAAAGATAATAAAACCCAATGAAAGCTCTTGGATTTGATGTGCAGCATGCCAATGACCCTAAAAAAGTATTGAGACCAGCATACAGGCCTTAACATGAGATCCAGTTTGAGTGTGGAGGGCCTGAGCATCTTGGGGAGCACTTCTATGCTATAGAATCAGAAAAATATTGAAAATTACTAAAAATCAATACATACTAAGTGGTTACTAGGTGGGTCCAACTTATCCAGTGTGAATCACATCTATTGTTTAGAGAAAATATAAGCCTAATGTGAACCCTTACAAAACAGAGGTGCTAGTGGTAAAGAACCTGCTTGTCAATGCAGGAGATGCAAGAGACATGGGTTTGATCTCTGGGTCGGGAAGATCCCCTAGAGTAGAAAATAGCAACCCAATCCATTCTTGTCTGGAAAATTCCAAGGACAGAGGAGCCTGGTGGGCTACAGTTGATGGGGCTGCAAAGAGTTGGACATGACCGAGTGACTAAGCACTATTCCTATAACTTATTCCACACGGACAGTCGTGGTAGTGGTTTAGTTGTTAAGTTGTGTCCGACTCTTCTGACCTCATGGACTGTAGCCTGCCAGCCTCCTCTGTCCATGGCATTCTCCAGGCAAGAATACAGGAGTGGGTTGCCATTTCTTTCTCCAGGGGATCTTCCCAACCCAATGATTGAACTTGAGTCTCCTGCATTGAAGATTGATTCTTTACTGACCCAGCTACGAGAGAATTTTGGCACCCAAATTCTATGAACGTGTGGAATATGAGCTGCTAAGATTCAGAATTGCACTCACCTCACACGCTAGCAAAGTAATGCTCAAAATTCTCCAAGCCAGGCTTCAGCAATATGTGAACTGTGAACTTCCAGATGTTCAAGCTGGTTTTAAAGGCAGGGAACCAGAGATCAAATTGCCAACATCTGCTGGATCATCAAAAAAGCAAGAGAGTTCCAGAAAAACATCTGTTTCTGCTTTATTGACTATGCCAAAGCCTTTGACTGTGTGGATCACAATAAATTGTGGAATATTCTGAAAGAGATAGGAATACCAGACCACCTGACCTGCCTCTTTAGAAACCTATATGCAGGTCATGGAGCAATAGTTAAAACTGGACATGGAACAACAGACTGGTTCCAAATAGGAAAAGGAGTACGTCAAGGCAGTATACTGTCACCCTGCTTATTTAACTTATATGCAGAGTACATCATGAGAAACGCTGGGCTGGAAGAAGCACAAGCTGGAATCAAGATTGCTGGGAGAAATATCAATAACCTCAGATATGCAGATGACACCCCCCTTATGGCATAAAGTGAAGAGGAACTAAAAAGCCTCTTGATGAAAGTGAAAGAGGAGAGTGAAAAAGTTGGCTTAAAGCTCAACATTCAGAAAAAGAAGATCATGGCATCTGGTCCCATCACTTCATGGGAAATAGATGGGGAAACAGTGGAAACAGTGTCAGACTTTATTTTGGGAGGCTCCAAAGTTGCTGCAGATGGTGACTGCAGCCATGAAATTAAAAGATGCTTACTCCCTGGAAGGAAAGTTATGACCAACCTAGATAGCATATTCAAAAGCAGAGACATTACTTTGCCAACAATGGTCTGTCTAGTCAAGGCTATGGTTTTTCCAGTAGTCATGTATGGATGTGAGAGTTGGACTGTGAAGAAAGCTGAGTGCCGAAGAATTGATGCTTTTGAACTGTGGTGTTGGAGAAGACTCTTGAGAGTCCCTTGGACTACAAGGAGACCAGCCAGTCCATTCTAAAGGAGATCAGTCCTGAGTGTTCTTTGGAAGGACTGATGCTGAAGCTGAAACTCCAGTACTTTGGCCACCTCGTGTGAAGAGTTGACTCATTGGAAAAGACCCTGATGCTGGAAAGGATTGGGGGCAGGAGGAGAAGGGGACAACAGAGGATGGATGGCTGGATGGCATTACCAACTCAATGGACATGAGTTTGGGTAAACTCCAGGAGTTGGTGATAGTCAGGGAGACCTGGTGTGCTGCGGTTCATGGGGTCGCAAAGAGTCAGACACGACTGAGTGACTGAACTGAACTGAAGATTCAGAATGTGCAAACATCTATCTATACATACTAATATTCAGAGATTATTTTATATAAAATATTTACAAAATAAAGTCATATTCTGTGTATTAAATGAGTTCTTCCTACCAAATACAAAACAAAGCTAAAACCCCAAAGACTTTGCTGATATAGAAGTCAACCATGCAGATTTAGTCCTGTCCATTCAAAATGGTGAGGTTGGGCAGAAGCTGATGAGAAACCACTCTCTTTACTGGTGAACCGGATGTATGGGAGTGTAGGATACCAATGGGAGGGGCCTCAGCACGGCTAGGGTGGCCCTGAAACAAATGCTGTAGGTCTCAGTGGAGGACATTTCGTGACCTGGGACTATGTGAAATTTTCATGTTTATTTTAACCCATATTTAAAACCCTACAAGAGTCTGCACCAAGGGCTGAGACCACAGTTTAGCTCAGTGTCTGGGACACGTGAGCACTTGATGAAAATTCTTTGAATAAAGCAGGTTTCCCCTTAATCTCATTGACAAAGCTCCTTCACTATAATTGCCTTGTTGACTAAAGCATTGTGTATTTCAGACCCATATTTCAAGGAATAAACATCATCAGATTTTACAGACACAATTAGAAAGCACTTTTCAGAAAAATTTGTTTTACTTTCCAATGACTTTATGGCCCAGGAGAATTAATACAGCTTATTAATAAAGATCAGACATCAAGAGATGCTCTGGCTCATTTAGCTTGGCTGAATTAATACTATTTGAGCAATAGAAAAAACATAAGCCTCTAGGGGCTGAACCCTTCAGGGCCTCCTGTTGAAGATTTAATGTCACTACCTTCAGCAGAGCTGTTAGAACACCTAGTATATGTGCAGTTAATGCAGGAGCTTCTTGAGCTGACATGACCCATGTACTTAGGCCATGTGTTTAACAGATCTTTGGGAATAATGTCCCACTTTTAGAATATGCATTACATAATATTTTAATGGTGGTCATAAGTTATTTATGACCAATCTACTCTCCTAAATCAATGACAAAATTTAAATAGGAAACTTGACAAATTTAACTGTGTCGGTAAAAGGAAATCATGCTCAAGAGGGACCTGGATCCCTTGACATTTGAGGAAATGCCTGGAGTCATTGAGGATGTTTAGTCTGAAGAGTGGAGATTTGTCTTCCAGTCTGTCTTATGGAAGGGAGAGGACATTTGTTCTCTGTTCTAACAATAAAGAGAAAGACAGACATGGATTTCAGCTCTATGGATACTTAATAGTAACTGGAAATGTCAAACTACTAGCCACCTAGTGAAATATCGAGGTCTCCATCAGTCACAGAAAGTTTCCAATAGGGAAAGGTGACAATCTTCATTCTCAGTAGAGAAAAGATCTAGATAACAAAATAAAAATTACAAATCAAGAGTGGTAAAGAGCTGACCTTCTGAAGCTGCATGGTACATAAATACAGAAATTGCTTTCAAACCTGCATGGACACTGCAAGGACTGAATATTTTATCATCATCACCACTGTTTTGTTTGAGAAGTGAAAATTGCTGTACATGGGACTCTTAAGGGAAAAAGTTCTGCAATCCATCTGTTCAGTCTATGAAGTATATTTATTATTGAATAATGTTTAAATTGAGAAAATTCTTAAGGGAAAGTGGCAGAAAAATTGATGAGTGGCAAGGGGGAAATTGATAATGTTCAAACTGAGAGAAACTGGAATCTGATTTGATATTGAGGGAAACAAAGAAACAAAGGGGCAGGAAACAGAAGAAACAGGGAAAGAAAGTTGAAAAACAACATTTTCTCAGTTGAAGACTTTTTTTCTTCTGGTGTCAAAATCCAGGAGACTTTTTTTTTTTTTTTTAAACATGAGTTACGAAGAAGACTTTAGTCAGCACTGTGAGGAACTCAGGGAAGAAGGAGCAATTTAACAAAAGTCTTTGTTCCCAGGTGGTCACACTGCATGCTAATAAACAAGAACTTGGTGTGCTGTGGTTATCCAATATGAGAATTAGCCACAAATCTTTCACTTAACAGGCTTTGAGAGATTCCCCTAGATGAATCAGGCCGGCTGCTCCTGCTGGCCTTACTTTCCATTCCAAATCTAATCACTTGCAAATTTCAATCTGGTTTAAGGAATGGTTCCAAAGCATATTGTTCAAAATATAGTAAAAGAATTTTAGCTCAACATAATAAAGAGTACAGCCATCCCTTACTACCTGCAGGGAATTGGTTCCCAGATCCTCCTACGCAACCCTACCCACTGGGGAATACCAAAATTCATGAATTCCCAAGTCCGTTATATAAAATGGCATAGTATTTGCATATAAACTATGCACATCCTCCCATACAATTTAAATCATCTCTAGATTACTTACAATGTCTAATACAATGTAAATGCTATGTAAATAGTTGCAAATATAATGTAGATGATATGTAAATAGTTGCCAGAGGCAAATTAAAGTTTTGCCTTTTTGAAACTTTCTGATATTTTTGAGGGGGATTATTTTTGATCCACAGTTGCCTGAATCGGGCAATGTGGAACCTGTGGGTATGACAGGCCAAATGTACACTTATTCTAACCCTGTTTCACAAATTAAAGCCAGCAGGAGGATTAAGGAGGTTAAAGTAAGCAAGTCTTCCTCAACTTCATTTTAATGAAATTTTTGAATGCTTTTAAACATCATGTACCAAAGAATTGTGTAATTATTTCAGTTACATAGCTATTTCAACTACATTTTTCTAGAATATTTTGAGTTTCTTAAACTAAAATCCCATATTGCACAAAGAAAAAGAAAGGAAAAGTCCAGAGATGCTAATGGTTTGCTAACAGATTGAATCCTGGGGTCTGCATGATGCTTTATTTATATTAAAAGTTGACTTTATTAGCCTATAACCCTTCTGGTCTTTAGGCCAATGGCCACTCTAGATTTACAGGTCACTGCATGTATGTGTGTGTGTGTGTGTGTGTGTGTGTGTGTATGTTAGTCACTCAGTTTTGTCCAACTCTTTGTAACCCCATGGAACCTACCAGGCTCCAATGTCCATGGAATTCTCCAGGCAAGAATACTGCAAAAGGTATTTGCTATTAAAAACATATTGCAGGACCTGGATATTAGCATGTAGATGCTAGCACTGGACTTTTTATTTCTTTTATTCAACATTCTGATTCTACAACAAACTCTCTCAAAGATATGCCCTCCTCCCCATAGCCTGATATAATAGCACAAGCCACCTGCAATTTTCGAAATTGAAATGTCATAAAATGAAACGATGCATACCCTTCTCTGTGGAACCTCTGTATCTCCCAAGCTCTGAAATACATTGAGGAAAATGTGCAAAAACCAAACCTGGTCTAAGATTTACCCTGATGTTAGGGGAAGCACACTGATTGAAACCACCCACCCTGGCCAGGCACCGTAGTTGAAGGAGTCTTTTAAGCTTAGAAAAGAAAACAAGTTTCAAAAGCCCTTGCTGAATCATCTAACTTTGGAGAAAACAAAACAGAACTTTAGATCCCTCCCTGATGCTCCAGGCCGGTTGCATCTATCTGGGACTTATCACCCCCTGTCCAGAAACCTTCTACCCCCTACACCTTCCCAGAAGACTTATTACCCCCTGTCCAGAAACCTTCCACCCTCTACACCTGCCCAGAAGACTTATCACCCCCTGCCCAACTACAAATGCCATCTCAACTAAAAAATACCCAAAACACCTTACCTGATTAACGTTTCCCTTATCGCTTCCACAAGCCTCCCTACAAATATGGAGCCTCCCTGATCCCTCTCTGCACTCAGCCTGGTCATTAGGCCGACTGTCACCCCTCCTTGCCTGAATAAAGGTAACCTACTTCTGTTGAGGTCGTCTTTCCTTTTTCTGCCTCGGCCTGAACTATACCTTATAATAGTAACCATTTGCATGAGTTGTTTTATGACAGGAGATCCTGATAAGGAATACGGAACTAATAGCCACCACCAACTGGAAGAGTTCAGGAAAGGTCGAAAGGAGACACCTTGTGTCCGTCCACTTCCCAGAATCCCTCTCGCTAGCATCCATCTTGGCTGAGCCATGTGTGTGCCACCAGGAAAGACTCTGAATTAGAATGATTGGCCAAAGACCACCCGGAAACTAATCCCATCACCACAAAACCCGAGACTGCAAGCCACACAGCAGAACAGTTCTCCTGGGTTCCCTTACCCTACTGCTCTCCACCCGGGTACCCTTCCCAATAAAATCTCCTGCTTTGTCAGAACGTGTCTCCTTGGACAATTCTTTTCCAAGAGTTAGACAAGAGCCCAGTTTTGGGCCCTGGAAGGGGTCCCCTTTCCTGCAACACTGAGATGACTCGTTTGGAAAAGAAAAAAATTCCTCTTCATTATCTCTGGGATTAGAACTATTTGCAAACTTATAATTTTGTTTATTCATTTGCTGAGCTTTAGTATTATCTAAATTGCAAAGAAAATATCCAGACGACTGCCTTCTTCCTGCTTGTTTTACCCCCTGAATGCAATTCTCCCTCTCCTTACCAGCCCCAAATGGAAATTATTCAGCCAAGTTCTTTGAAATCCCCTTTGCTGAAGGATTTCTTTTATGTCGGAAACTTGGCATTAACTTCCTCTGTCTTCTTCAACTTTAGGGCCCAGTGGAAGATCAGCTCCAAATTCTCTTCTTAAGTTCCAGGACAGAAAAATAAAGACAAATTCACTCCTTCATGGATGGAGCTTCCAAGTATTACTTTTAATCCTGTTTTATTTTCAGTTTTCCCACTGTCAATCTTAAATCTTCTCCCCACCATCAGATTCTGTCTGTGGTGTTTTCCTTAGTTCCATACATCTAATTTACCATTCCAATTTAGCCTACTCTTGCCTGACATTTCACTTCCTAACTGGTTACAAAGTAACTCTCGATTCCACCTATCTATACCTGTGGTGCTTGGCTCATAGTATGCGTTTGGTAAGTGTTTATTAGATGAATAAACCCATGAGCCCCCAACTGCACACCAGCATTTCTGCTTCCAAAGTATGTGGCCCAGAGCAGAGACTTCTCCAGGTAGATTTTCTCTTTGGTGGAATATCTGTAGTCCACTGTTTTTTCCTTTAGATCTTCCCTCTGAATCCAGTTTTGTTGACAGGCAACTCAAGCCAAAGAGGGGCAGTCTGGGCAAGAGTAGGAGGGGTGAGCATCGGCAACGTCTGAATGTGATTTTGTGGGATGGAGTTTTAGTACACACACAAAAACAAAGATAAGTGATTTTTCTAGGGTATCTGCCTCCATAGCTTACTCACTGTTCTGCTCCACATATTAATAAAAAAATCAAGACTTCAGAGTTATCCTTATTTCTTTCATTTTTTGTTGATATTTTACATAATTTTATACATATAAAACATGTATATTAATATCTTTCCCACTGCCCAAAAGCTCTTTATGTCTGAAAATGTCAATATGATCTACCAATTACAACAAAAGGAATCTCTGCATTGAACTAGTTTGTCAATTTAGTTGACAAAACTATTTGTCAACTGAGTATTTGTCAGTTGCTACAGGGCCACTGTGTACCATTTCCTAAGCTGTCAGTAGGTGTATATACACAGGGTCTGTCCCACACTATTTTCTTCACATTATTCTTTGTTTCACTTATGAATATTTTGCCTCTCCATATAGAGATTTTCCTTAAGGGGAGGGATTATGTCTTAGACAGCATCCCTTTGCATCAACAAGGCAATCTGGTCATTAAAGTTGCTGCTTGCTCTTGTCAGGTTGCCAGGTTGTGTCCAATTCTTTGAGACCCAGTGGACTATGGATTGCCAGGCTCTTCTGCCCTTGGGATTTTTCAGGCAAGAATACTGGAGTGGTAGCCACTTTCCTCTCCAAGGGATCTTCTCGACCTAGAGATTGAATTTACGTCTCTTGCATTGCAAGGCAGATTCATTTACCTCGGAGCCAGGAAGTCCTGGTCATTATAGTAAATGTGTAAAAATGCTACTCCAGGTTTGATGCAGGATGCAGGATGCTAGGGACTGATGCACGGGGATAATCCAGAGAGAGGGTGTGGGGTGGGAGGGGGGAGGTGGGGGTCAGGATTGAGAGTTCATGTACACTCGTGGCTGATTCATGTCGATGTGTAGCAAAACGAATACAGTATTGTAAAGCAAAACAAACTAAAAAATAAAAATTAATTAAAAAAAAAAGAAATAAAAGCATTCCATGTAAAAAAAAAAATGCTACTGAAATGAGTCTTAGTTAAACAAACCAAAAACAAAAAGGAGCGGGGCATTAAAAAACTTTTTTGTAAGTCCTGCCAAATTTGCCTCAGCTAATAAAGAAGTGGTACTGTTTGACAGTTTTAGAGTATCAGTAGATAAACAGACCTTGAGTTCTAGGACTGGGTTTTCTTGCTGATCACTTCTAAATATTATTATTTACTATATGTGTTGATGCTTTGACTGGTTTAAGACTGTATTTAAAAAAAGATACACAAGTTTGGAGAGTTGTTATCTGCTCCCTTGTTTGTTTGCAGAGGGGGAAAAGGTCTATTTACTTCATTCCTTCTACAGAACAAAATATTTTATATTTAATATGATACCTTTTGAAGCAATAAAAGGCTTCTCATTCATCTTTGTCCTTTTCCTTCATGCCATGGTATATACAGTTCATAGTGAGTGTTCAATAACTGCTTAGATTCTTTTTATAATTAATAATTATAGAAGCTTTCTTTTAAAGCATGATATGAAATGAGAAACCACAAAATCAAAAATGGATGAAACTGGTTACAGAAAATTTTACATGGGTAATAAAACACAATAAACAAATTCAAAAAATGAAACACAAACTTCAAAAACTATATTCAAGATATAGAACAAAGGGCTAGTGTTCATAATATTAAAAAGTCCTTGTGAATCAAATTTAAAATGAGAAGGCCTATAAAAATATAAGCAAAAGTCATACAAGTGAACTCCAATGACCAGAAGTATATAAAATTGTCTTCATTAACAATGAAAGTTAAAAAAATTAAGTAACCTATTACTTTCACTCATATGATCATCAAAGAGTCAAATGATTGATATTATACATTTTTGGAAAGGATAAGGGAAAAAGCCTCATTTGCTATGGGTGAGAATTAAAAAAAATGCTAAAGAAAAAATCAAGGTGGATTTGGTAGTATCTTTTAAAATTTAACTGTGCTAAGAGTTTGACTCATAAATTCAAGTACCAGGAATTCATTCAGAGACATACTATCAATAAATATGTAAGAATATAGGCAGAATAATGTTTATTGCATACTTTGTAATAGTGACATCCTATAAAAATTATCTAACTGTAAGAATTTGGAGAAATAAATGTAAAAGAATGAGGCAAACCTACCTATATAACTGGTTATGGAAAAAGTGTCCAAGTTATTTTAAGTAAGAGAGCAAGTCATGATGACATATTTAGTATGATTCTATTTTATAAAATTAAGGAGTATATTTAAATATCTTAGAGTAGTGTTTCAACAACAGGAAAGCTGACCTAGGTAGACCTCTTTCCCATTATAAACACATGTAAAAAATAAAAGTTTGATAAACAAAAGTTGCAAATATCTAATGAAACATAAGAATAAAGAAAAGAAAGCCCCTAAGCATCAGCGTGAAAAGGGAAGCTAACCCCAGGTGCTCCAATCATGGGAGAACTGTGGCAAGCAGCAGAAGCCTGCAGCAAAGGCTGTGAGCTCCAGGGCCATGTCTCTTCGGCCTCTTAGGGTGCTCCTGCTGCCTTCGATGGCCAGGATCCACATCTCTGACTCTGAGCTTTCTTCCTCCAGGAGTCTGGAAGCTGCTGTGATTAATTGCCCTTGGCATGTTGGAAATGTCAGAGAATAGTATCTCCTTTTCCCCCAGCCCTAGTAAGCCTCACTCAATTCTTTCCCAGATATGACATACTGGCTCCCCACCCTCTGTGGTGGGTTAATTGTAGGCATGTGGGTTTTTTAAAAATATTTATTTATTTGGCTGTGCCAGGTCCTAGTTGTGGTATGTGGGTATCTGGTTTCCCGACCAGGGGTCGAACCTGGGCCCCCTGCACTGGAGCAGAGTCCTCACCACTGAATCACCAGGGATGTCCCTGGGCATGTGTTTTGAACCATCTCCTTGAGCTTGCCACTTTAATCATCCACTGACATAGCTGGCTTAAAAAGACATTCTGTTCATTTCCTTCACCTTCCTTCCACTCACTTTGTCTCTGTCTTACTGAGGTTCTGTGTACTCCCACCAAAGGGTCTATATGCCCTTGAGTCCTTCCTTGTCTCAGGACGTGCTTTTGGGGCAAACAAAACTAAGAAAGAAGTTATTGACTAATAAGAGCTAGATCCTAGGACTGGGGTTTTAGTATCTATTCAGAAGAAAACTCGAACTGAGAATCTTATGCTAGCATGACCCTGGGCTGTCCCTCAGGGAAAAGAGAAATAAGGGTCTTGGCTCATCATTCCAGGGAAAGAGCAAGCCAATTTTTCTTTTTGTTATAAAGGGAATATAGGAAAACTCACATGAGCAACGGAAAAACAAGACCTGAGCCTAGTATTTGAATGGTATAGGATGGTAAAGTGTAAAACATAAATGTGCAGACTGGCTCTAGAATGGTAAAATTACTAGGACACTGTTTGGAAGAAAACACAAAAGATGTAAAATATGAAAAAACAAATCTCTGGTGAATATAAGCTAGCAATTAAAAATACAATAAAAATGAAAGCAAATTAATCAAGAAAGAGTCAGCACACAGGAGAATTGGAACCTTTTGAAAGAACCCTTAAAACAAGTAGGATATACATTACTAGAGATGAATGAAAGGAGCAAAATAATAAGAGAAGCAATGGGACACTGACATAAGAATGGATAAATTTTTCAAAATAAGATGGGAAGTAAGATAATTAAAGATGAAAGCTCAAATATGGCTTTTAGACCTGGCTAAATGGCACCCAACCCACTGTTCTTGCCTGGAGAATCCCAAGGTTGGGGGAACCTGGTGGGCTACAGTCCATGGGGTCTCAAAGAGTCAGACACAACTGAGTAACTTTCACTTTTCACTTTCATGCATTGGAGAAGGAATGGCAACCCACTCCACTGTTTTTGCCTGGAGAATCCCAAGGACGGGGGAGCCTGGTGGGCTGCAGTCCATGGGGTCTCAAAGAGTCAGACACGACTGAGCAACTTCACTTTCACTTTTCACTTTCATGCATTGGAGAAGGAAATGGCAACCCACTCCACTGTTTTTGCCTGGAGAATCCCAAGGACGGGGGAGCCTGGTGGGCTGCCGTCTATGGGCTCGCACAGAGTCAGACACGACTGAAGTGACTTAGCAGCAGCAGCAGCAGCAAAAGATTATGGAACTGGAAGAGAAATTTAAGGACAGTGTTCACAATAAAGTGAAGTGAAAGTGAAGTGAAAGTCGCTCAGTCGTGTCCGACTCTGTGACCCCATGGACTATATAATCCATGCAATTCTCTAGCCCAGAATACTGGAGCAGGTAGCCTTTCCCTTCTCCAGGGATCTTCCCAACTCAGGAATCAAACTAGGATCTCCTGCATTGCAGGTGGATTCTTTACCAACTGAGCCTGTTTACAATAAAGTCTAGTGTGCAAAGATATGGTAAATATGAAACAGTGTTTGAGAAAAATGGATAATGGAACAGGAATGTGGAACATATATATGTCACAGATGTTCAAGAAACTGAGACAGTATACTGTATTGGTGTTTTTCCTTCTGGCTCACTTCACTCTGTATAATCGGCTCCAGCGTCATCCACCTCATTAGAACTGATTCAAATGTATTCTTTTTAATAGCTGAGTAATACTCCATTGTGTATATGTACCACAGCTTTCTTATCCATTCATCTGCTGATGGACATCTAGGTTGCTTCCATGTCCTGGCTATTATAAACAGTGCCGCAATGAACATTGGGGTACACGTGTCTCTTTCAATTCTGGTTTCCTTGGTGTGGATGCCCAGCAGTGGGATCGCTGGATCATAAGGCA
>SJXQ01004929.1:0-82847 GCA_006408695.1 Aepyceros melampus | reverse complement strand
TAGATAACAGTTTTCAAAGAAAGTGTGGCTGAAATTGAAATGTACTTCATGACATACATGAAATGTAGGCTAGGAGAAATGAGTCTGAAGAAAGGTAGAAGTAAACCTAGATGTTTTAGTGAGCCTGCAGAATACGAGAGACAGAGTGCAGCAGCCCTCAGTTCTGGTCCCGACAGAGAGAACCTGCCACCAGCAGGGCATACGCTGACAGCCAGCGGTGGCTGCAACTTCAGGCTCTGCAGCAGTGGTCACTGGGAGGCCACGCTCTCCCTAGCTGGCTCTCAGCCAGTGTGGGCCACGATGTGGGTACCACACTTGAACCTTTCCGGTCCAATGCCAAACTCCTCCAGTTTTAGAGACCCTTACATGCTTGACCAAGGCTCTCAGAGTTGCCCTGCAGGCTACCTCTTCATCCACCAAATGCCTTTTGCAGCATCAGATCTGCATTATGGTTTGAAAGCTTTCACCATCTACTCCTGCTACAGTGGCCCTTTATCCATTTTCCCCAAGAAATTCTTTGTATTTCTGTAATTCTGTAATTCTGTCTTGGAATGCGCTTTGCACAAGGCCTGAACAGACAGGAGAGAAAACCTTAAAAGCAACCAGAAAAGACAATGTACCACAAAGAAACTACAATTAGACTCACAGAAGAAATTATCAGCAAAGCTAGCAATAGAATGCAATGGAATATTATCTTCAGAGTGTTGAGAGAAAATGACTCATACTGAGAGAATTCTATATCCCATTCAATCATCACGCAAGAGTGAGGATTAAAAAGAATATTTTCAGTCTAAACATTGAAAGTATTTACCACTTACTGATCCTCAAAGAAAGAATGTGAACTTGAAAAGAAGGAATGAGCTGTAGGAAACAGTGTTGCAAAATGTTGAAAACCACAGGTAAATTTAAATAAGCATTTACTATAAAAATTTTTTTAAAAATAATGACTTAGGAGGGTCGCACAGAGTCGGACATGACTGAAGCGACTTAGCAGCAGCAGCAGCAGAGTTCAAATGATAGATAAAATAACACAATTGGAATGTATATGGACATAATTTGAGTTAAGATGATTTAAGTAAATTCCTTACATTATTCTGGGATGTGATGGGGATATTGAATAAATATTAATTCATTTTGATTTTAACTTCAGTATGAATGTTAAAAAATTTAAGGGTAATCACTGAAATCATAAAAAACTAAAAGTCTAATCTTGAAAAATTGCAAATAGAACTGCCTTATGACCCAGCAATCCCACTGCTGGGCATACACACCAAGGAAACCAGGATTGAAAGAGACACGTGTACCCCAATGTTCATCACAGCACTATTTATAATAGCCAGGACATGGAAGCAACCTAGATGTCCATTAGCAGATGAATGGATAAGAAAGCAGTGGTACATATACACAATGGAGTATTACTCAGCCATTAAAAAGAATACATTTGAATCAGTTCTAATGAGGTGGATGAAGCTGGAGCCGATTATACAGAGTGAAGTAACCCAGAAAGAAAAACACCAATACAGTATATTTACACATATATATGGAATTTAGAAAGATGGTAATGATAAACCTGTACGTGAGACAGCAAAAGAGACACAGATATATAGAACAGCCTTTTGGACTCTGTGGGAGAGGGAAAGGGTGGGATGGGTTGGCAGAGTGGCAGTGTAACATGTATGATATCATAAGTGAAACAAATTGCCGGCCTAGGTTCGATGCAGGATGCAGGATGCTTGGGACTGATGCACGGGGATAATCCAGAGAGAGGGTGTGGGGTGGGAGCGGGGAGGTGGGGGTCAGGATTGGGAGTTCAAATGGAATTTAGAAAGATGGTAACGATAACTCTGTATGCGAGACAGCAAAAGAGACACAGATGTATAGAACAGTCTTTTGCACTCTGTGGGAGAGGGAGAGGGATGATTTGGGAGAATGGCATTGAAACATGTATAGTATTATATTAAGAAATGAATCACCAGTCTAGGTTTGATGCAGGATACAGGATGCTTGTGGCTGGTGCACTGGGATGACCCAGAAAGATGGTATGGGGAGGGAGGTGGGAGGGGTGTTCAGGATTGGGAACACATGTACACCTGTGGTGGATTCATGTTGATGTATGGCAAAACCAATACAATATTGTAAAGTAATAAAATAAAATCTGAAAAAAATAAAATTAACTAAGTCTGTTTCCTTCTCGAGTTAACATTTTAGTGTGTCTGATAGGCAATAAAATAGGTACATACAATATTTCAAGTGGTGATAAATGCCATGAAGACTGATAAAGCAGGTAAGGATGATTGAGTAATGACATGATGGAATGGGATGGTGTTTCAGGGTAAGAGCTTTTGGAGGAAGTGATATTTAAGCCTAATGTTGAATGAGCCACACAAGTATATGAGGAAGAGCATTTCAGGTGAAATTAAAGGCAGAAAACAAACAAAGATCTTGAGAACAAAATGCATTGAATTTGTTTTCAAATCAGCAAGGAAGCAGGTTTTATGGGAGTGAAGTATACTAGGGGAGACAAGTGAGAATAGGGAAGTAGCCAAAGGCAAGTTGGCAGGCTTTGTAGCCCATGAAGTCTAGATTTCATTTCAGTGTCCAGAATGTCATTGGAGGGTTTCTAATAGGGGTAGGACATAATTCCATAAATCGCCCAGACTTTAAAAGGGAAAAGTAGACTCAGGGAAACTAGTTAGGAGAGGATGATGGCATGAATCTAGATGTGGTAAGATGTAGTAAGAAGTCGTGAAAGACTGCAATAACTTAGAAGTGGATATGAAGATATTTGCTAGTGGCTTAAATATGGAATGTGATTTTTTATTTAGGCCATATTTTTAGTATGCCGAATTTTAGTTCCCTGACAGGGATCAACCCACTCCAGTACTCTTGCATCAAACCTATGGCCCCTGCATTGTTAACCATGAAGTCTTAACCACTGAACCGCCAGGAAAGTACTTGGAGTGTAATATTTAAGATAAAAAGGAATAAAGAGGAATCTTATATTTTTGCCTTGAATGAGGAGATTGTTAACTGAGGTGTAGAGTCAGATCAAAGTAAATGGAAGATCAAAGGTTTTTAAGGGAAAATCAGAGTTGGATTGATGATATAAATATACGTATAAGTATTAGAAAAAAGAAATCAGACTCCTAAGTGCCACAGCATAAAGATCAGATTCACACAAAAATTAGGAGATTTTAACATTACTTATGTTTCTAGAAGGGAATAGACTTGGGTATTGGGAAGAGATGCTTCCATTAAAAAAAAAAAATGCATTTCTATGCTTGTTCAAGGCTTTTAAAAAAATCTTGTTCATGTATTACTTTTATTTTAAAAGTTTGAATATATCATTAAGAATTAAATAGTTAAAAGAGAGATTATATAGTAAACAGAATGAAAAATCAATAGCATTTAGCTCCTTAGATTTTAAAACTATCCAACCTCTAAAATCTTTAATGAGCCTTAGAAGCAGACAGGTGCATCTTTGGCCCTCTTCTCTAATGTGACATTTGGCATCAGCATCAACTTGCTGTTAGTTTAAAGTCTGCTTTCTTTCCCCAGCTATGCCTTATGCTGCTCCACTTGTAGCATGATATGCCCTGCCTCAGGCTCTAAAATGGCTTATACGCATCTATCTCAAAAGCATTTGTCATCTGTCCTAATCCAGTGTCTGCTTAAGACCAAACCAGTTGGCCTCGATTAGTCAAATGAAGCCTGTTTGTTTGCTCTTTGAAGCTAGGTAGCAAATACAAGAGTTTTCCAACTTGCCATATTACCTGATGCTTCTGACATGAAATCAGTTGGAATAGTAGCTGTCATGAAGTCATTCTTTCTGTTTAGATAAGAAAGAGCCAAAGCTCTAGGTTGATTTTAATAGACTCCTATAGAGAAAGGATTAGAGTCTCTATTAATACACTCAGTCCCAGGATTCCTGGAATATGGGCTTTTCTACTGATCTTCTCCCCTCACATTCTCCCAATGAATTATCCTGCTCTCCACAGTGGGGTCTTATTTCAAGGGCATTCACTAGCTCACGTATAATGTCAACTTGCTATTTTTTACAATGAGATCATCAAATCATTAATTCACTTTAATGTCAGCTTTACTGAGGGACAATTTTGAAAGTACAATTCAACAAGTCTTGACAAATGTACACAGTTGTGAAATCTTCATAACAGTCAAGCTGTAATCAACCCCAGCACTCTCCAAAAGGTTCATGCTTTTGCAGTCATTCCTCTTTCTGACCTTCCAGCTTCTGGCAACCACTAGTCTACTTTCTGTTACTATATTTTTGCCTTTTCTAGAACTTCATATAAATGGAATCATACAGTGTATAGTGTTTTTGTGGATGACTTCTTTCTCTTAGCATAAAAGATTCATCCATGACTTTGCATGATTTAAGTCATTTGCTCCTTTTTATTGCTGTATCTCATTATATGGATATACTATATTCTATTCATTCATTCACAAGTTGATGGGTATTTGAGTTGTTTAGCTTATGTAAACTTATAAAAAGGTGCTTACAAATTTTTGTGTGCGCATATCTTTTATTTCATTTGGGTAGATACCAAAATGTAGGGTTGCTGAGAGTTGGATTTAAATCTATTATTACTAATCTACACCTTATTATTTATTTTTTATTTTGCCCAAGTGTTTCCAGCTCTTTCACCCCATCCTCTGTCCTTATTCTGAATCATTTTGGAGTAATTATTTTTAGCATTCGATTTTGTCCCGATTACTGGTTTGATAACTCCATGAACAGTATGAAAAAGCAAAAAGATAGGAAACTGAAAGACGAACTTCCCAGGTCAGTGGGTGCCCAATATGCTGCTGGAGATCAGTGGATAAATAACTCCAGAAAGAATGAAGAGATGGAGCCAAAAAAACCAACACCCAGTTGTGGATGTGACTGGTGATGGAAGCAAGGTTCGATGCTGTAAAAAGCCTTATTGCATAGGAACCTGGAACATTAGGTCCATGAATCAAGGCAAACTGGAAGTGGTCAAACAGGAGATGGCAAGACTTAACGTCAACATTTTAGGAATCAGTGAACCAAAATGGACTGGAACGGATGAATTTAACTCAGATGACCATTATATCTGCTACTGTGGGCAAGAATTCCTTAGAAGAAATGGAGTAGACATCATAGTCAACAAAAGAATCTGAAATGCAGTACTTGGATGCAATTTCAAAAATGACAGAATGATCTCTGTTCATTTCCAAGGCAAAGCATTCAGTATCATGGTAATCCAAGTCTATGCCCTGACCAACAATGCTAAAGAAGCTGAAGTTGAACGGTTCTATGAAGACCTACAAGATCTTCTAGAACTAACACCCCCCAAAAGATGTCTTTTTTATTATAGGGGACTAGAATGCAAAAGTGGAGAAGGAAATGACAACCCACTCCAGTGTTCTTGCCTAGAGAATCTCAGGGACGGGGGAGCCTGGTGGGCTGCCGTCTATGGGGTCGCACAGAGTTGGACACAACTGAAGTGACTTAGCAGCAGAAGAATGCAAAAGTAGGAAGTCAAGAAACACCTGGAGTAACAGGCAAATTTGGTCCTGGAGTACAGAATGAAGCAAAGCAAAGGCTAATAGAGTTTTGCCAAGAAAATGCACTGCTCATAGCAAACACTCTTTTTCAACAACATAAGAGAAAACTCGCACATGGACATCACCAGATGGTCAACATCAAAATCAGATTGATTATATTCTTTGGAGCCAAAGATGGAGAAGCTCTATACATAGTCAGCAAAAACAAGACCAGGAGCTGACTGTGGCTCAGATCATGAACTCTTTATTGCTAAATTTGGCCTTAAATTAAAGAAAGTAGGGGAAACCACTAGACTATTCAGGTATGACCTAAATCAAATCCCTAACAATTATACAGTAGAAGTGAGAAATAATTTAAGGGACTACATCTGATAAAGAGAGCGCCTGATGAACTATCAGTGGAGGTTCATGACATTGTACAGGAGACAGGGAGCAAGACCATCCCCAAGAAAAAAAAAAAAAGCAAACTGGCTGTCTGGGAAGCCCTTACAAATAGCTGTGAAAAGAAGAGAAGCAAAAAGCAAAGGAGAAAAGGAAAGATATACCCATCTGAATGCAGAGTTCCAAAGAATAGCATGGAAAGATAAGAAAGCTGTCCTCAGCAATCAATGCAAAGAAATAAAGGGAAACAATAGAGTGGGAAAGACTAGAGATCTCTTCAAGAAAATTAGAGATACCAAGGGAACATTTCATGCAAAGATGGGCACAATACAGGACAGAAATAATATGGACCTAAGAGAAGCAGAAGATATTAAGAGGAGGTAGCAAAAATACACAGAAGAACTGTACAAAAAAGATCTTCACAACCAAGATAATCATGATGGTGTGATCACTAACCTAGAGCCAGACATCCTGGAGTGTGATACCTCAAGTGGGCCTTAGGAAGTATTATTACGAACAAAGCTAGTGGAGGTGATGGAATTCCAGTTATTTCAAATCCTAAGAGATGATGCTGTGAAAGTGCTAAACTCAATAAGCCAGCAAATTTGGAAAACTCAGCAGTGGCCATGGGACTGCTAAAAGTCAGTTTTCATTCCTATCCCAAAGAATGCCAAAGAATGCTCAAACTACCACACAATTGCACTCATGTCACACAAAAGCAAAGTAATGCTCAAAATTCACCAAGCCAGGCTTCAACAATACGTGAACCGTGAATTTCCAGATGTTCAAGCTGATTTTAGAAAAGGCAGAGGAACCAGAGATCAAATTGCCAACACCCACTGGATCATGGAAAAAGCAAGAGAGTTCCAGAAAAACATCTATTTCTGCTTTATTGACTATGCCAAAGCCGTTGACTATGTGGATCACAACAACTGTGGAAAATTCTGAAAGAGATGGGAATACCAGACCACCTGACCTGCCTCTTGAGAAATCGTATGCAGGTCAAGAAGCACCAGTTAAAACTGGACATGGAACAACAGACTGGTTTCAAATAGGAAAAGGAGTACATCAAGGCTGTATATTGTCACCCTGCTTATTTAACTTATATTCAGAGAACATCCAGAGAAGACAAGGCAACCCACTCCAGTACTCTTGCCTGGAAAATCCCATGGACAGAGGAGCCTGGTAATCTGCAGTCCATGAGGTCGCAAAGTTGGACACGATTGAGAGACTTCACTTTCCCTTTTCACTTTCATGCATTGGAGAAGGAAATGGCAACCCACTCCAGTGTTCTTGCCTGGAGAATCCCAGGGACGGGGGAGCCTGGTGGGCTGCCATCTATGGGGTCGCACAGAGTCAGACATGACTTAAGCGACTTAGCAGCAGTAGCAGCAGCAGAGAACATCATGAGAAACACTGGACTGGATGAAGCACAAGCTGGAATTTAGATTGCCAGGAGAAATATCAATAACCTCAGATATGCAGATGACACCACCCTTATGGCAGAAAGGGAAGAAGAACTGAAGAGCCTCTGGATGAAAGTGAAAGAGGAGAGTGAAAAACTTGGTTTAAAGCTCAACATTCAGAAAACAAAGATCATGGCATCCAGTCCCATCCCTTCATGGCAAATAGATGGAGAAACAGTGGAAACAGAGGCAGACTTTATTTGGTGGGAGGGGCTCCAAAATCATGGCAGATGGTGACTGCAGTCATGAAATTAAAAGATGCTTACTCCTTGGAAGGAAAGTTATGACCAACCTAGAGAGCATATTAAAAAGCAGAGACATTACTTTGCCAACAAAGGTCCGTCTGGTCAAGGCTATGGTTTTTACAGTGGTCATGTATAGATGTGAGAGTTGGACTGTGAAGAAAGCTGAGCGTGGAAGAATTGATGCTTTTGAACTGTGGTGTTGGAGAAGACTCTTGAGAGTCCCTTGGACTGCAAGGAGATCCAACCAGTCCATCCTGGAGGAGATCAGTCCTGGGTGTTCATTGGAAGGACTGATGTTGAAGCTAAAACTCCAATACTTTGGCCACCTCTTGTGAAGAGCTGACTTATTTGAAAGGACCCAGATGCTGGGAGAGATTGAAGGTGGGAAGAGAAGGGGACGACAGAGGATGAGATGGTTTGATGTCATCACTTACTCAATGGGCATGAGTATGAGTAAACTCTGGGAGTTGGTGATGGACAGGGAGGCCTGGCCTGCTGCAGTCCGTGAGGTGTCAAAGAGTCAGACACAGCTGAGCAAATAACTGTACTGCTCTACTGGTGTATTAGCTTAAGCTTTCTGCTTCATTTCCTCATGTCTTCTCAAAGTATCTACAATATGCATATTTTAAAACTTATCACAGTGCTCATTCCAATAATAATATATCCTTTCACACATAAGTAATTAATAGTATTCTTCCATTTCACCTCCTCTTTGTGCTATTTTTGTCATATACCTTACTTTTATATATATTATACACTCTACAGTGCACTATTATTATTTTTTGCTTTAAACAGTCAATAGTCTTCAGAAGGGATTTTAAAATATAAGAAAAATACCTTTCATAATTTCACATTTTTTGCCCATGTCTGGGTATCTTTAATTTTTGTGAGTCCACATTTCCATCTGGTATTATTTTCCCTTTGTTCTGTAACATTTCTTTCGTAGAGTAGGTCTACTGATAATGAATTTTAAGTTTTTATTTGTCTGCATTTCACCTTTATTTTTGAAAGAAGCTTTTACTGAGTATCAATCCCAGGTTGGCAGGGTTTTGTATTTTTTCTTTTTCAGTATTTTAAAGATGTTGTTCCATGTTCTCTGGTTTGCATAGCTTCTGACAATAACTTTCTATAGTCCTTTTTTTGTCGTCCTGAATTTTCTTTTTTTCCCTCCTCTCTCTCAGGCTGCCTTTAAGATTTTTATCTTCATCAGTCTTGTCGTCTAGGCATTTATGATGTGTTTTGGAGTGGTTTTCTTCGTGTTTATTTTACTTGGGTTTTGTTTATATCCTTCAATCCATGCCTTTATATTTTTAATGAACTTTGGAATTTCTCAGCCCTTGCTTCTTCAGTTTTCTGTGCTTCTCTACCCACTCTGGCACTCCCCGTGCATGTATGTCAGAACACTTGATACTGTCCTTCCTGTCTTGTTGCTCTGTTCATTATTTTCTGATCTTTTTTGCCTCTGTGTTTGTCATTTTGGGTAATTTCTATTGCTGTGTCTTCAAGTTTGCAAATTTTCCCCTGCGGGGTCTAATTTCCTTTTAATCACATCTAGTATAATTTCTACTCATATATTATATATTTCACCTCTGGAAATTTTATGTGGATCTTTAAAAATTTCCCACACTTCTCTCTGCATCATGTTCATGTTTTCTTTTACCTCCTTGAACATATAGAAAATATATTTTAATTTTCTTATCTTCTAATTCCATCATCTCTGTTATTTCTGGCCTGTTTCTATTGACTGAATCTTCTGGTTATAGGTCCCTTTTCCTGCCTCTTTGCATGCCTAGTAATTTTTTATTGAATTCTGAACACTAAGAATTTTACATTGATGGGAGTTAAAGGCTGAGCGCAGAAGAATTGATGCTTTTGAACTGTGGTGTTGGAGAAGACTCTTGAGAGTCCCTTGGACTGAAAGGAGATCCAACCAGTCCATTCTGAAGGAGATCAACCCTGGGATTTCTTTGGAAGGAATGATGCTAAAACTGAAGCTCCAGTACTTTGGGCACCTTATGCGAAGAGTTGACTCATTGGAAAAGACCCTGATGCTGGGAGGGATTGGGGGCAGGAGGAGAAAGGGACGACCGAGGATGAGATGGCTGGATGGCATCACAGACTCAATGGACGTGAGTCTGAGTGAACTCCGGGAGTTGGTGATGGACAGGGAGGCCTGGCGTACTGTGATTTATGGGGTCGCAAAGAGTCGGACACGACTGCGCGACTGAACTGAACTGAATTCTTTTAAGTAGTAATTTGCTCTGAGACTCGGTTAAATTACTGGGAATTAATTTAATCCTTTCAAGCTTGCTTTAAAACCTTGTTAGGATGTGTCCAGAGCAGCCTTTGTCTGTGTTCTAAGTTATCTCACGCCTAAGGTGATATGTTTCCAATCACTCTCTCCAGTGTCTATCTATTAAAAGGTTTTCCTGCTCTGGCTGGTGGGAACACAAACTATACCCAACTCTGTCTAAGTCACAGGAATTATTTAGTTTGCTGCCTCCTGATGGTTCTGTCCCAAGCTATGAGTAAGAAGTATCTCTCACACATGTGTAGATCAGTACCCAGCCAAAAAGGTCAGGAAAGCTTTCTGCATATCTCTGGAGCTCTCTCTTCCTCTGTGCAGCTGACTTCTGTCTTGTAAATTTAACTGCCTTGGCCTCCCAGAACTCTAATCCCCGTCTCTTCAATGAATTGAGAACTCTGGGCTCTCCTTGGGTTTCATTCCCTGTGCTATGGTTTGGAAAATTCTTTCAGACCTTAGTCTGAGGCAGTTATAGAGCTCTCTTTGTTTGTTTTCCACTATCATTGTTACTCTGCCAGTTGTCCAATGTTGAAAGGCATTGTTTCATATAGAGTGTTCATTTCTTAGTTAAGATGGAAAGTAAATTTGGTCCCTGTTACTCCATCATATTAAGAAGACTAAATCCCATGCATCCTTTTATGGCTATAAAATAAAACCTACAAAGATAAAATACAAAACAGGTCTTTATACTCTGCGAAACTCTGAAAAGCTCAAATATATAAGCCTGCACACATTTGCATGGCCCTTGTGCATTTCATTAATTTGAAATTAGTGTGTGGTTCCCTCTTAGTGTTTAAAAAGCAAAAATTAAGTGCTGCAAAAGGTGAGAGCATTAACAAGAATAAGTAAAGAGAATCAAAGATAATGGTGACTTATGGTTACCAGGAGGAAAAGGGGAGAGAGGGATAAGCTGGGAGACTGGGACTGATATATACATGCTGCTATATAACATAAAATAGATAACAGATAAGGACCTACTATCCAGCACAGGGAACTCTTCTCAATACTCTGTAATGGTCTACATGGGAAAATAAGCTGATTCACTTTTCTGTACGGTAGAAACTACAGAAGACTTTAAATCAACTATACTCTGATAAAAATTTTTAAGAAAAGGATAATGGTGACTTAACCGTGCAAGTGGTTAATAGTTTTTCATTACCGAATAGCTGCTTACATTTCTATAGTGCTCATCTCCAGAATACCAACCCATAGCACCAAACTTGGTCTTTTCTCTTTTTTCTGATCACATCATTAGACTATTTCTCAGCCTCCTTTAAGTTACATGTGACTGTTTACCAGTAGAAAATGAGAGGAAGAGGTAAGTACCACTACTTGGCCCAGGTCATGCAAACCTCCCATACAGAACCCACTGTGTTTTTCCATCTATTGGGATGTCCCTGAAAGTCACATATGGAAGTTGGCAAAGCCACAGGAAAGAAGGAACCGAATTAGCACTTGCAGTAAAGTTATTCACCTCAGAAATTCCTGTTTTGATTTTATGTGAGCAGGAAAATAAAAACAAAACCCCTCATATTAGATACTGATTTGGGGGAGAATTTATCTTGCTTAAAAAGCAATCTATTATACCTCAGACATGCCATCACTTAAGAGTAATTGTGGGCTTCCCAGGTGGCGCTCATGGTAAAGAACCCACTTGCCAATGCAGGAGATGTAAGAGACACAAATTTGATCCCTGGGTGGGGAAGATCCGCTCCAGTATTCTTGCCTGGAGAATCCCATGGACAGAGGTGCCTGGTGGGCTACAGTCCATGGCGTCCCAAAGAGTCAGACACATCTATAATGACTTAGCACATACAAACAGCAATTGTAGTTTAAAATGTTTTTATTAATCATTACTTACTGAAGATATACAAGAATATCTTCTACACAAATTATAACAGGGTTAATTTTAGATGAATCATTAACAACATAAAGAAATAAAATCCTCCTTTCCATAGAAACCCTAGGTATTATCAATTTTAAAATAAACAGGAAAATTCATATATATTCATAACCCTGTGGTTTGCAATCTGACTTGTGGTTCAAGGCAGAGGATAATTTGAGCCCCCAAAGGCCCTCCTAATCTTTCAGAGAAGAGATAACCAGAGAGAAGAGTGTTTTTTTTCTGTGCCTTCCCCTTTAAGTTACATTGCTACTAATGTGTCTTATCTTACAAATGGTATGCCAATGCACCTCGTGTTTAAGATTAAAATCCTATGGGATGTTTGAAAACTCCAAATTAGAGTTAAGCGGTCCTAATATTTTTCTAAACTCTCTCACCAATTGAGCTTTGTGTCTAGGCCTCTGGTCCCACATTTAAAAATTGCTTTTGTAATAGCAAGCATCTGTGTGTTTCTCTTAATTACATAGTAAAAGGCTCATTTCAGTTTCAATATTGGATCCATTCCTCAGTAACTAGAAGAGACATCAAGTTGTAAGCTAATGAACTAGAGTAATTATGTAAGCCACTTTCCTACTCATACTGAACACCACAGAAGACAACTTGGAAGAAAAATTACAGCCTTATACTTGGCACACACATGCGTGCACATAAGTGCTTTTAAATGTTGTTACAAGTTTTTATCTAACTATTCCTTGGGACTTGCAAGTGAAAAACAACTTAGTTACATAGGTTATAAAGTAAACATACCACACCAGAAGGAAAACGCAGTTTTAAAAAGATATGCTTTGTAGATAAGGTTAAGTTCAGGATGTGACTTTTTTCTTTTCAGGGGTTGGGAGGAAAGAGGTTGGAGGGAGAAAATGAGAAAATATGAATAAATTATAAAGGAATCACATGGATATATATTACAGAAATATATTTATTTTATATATTACATATATAATATATATATATACATTTTGTAATATATATATGGTACAAGAGTATATTACAGAAAGAAAGAAAGAGCACACTGAAAATGATATCCTAGATATTGAACTCAAATTTTCTGCAACTCCCATATGGAAAGACTGAAATACTAAATTAATCAACTAGTAACAATAGAAAATTATGTAATTTGGATTCCTTTGTAGTACATGATAATTAGAAAGGCTGAATAAGATATCCCTTTCCCAAATAACTGTGGACTCATTCATATAAATCATCGTTAAGTAGATTTTTGAATTTTAATGGTAAGGTAAGGTAAGGTAAAGTCACTCAGTCGTGTCCGACTCTTTGTGACCCCATGGACTATAGCCCACCAGGCTCCTCAGTCCATGGAATTTTCCAGGCAAGAGTACTGGAGTGGGTTGCCATTTCCTTCTCCAGAGGATCTTCCCAACCCAGGGATCGAACCTGGGTCTCCCACACTGCAGGCAGACGCTTTAACCTCTGAGCCACCAGGGAATTTTAATAATTATATTTTTATTGAAATAGAGCTCATCCATTTTCAACTATCAATTAAAAAGTTGCATATATTTATAATTTTATAAGGTAGTTCAGACAGGTGAGTATAAGATTAAAAAAACTCACCAGTCCAAGATGGGACAAACCACCATGGATGTTGCAGCATAGAAACAAGATTTTATTTCTTTCTACATTTTCAGGCATTAAATAAATTAAAATAATTCTATTGACTGAGTCTAATTGTCTTAACCTCTACTTTATACTGTCAAGCAATTCTTTCACTTTGAATACCTTCTGTTATGAGAGGAGGAGATCTAAATGTTTCGAAATCTATTTGATTTCATTTAAAAAGCACAGAAATGAGAGTAAACAAAGCTAATGAGTTTCCCTATTTATGAATATTATTGTTTTCAGTTCAGTTCAGTCTTTCTGTCATGTTCATGTCTTTGATACCCCATGGACTGCAGCACACCAGGCTTCCCTGTCCATTACCAACTCTCTGAGCTTGCTCAAACTCGTGTCCATTGAGTCAGTGATGCCATCCAACCATCTCATCCTCTGTCGCCCCCTTTTCCTCCTGCCTCAATCTTTCCCAGCATCAGCGTCTTTTCCAATGAGTCAGTTCTTCACATCAGGTGGCCAAAGTACTGGAGTTTCAGCTTTAGCATCAGTCTTTCCAATGAATATTCAGGACCGATTTCCTTTAGGATTGACTGGTTTGATATCCTTGCAGTCCAAGGGACTCTCAAGAGTCTTCTCCAGCACCATAACTCAAAAGATCCTTCAACTGTTGTTTTAGAGATTGACCAAATCAACTATTATTTTAGAGAAATAAAAACTTTAGGAAACCATAAATATATTATCTTAAAATCTTGAAGAGTTCCATTTTTTAATTTTTTGGTTGAGGTTTATCTAGTCATTATGTTCCAAACAGCAATCTTTAATAGGCCATAATGTAAAGGAAATAACATGTCTTTTATTTAATTTGGACTTCAGGATGCTCACCATGGAAGAACAAATTCCATGTCAAAGCTTCCTTATCAGTAGAAGAAGCTGATTACTTTGAAATAACTACAAAAAGAAATAAATCCTAGGTTGTTGAAATTGGAAATGCTATTTCCAGTTGTATTGTATTGATCAATTATCAGTACAATTGTGTTTCTGGGATTGTATTTTTGATTAAGTATCTGCATCAATGCACAACTCCCAAGTAAAAGATATCTAATTTGAAAAATTAACTACAAAACTCATGTGGCAATCAAGCCTGGAAATAAAAACTGCAAAGTGGGTGGGAATAGTTGAGACTTGCACAAGAAGGAAAAAACTGAGTGCAATATTTCCATTTGGGACAAGGAGCAAACTCAAAATACAGACAAATAGATGAACCATTTTAGAGGAAGGATATAGTGAATGAAAAGAGAACTTTTCCTTTTAAAATGGACTGTGTATATTGGCAGCTAAAGACACTAAATTATTTCTTTATTTTAGTAGATTTAGGTCACAACAGATAAGTACTAAAATTGGGTTTCCAGAGTATACATTATGTGACTAAATTGAAACATGAATATCCATTGCTCAACTGCTAAGTATTGAGGTTGACAACTTGAAAACTGAAGTTCAAAGACATTGTTTCTGTGAACATCTAAGACCTTTCATCTCAAGCATTAAGTTATATCATAAAGGTAATGTAAATAATGTCTTTACATTTTAAAGGAATAATTATGAAATAGTTTCCTCATGAGAAAATCCAAGGATCTCAAAAAAGAACCTCAGTTCTTCACAGAAACACATAGATGCAGTATTGGTTAATCAGAGTTCCTCAGACAGACAGAACTATTAGGGTGTGTGTGTGAATGGTTCATGTGATTATGGTCCCATGGAAAGTTACAACACGGCCTAAGTGTCAAAGTGCCTGTGTCAGAATCCTGTCTCCAAACTTACTCCCTGAGTGACCCTGGACAAGCTAATGCAAAGTGCTTCTGATTTTTGATTAGCAAATTAGGGATAATAACTTAAGTCCTTACTTGTACTGTTTTTATTGTTGTAAAGATTAAATGAAATGAGATTTCACATGTAAAATACCTAGAAGAATAACTAGCACATAGTAGGAACTCACCAATAATACACTATATTACACAAAATTCACTGCAACAAAATTCTTAAAAATCATTGCTTTGCATATTTTTCCTTTTCTACTTGATATTTCTCAGTTTCATACACAAACCCATGGTTTTCACTTGCTTCACCCATTTTTCTAAGTGTTCAGTAGCACGTATAATAAAACTTATGTTAAAAGGTTTTAACACAATCATAATATGAATATATCTTATACATATAGTGATTAACCAGCATGGAGTAGTTATTAACTGCCATCAAGAGAACACAAAGCAAAGTAAGAAGAGTAAAATATGTTCATTTTTCTCAAATAATATCCCAGTTGAAATAATAAATGTGACTTAATAAATTAATAAAGAGAAAATAATCCTAGACATTATTATCATACAATGGGACAAGAATTCCTCATGGTATTAGAGGGGAACAAGGATTCCCAGCCTTCTCTCCTCCTCTCCATCTCAGAAGAGCTAACCTGTTGGCAAAACTGAATTTTGGGTTTGTTTATGTACAGTAAGGAGAATGAGTAAAGCAAACAAAAGGTTAAAAAAAAAAAAAGGCAGACAAGTGGGTAGATCTGCATAATAAAGAGGAGGGAGAGGGAGGAAAGAAAGAGGTGGGGAGAAGAACAAAATTCCTTGGGGTAAGTAAGTATCCTGGGTAAGTGGACGGTAGTGACCCAAAGTCTAGAATTGCTATAAAGTGCAGGATATTATATGGATAGCTGGCTGTTCTTTTAAACTTCACCCCATCTTTTTCTGCTTTTGGTTCACCCCTTGTTTCATCCTACTGTTTGATTTTGCTGGAGCCTGATTTTGAGACCTTACTCTAATTGCATTTGTCCCCTCATTTCTTTGAGCAGGCTCATGGTCATATTCCCTCCTGTCCCAGCACTGTCACTGATCCATGCTACTGATTCATGCTATTGAGTGAACCACCTCTGGTGTGACCCCAGAAATCATTTTCCTCCTATGGCTCCTTGTCTGGGGTGAAACAGAAGTGCTCAGACCTTACCAGCCAACCCCTGGCCCCTGGTGTTTGAGTGTCAGAGAGTAAGAACAAAGGTTAGTTGATGCTAATTACTTAATACCTGAAATTGTTTTCTAGCATATTACTATGAGACAAGTAGCATTCAGGGTAATTAAAGGGGAGACAAGCCGAGGGTCAAGAGATTATAATAGTTAAGTGGTGAATTACAAAGGCTTGTAAAAGTAACTGCTCCCAAAGAGATGCCTATAAAGAGAACCAACAGACTGTGGCAACCACAAAGGTAAGAGAGGCAAAATATAATTAGGACAGTTACTTTGAGGTCTCATTATGGGATAACATCAGGACAGTCATGAAACTATCAAATATGATGATGGAGTATTAGATTGGGTGGGTACTGACACTAATATAACCAAGGTCAACTTGCTTCAGAGATGGTAATATCTTGCTGTACTGGAGTTATGCTGGATATGGAGAACAAGACAAGTTATTTGAGTCTCTCTAAATGTTTGCTGAAACCACAGGATGAAACTGCTTCCTCAGTAGGGAGAAAATGAAAACAATCATATCAATGCCTCTAAAGAAACATCCAAAGAAGTCCTGATTTATGAAGACCTACATGATGGTTTTTAAAAGGTATAAGGGTTTCTAAAATTTCCACAAAGAGAAGAAAGTAGAATTAACTCTAAATTGACTCTTTTTCAGGTACTATCACATAAAGATATTTCTGGACTTCTTAGTTGAAGGCATTCCTTTTTTTTAATAAAGGAAATGATTGACAACTACTCTGTGAGTGAATAGTTACTTTTTATAAACTCCTGCTCGTGCCTAATAATGTCTCCTAGGGAGTTCAGTTGGAGAAGGCAATGGCACCCCACTCCAGTACTCTTGCCTGGAAAATCCCATGGACGGAGGAGCCTGGAAGGCTGCAGTCCACGGGGTCGCTAAGAGTCAGACATGACTGAGCGACTTCACTTTCACTTTTCACCTGCATGCATTGGAGAAGGAAATGGCAACCCACTCCAGTGTTCTTGCCTGGAGAGTCCCAGGGACGGGGGAGCATGGTGGGCTGCTGTCTATGGGGTCGCACAGAGTCGGACACGACTGAAGCGACTTAACAGCAGCAGGGAGTTCAGTAATCCAGATTGGGGGAGGATCAACTCCACAAACTAAGTCAAAGGTTTTGACGAATCAGGACCAGCTTTTCTGAAATGCTGGTAGTGCTTCAGTGTAACCTAGGATTCAGTAACCTGTGTGTTAGTTAAGGTAAAATCTTCAAGAGCTTAAATCTTACACTCGAGTTCCAGATCTCTGAGAGTAGCAATTTCATAATGGAGAGTCAGTTGCTGAGTTTTGCTTTGAGTTATTTCTTTCCATGATCTATGACATTCATAAAAGAATATCCATTCCAAAAGAGTTTCAAAATGACATTTATTATGTGTCCCTATGTCCAAAGCTCTGTTGGGTTGTTTTGCTAAGGCGTGTTTTTTAAAAATACCATTCTTCCACAGTGTAAACAGGAAAGATTTGGAGTGGGTGGATTAGTCAGAGGATGGAACCAGGGAAAGCATTTGGGGATGGAGACTTATTATGGAAGCATAAAGTGAGAGAAGTGACATTTCTTGGCTCAGTTCCCAGTATTGTTTGCCAGACATGTTCTGCGTGTGAAACAAGGAGCATTCACCCCTGATAGTACCATTTTCTAATCAACTGGAAGTACCTTTAAGGGAAATTAAAATTCCAAAGGATTAGTTAAAATTAACCTTTGATAACTTGCCAAAGGCAAACATGAAGAACAGAAGCAACACTGAGGAGCCTCACTAGTTTCACTTCTGTCATCTGTAGTAAATGATTAAGCTTTGCCAAAAGCAAACCAGTTACTTGTCCTTACTGTGTTTTAAAGATTCACGTAACTCACTCTAAGACAGTAACTGTGTCCCAAAACAACTGGCAGTGAGTCGTGAAATGGTCTTCTTCAACCGAGTTTCAGTCATTTGAGCAGTGTTGCCAAATCATAAGGCTCATTTTCCATGTTCCTAAACCTCAATCCTGTTAAGTTAGGCTACAGAAAAAAAAAAAGGAAAATAAATTAAATCCAGCTGTGATCATTCTGCATCCCTCCACATAACCCTAGAGATGTTTATGCGACTCCAAGGTTTCAAGGAACATGTTATGAAAATCCCTGCAAACTCTTTGTTGTTTACACTGAAATTCCCAGGAAGAATTAGAAACTTCAATAACTGTGAGGAAAACAGGAAAAGGGGCCTTTGGTCAACACTTAACCTCTACTGTGGCTTTCAGTGGTAGAGCATCCGAAGAAACGACACCAGTTATCTGTAGGAAGAATTTGGAGAAGGGTGTTTTTACCTTAAAATTTAACGTGTTCCCTAAAATTGTTAGCTAAGTAACTAGTAAAGAAATGTGAGGGTGGAGGCACACCGGAGGCACATTTCCTCCCGGAGCAACGTAAGCGAGAAGCTGCAAGTTTAATATGTTCAAGATTACGTTAGTGAGGACAAGAATGTACAGTTTTAGACATGGGGAAATATTGTCTGTGTCTAAAGAAAACCTACATGAAGTAGCTTTTAAAATTCAAAAAGCCTAGGAAGCTGGTTCAAGGGAAGCCCTGATCCTGATTCTGAGCTTCAACTCCGTTCTTTTACCTGTTCCCTGTTTCATTCGCAAGCCCAGGCATTAATGAAGGATTAAAGTGATTCTTCTAAATTCATCACAGGAGGGAGCTGAAACACCTAAGATTTTGATTGAAGAAACTTTCTCATTCGTAAATTTACACCAGGCAGGTAACTGTTCAATTAAATGGTTCTTTGTGTATATAAATGTTTCTCATTTTTAGTAAGTTTAGAAATCATCATGAATCAGACTTTCAGAAATGTTGTCAGAAATGTCTGAGATGTTTCCTTCTAGCTTTTTCTCAAACTGACGTGAGAGAAGGCTCTCAGAGAGAGGTTCCAAAGCCTCTCCTTCGCTCCCATGGTTGCTACTGAATTAGGAGGAGCTGCGGTAACCAAGGACCATATTCCTTATATGGACTTAAGTAGCGTGCTCTTCAAAGATCTGTGCTTGCTTGCATTGTGCCAGCTCAGCATTGGCTGTTCTCAAGGGAAAAAATTGTGAAACTTCACAAACCTGAGTTAGAATTAGAGATCATAGCAGCCAAGTCATAGTTCATGGTCAAGTGCCAACAGTTTTGCCACTCAGGGGAGTCAGGATGAAGGGCATCTTGTTGATATGGACTGCCAGTGTCAGAAAGGTGAAGTTCTGCCTCCTAAACCACCACACCCATTTAAGAGTTTTTCCTTAAAAAGAAATTGACTGCCAGTGAAGATTTGAAATGCAGAAGGGAAAGTTGGTGGCATAAGGTTTTAAAAAAAATCTATACTTTGGAACAGAAAAGAAATAAAGCAACTAATTCAGAGCTGAATGAAAATAGAATTTGGGATGAAGAAAATCATATGATGTGAAAATGGGGGAAAATGGAAAAATTAGAAAAATACAACATAACAGACCAGGTAATGCTGCAAACTTAAAAACTACAATAATTCAGTTTCTTACTATGTTTGCCTTTTAAGTATTAACTAAATTTGAAATATTTCTAATGATGGTCAATTTAATACTTCTGGCAACTTAAGTTCTTGGCTGAACTTCCTAGTGCTATTTATGGACATTTTCCCTCGCCTGCCTGTAAAAATACATCACTGAAATATTTTTAACAGCAAACCCTGTATGAGATAGTTTACTTTCGTGACCTGTCAGATACTTGTGGTTGCTCCTAAGTAGCCTCATTTGTAAACACTGTTTGTGGATTATTTCCCCTCAAATTGGTGTCATCTAAAAAAATAGCAGTAATAAGTGTATTCATTAGAATGCACTATATATGGCTAAAACTTCACTTTACATGATTTCACACCACTGCAAGCATTTTGGTTACTTCCAGGAATAATTTTTAGATCTCAGTAGCCCTGAAAAAGGATCTGCTTTCTCTTTAATACAAACCAAAGCTGCTGCCATGTTATTTTTCTTTAATCTTCAGCACTGTAAGTAACAAGAACGGAGAGCATAAACAAAACAAACAAAAAAAGAATTTATTTTTAAAATGAGCTATAGGGGTGGGGGTTTTAGACAAGTATAAAGTACCATTCTCTACCAGGAATATACTCACATTATATAGATCAGAAATGGCAACCAATGTGTTGTATGAAAGGAGAGAAGGTTAGCACTCCCCTTGACAAGGATGGAAGAGGCTCTCGGGCCTGACAACACGCATACGGTTAAGGCATTGCCACCTACTTCGTGGCATCTAACCACTGTTTTTTGATCCACCTCCCAGAATACTGGAAATAAAAGCAAAAATAAACAAATGGGATCTAATTAAAATTAAAAGCTTCTGCACAACAAAGGAAACTATAAGCAAGGTGAAAAGACAGCCTTCTGAATGGGAGAAAATAATAGCAAATGAAGCAACTGACAAACAACTAATCTCAAAAATATACAAGCAGCTTATGCAGCTCAACTCCAGAAAAATAAATGACCCAATCAAAAAATGGGCCAAAGAACTAAATAGACAAACGCAAGACAGCAAAAGAGACACAGATGTATAGAACGGCCTTTTGGACTCTGTGGGAGAGGGAGAGGGTTGGATGGGTTGGCAGAGTGGCAGTGCAACATGTGTGATATCATAAGGGAAACGAATCGCCAGGCCAGGTTTGATGCAGGATACAGGATGCTTGGGACTGATGCACGGGGATAATCCAGAGAGAGGGTGTGGGGCGGGAGAGGGGAGGTGGGGGTCGGGATTGGGAGTTCATGTATACTCGTGGCTGATTCATGTCAATGTATAGCAAAATGAATACAGTATTGTAAAGCAAAACAAACTAAAAAAATAAAAATTAATTAATAAAAAAATAATAATAAATGAAATTTGAACAGAAATGGCAACCAAGTTTCCCTGCATGTGTTTTTCATGGCCATTGATCACTTGCTATGGAGAATCACATTAAGAAGGGCTTAGAGGTCTAGTTCAGGCTCAACAAGAGAAAGTGTTCTAATTTGGAAATCTTCAAGAATTTTCTCAAAAATGTTAAGTTTAGAAGAATCATGGTTACATTTGGCAAGGAGAAATGTTCTAGCCAGTACACAGCACAGAGATGTTTATCTCTACCCACTACTACTATTAGAATACTACTAGTATTCTACTGAATGAATAAACTCATTTTTTTTTTAAATTAAAGATCTCTAAGACATTTAGAAGAGCTGTTATAGTAGTTATTCATAGTTTGGTAGTAATTAGTTAAATAATCTAACCCCTAGGTGAGATCAATTGAGCCATGGGAGTGAAATGGGAATTGATTATGGGAGAAGAGAAGAAGTAACAATTTGTGGGCAGGAGACACTAGAAGCCTTCCTAACATGTAAAATTCTTTTGAGAGATTTTGGCTGTCTGGATTGTCAATGTCTTATCTAGGTCACTGATGAAAATATCAAATGGAACAAGGCTTTGGTTTGACACCTGCTAAACATTATTTAAGGCCGACATCAAACCATTTGTAACCATTCTATTTATAAGTTTCCTGAGCACCCTTCTGAGTTTCCAGATATAAACTATAGTAGTGCTCTTGGCACTTGGCTGGTAGATTTGCCTGAAAATACAGATCTCTGAATTACCATAGGAATTTTCTTTCATAACTTTACTTTACTCTGTAGCTCCAGGATGGTGGAAATTGCATGAGACAAAGATAGAAAGATTTGTATTTTAGCTCTAGAGCTCTAGCTTTAGTTAATTGTGTCATTTTGTACAAATTGGTTAATCTCTTTGGACCTCAGAAATGAAGGTCATCTGAGATCAGTATTTCCCAACCTATCAGCCTCAAATTCCAGAATGTCCTATCTACGGCCAAGGGCCCACAAATACATGTGCACCCAGAATTGTCTGACTAAGTACACTACCACATGTGGAAGACTGTGGTTACTGTCTCCAAAGAGGACTTTTGAAAATGGAGGAAAACACTGTCATAGTTTTGAACAAGCTTCTTTCTCTCTTAAGTTTTAATACATAGACCCCTTCCTCTATATTTGACAAGAGTAAGAATAATCACTTCTGTTTTACAGTAAAATATCCTTGAGGCATAGAAAAGTATAATTAAGCTCTCCCATACTATATTCCCTGGTGGCTCAGATAAAGCGTCTGCCTGTGATGCGGGAGACCAGGGTTTGATTCCTGGGTCGGGAAGATCCCCTGGAGAAGGAAATGGCAATCCACTCCATCCATGGGGTCACAAACAGTTGGACACGACTGAGCAACTTCACAGATATTATATGATGGCTTCATCACTGTAATAGGAATTGACTGCTATTGTTTGAGTAAGTTTGTTTTCTTTAATTAAGTACCATATATGATCTTTATTATATTTGGTTCCTTTCCCTGATGATAATTAAACAAACAAATATGTGACTACATAATTGATTTGATTAAAATGTCCTTTGAGTAAGAGATTTCAATGAGAAACAGGAGCAGTGTTCAGTGAGCTACTTTTACAAAAGATGTAATTTGACTTTTGCCAGAAATGACTGGTGGAGTTTCCCTGTCAGCTAACATGAGCTGGAGAACCTTGGCCGTCTGCAGGGCTAGCTACATGGTGCCAGATACTCTTCACACTGCCAGGAGATACCTCATCTGTGATGTCAAAACTCACAAGACAGTTGAGCTCAGAATGCAGGCTATGTACTCAGTAGGACACCAAAAAAAGTTGCTTGGGTCATACAAACTGTATTTGGAACTGACGTCTTTGAGAGATCAAAATGCCATTGATATTTTAAAAACTTTAATCCTAACGAGCCTTCACAGGGAGAACACATGTAGGGAGCTACAGACACACTTATGTCAGATGTCTTAACTGTTAAATGCCAGGAATTGTGGAATTTCTTAATTGTATCTAGGAAGATCACATTGTCCATTTCCAAGGGTTGATGAGGTTAAAAAAATTCTAACCAGAAAATATGATATTCCAGCTTAAAAGTGGAGGTTTAGCAGGATAATACATAAATTCAATGATTCTTTTCTTTCAGACCTACGGACTTTATGCTGTAGGTAAGGGATACACTGTGAGTTTCCTTCGTTCATGAACTTGTTTAGGCAAAAAGTCTTAGCCATTGGCTGACTAAATAATATGTTTTATGTATTTGTACTGTTATCTGTTAAATGTACTATTAGCCACTATCGTGACTAATATAATCTTAATTTGTCAAAAGGTATTAACAACATTAGTGGCTAAGAGGTAAAGAAACCACCTGCCAATGCAGGAGACATGGTTTGATGCTTGGGTCAGGAAGATTCCCTGGAGAAGGAAATGGCAACCCACTCCAGTATTCATGCCTGGGAAATACCCTGGACAGAGGAGCCCGGTGGGCTACCATCCATGAGGTCACAAAAGCATTGGCCATGACTTAGCAACTAAACAACAACAACAACATATGTATATATTTGTTTAATCTACCGATCTTAGGAGTTTAAGAAGTATCACATAGGGGGTCAATGAAATTTCGCTTGTAAAGGACCTTCACTGTGAAAAGGTTAGGATTCAGTCTTAATGAATTTCAGGTAGACAGGCTGGTGGAGAGATATTTTTGGCAAAGGAGATTTCTTGCTACAGCTGCCTGTATGATAAAAGAAAGAGCAAAGCACATCTTGAGAAAAAGCAACCTTAACCAGCATTCTACACGCCACAGACTAAATTTTACTTGTAAGAATAAAGCTTAGTGTAAGAAGTGATTTCTCTCCCAAATCCAAGATGCTACCTTATTTCTAAGTTATTGGACCAAATAATAACAAAAACAACAGATTCTAGGTATTATATACCTCTAAATCACTGGTACTTTAAAGTTAGTGAAACTAGATAACACCTATTTGCTGTAAGAGGCAAAAAATGATAAAGTACTAGCTAGAAGAAATATTAAACTGCTATAGGATAAGAGTTGGGGTTTTCCAGGAGGCACAATGGTAAAGCATCCGCCTGACAATGCAGGAGACGCAGGTTCAACTTCTGGGTCAGGAAGATCCCCTGAAGAAGGAAATGGCAACCCACTCCAGTATTCTTGCCTAAAAAATTCCATAGACAGAGGAGCCTAGGCTATGGTCCATAGGGTTGCAGAGAGTCAAACATGACTGAGCGAATGAGCATACACACCATACATAGCTTTAAGAGGCTCAAGTGAAGCTAGTTATGGCAAGCGAGGTGGCTACCGCCCTCTAGTGGTTAGTGATTCTCGCTCTCTCTCACCTCAAGTACCCTAGACACTTTGCTAAGAAGTTTCCAGTTTCCTCTTATTCAATCAAAGCATCTCAAAAAAAAAAAAAAAAAGAAGAAGAAGAAAGAAAGAAAAGAAAAGAAAAAGGAAATATAGAAAAAAGAAGTTTGCAATCTATTTCCATTCTCATCTTCAAATCCTAAGAGATTTTATCTCCCCAGTTAAAGGCACACATATATATTCATATACATATAGTTGGGTTTTGCTGTTGCTCTCATAAATTTTTGCATTTAACAAAAAACATTTCTTGAATATTTACTACAAAACCATTTACACACAAAAAAATTATTCGTAAAAAGTATGAGATAATCCTTACCTTGAAGAAACTTTTAATATAGGAGAGGATATGACAAACATATAGAAAGAAAGCTTAGTGCCATAAAGAAAGCTGAGCACTGAAGAATAGATGCCTTTCAACTGTGGTGTTGGAGAAGACTCTTGAGAGTCCCTTGGACTGCAAGGAGATCCAACCAGTCAATCCTAAAGGAAATCAGTCCTAAATATTCATTGGAAGGACTGATGCTGAAGCTGAAGCTCCAATACTTTGGCCACCTGATGCAAAGAACTGACACATTAGAAATGACCCTGATGCTGGGAAAGATTGAAGGCAGGAGGAGAAGGGGGCAACAGAGGATGAGATGGTTGGATGGCATCACCGACTCATTGGATGTGAGTTTGAGCAGCTCCAGGAGTTGGTGATGGACAGGGAAGCCTGGCGTGCTGCAGTCCATGGGGTCGCAAAGAGTCAGACACTGAGTGACTGAACTGATACTGATGTACAAACATGAATTTTTTTTTTTACAATAAAGCCAAAGAGTAATAATGTTTTATTTACTAGAAAAGCAACTCTTTGATCTTACATGCTTGACTTACTCGTCACTGAGATGATTTTCAGCATTTAGCAAAATTTTTTTAAAGAAAGTTATAATGGAGAGGATGCCAGTGTTACAAAAATTGACACAGGTTTATGTGTGATGGGGGAGAATGGGGACACATTCCTAGCTGTGTCTCTATTTAAACATGTTCTTAAACTGTTATATTAAATTGTTGCTTTGCTTGTAAGAAGACAAAAGGCTGGTAAGCCATTGTCAATAGTTTCCACTCCTTTTCCAGGTCAATAAAAGGATATTACAGGACTAATTGTCACCCTAATGCCATACTTAGTAGTGAGCACATTGTCTTGTGCATGACATCCAGAAAACATACAACCTAGTACATTTATACTTTATGATTTCAGATTCCTTGCACTCTAGGGATAAAGTTGTTAAGAACAGAAATGGAGGTCTTACTGTTGTTGCTATTCAGTCACTAACTCATGTCCGCCTATCTGCGACCCCGTGGACTGCAGCAGGTCAGGATCTTCTGTTTTCCTCTATGTCCTGGGGCGAGCTCAAATTCATGTTCATTGAGTCAGTGATGCTGTCCAACCATCTCATCCTCTGTCGTCCCCTTCTCCTTCTGCCTTCAATCTTTCCCAGCATCGTGGTCTTTTCCAGTGAGTCAGTTCTTCATGTCATGTGGCCAAAGTATTGGAGCTTCAACTTGAGTATCAGTCCCTCCAATGAATATTCAGGACTGATTTCCTTTAGGATTGACTAGTTTGATCTCTTTGCTGTCCAAGGGATTCTCAAGAGTCCTCTCCAGCACCACAATTCTAAAGCATCAATTCTTCAGCCTTAAGATCCAACTCTCACATTCCATACAGACTACTGGAAAATCATACCTTTGACTATACAGACCTTTGTCAGTAAGTGATGTGACTGCTTTTTAATACGTTGCCTAGGTTTGTCATAGCTTTTCTTCCAAGGAGCAAGCATCTTTTAACTTCATGAATGCAGTGATTTTGGAGCCCAGGAAAATAAAATGTGTCACTGCTTCCACTTTTTCCCTTTCTATTTGCCATGAAGTGATGGGACTGGATGCCATGATCTTAGCTTTTTGAATGTTGAGTTTTAAGCCAGTTTTTTACTCTCCTCTTTCACCGTCATCAAGTGGCTTTTTAGTTCCTCTTCACTTAATGTTTCTATAATCATGTTCAGTAAATTCCTATCACATAAGTAAAAGGATATAATTTATACTCAGCATTGCATTTGATTGTGGATCCACATGTTACACATGTGGAGTTACATGTTACTCCTTTTCTATATGTAAAGGTGTCAGATAATACTGATGAAAGGTACTCTTTTAGTTTAAAATGATTCCTAAGGATTTTTTTAAAGTTTGCCAATGTGTAGAATGAGTCTCTTTTAAATTTTAATAGGCATAAAATTTTTTTTCATTAAGACTATTTTTAGCATACCTGTAAAAATATTGATTTAGAAGATAACATAACTTTGAATGCTCTCATATAAAATGTCTGAAGAACTTAGTTGATTTTATAGGATAAGTATGAACAGATCATATGATATCACAGGAAAAATAACCAATGAAGACATTAATTGCATTAATATAAACTTTGATATTCATATCAATATTGTTCTCTGTCCCAGCCAGGTATATATGAGATATTGTGCTCTTTTCTGGATATCAAAGTTTAATGATGTCAACTTAATCACAGAGTTGTCAGCAGGAAACTTTAGAAGTTGTACTGAGAACAGCTGGACAAAGTGGGGCAAAATATTAAAGATGATATTTTAGCTCATTTTAAATATATGTAAGACTACAGTATAGAAGAAAGGGGAATGGGAAAGGAAAGAGATATTGAGTCTAAACCTAAGCTTAAAACTCCACTGTTTTCTATATGAAATATATCTCAAATTCATACTTTTCTTTCTTCTTATTTAACAAGTCTCCCAGATTTGTCCCAGTCTCTGTACTCTCAGTGTTATTACTTTAATTTGGATTATTTTTTGTAATTCCTTTTCTTCTGGGCTTTGCTAGGTCCCTGTTGAGGGGTGGGCTTTTCTGAAGTTGTGGTGCGTGGGCCTCTCGTGTGGGGCTTCTCTTATTGTGGTGCACAGGCTGTAGGGCTCGTGGGCTTCAGTAGCTGCGGCACAGGGGCTCAGCCGTCGCAGCTTGCGGGCTCCAGGGCATAGGCTCCATAGTGTGGTTCAGCGGCTTAGTTGCTCTGCAGTGTGTGGGATCTTCCTGGATCAGAAATCCGACCTGTGTCTCCTGCATTGGCAGGTGGAGTCTTTACCACTGAGCCACCAGGGAGGCCCCTAATTTGGATTATTATAATAAAAGTGTATCTTATTTTCATAGCACACCCTGACCTCACCCATCTTAATTTGTTACTAAGCATTTCTTCTTAAAATATTATTGATTTATGGAACTACAACAATTCTAAATTATGGCTTTCAATGCCCCCATTCATAGTATATGCTGAATTCACCTAGGCCTTATTTTCTATTATTTCTGATGGGCCATCTACTCAAGTTTGTTCCTTCAATATCTGACAAATATGTCATGTTATTTGTAAGTTCCACAACTTTGTTATATGTCTCATTTACCCACTCCAAACCCTTTGTCTATAAATTTCTCCCTATGCATCTAATTCTTATCCATTCTTTGAGAGACATTACAAGTCATTCTATCCTTGACATCTTCTTAAACTATTCTAACCATAATAATTTTGTATCATAATTCCTATGGTGCATTTTGACTGACATTTAGTACATTTAAAATAATAAGGCAATTACAAAATAACACTTATCCCATAATATTGTTCATCAATTTCACTCTAACCAAATTTTATACTTTGGGGATAGATTTTTCAGGGATGATCCTGATTTATCCATTCCTCTTTTATCCGTGGCCTTGGAGAGAGTGTCATATAATAACCTTGGACTTAGTCGCTTGACATAATTTGGCCAAAGAGGCAGTAGGCAAGTGCAATGAAAGAAAAGAGTTGAAAAATGTTGTGCACTGGGGCTTTCCTTCTCTTGCTGCTCTTTGGAATCCCGAGACCAACCATGTGAGAGAGCTTAAGCTATCCTGGTGGAGACACGTGGCCCCAGTTATCCTTGCTCCCTGTTTCAGGGTCAATACCAACTGAAAGCCAGTATCAACTGCCAGACATATGAGTGTGACTGCCCTAGAGCCACCAGCCCCTAACCAACCCAACCAGCCCGTTGCAGCTGTGTGACTGAACCCAAGTGAAACCAACAGAAGAACTAGTCAATAGGCACTGCCAACTCACAGAACTGCTAGTTAAAAAAAAAGATTGTTGTCCTAAATCATTGCTTTCAGGGGTGGCTTGTGTTGAAGCAAAAGCTGCTGGATACAACAGTTCTTCATCAAGTATTAGATCTGCTTCAGCATCTGTACTGTGAATTATTTGAGAGCAGGAACCATGAAGTCTTTCCTGAAATCTTCAGTATTTTAGCTAGTCGATATTGCATAGACAATTTGATCAAAATTTTCCCTTAATAATTTTAATATTGTTTCATTGGTACCATAAGGATGAAATTACCAGTCCTTACAAATAACATCGCTTGCATTTTCTAATTTTAGGTAGGATAAATGTTTTAAAATACAAAATTCATGATAAGTGTAATCTTGGATTGGAACTTAGATTTTTAAAAAATTTCTATAAAGAATGGTACTGAGACAATTGACAAAATCTGAATATGGATTACATACTTGATGATAGCAATTTATCAATGCAAAACGTCCTCAATTTTATAATTACATTACAGTTATATAAGAGAATGATTCAGTAAAAATACTGGTACTAAATTTACCAGTACTAAACAAGTATATACGTAGAGAGGGGCAAGAAGGGGATGAGACAGAGAGACAGAGAAAACAGAGTATGGCAAATCGCCAGAATCTGGTGAGTCTTAGGTGAAGGGTAAAATGGGATTCATTATACTACTCTTATACCTTTTTATATGTTTGGAATTTTTATTCAAAATAAAAAGTAAGAAAAAAAGAGGTAAGAGCTACTGCTCACCAAGTAAACACTTACTCATAAAAGATGTAAGTCACTATTGTTTAAAATGGAAAGTCTGTTGGACGCTAAGAATAAGCTGACAGTTACTCTATCAGCTCTGCTGTCATCATTCATTATCCTAAGGAATTTGTTCTTTAGTACGTGATGAAGGATTGGAGAAGGAACAGCAGGCCATGTTCAGCGAACGCTGCGGACTGAGTGGCCAGAAATAAACTTGGGGATTTTAAGGCTTACCAGATCTTGTAACAAATACAAAATTTACCAGTAGATTCTAAAAACAAGTGCTTTCCAATATTATTCCTAGAAGTAGTGTGGAGATATTCCTACCATTCCGCTCTAAGAGTATGTCTCACTGCAGTGAAGAGCTGTTTGCAATTAATAAATGATAAAAGAGGAGAGATCACACTAAAAATTTTTTTCCTTTGGGTAGGTGATCCAGAACTGAAACTCAAACCATTTACTGATTTTCTAAATGTTCAGTCTTTTTCTCTGCAGACTAAACTATGGAATTCCTAGGAATTTAACACAATGACCCCAGTTAAAATTTATCTGAAATTCTTTGACTTCTTTACTCTTGTGTATATGTACAAATAAGAAAAACCTTCATTTTCTGTAAAACTTCTGGAATGCTGCAGACTTATTTGATATATTTATTATTTAAGGGAAATTTTTAAAAGAAGAACTTTAATCTTTATTTACAAATTGTTAAAGATACTGTTTTATTGAAATATAAATGAAAACAAACAAAACAATCTGAAATTAAACTTCAAATGCTTAGTTCCAAACGTTTTAAGAGGGTGGATATTTTCTTTAGGCATTTTAGGCAATGATTTAAACATTTTTTTTTTCAAATTATTGATTTTAGTAAGAAGTATAGCTTAAAAGTCAAACTCATTTATGCTGCTTCTGGATTGGACTTAGTTAAAAATAGTGGCCTTTTTCCTGCTGCTGCTGCTAAGTCACTTCAGTCGTGTCGGACTCTGTGCAACCCCATAGACGGCAGCCTGCCAGGCTCCACCATCCCTGGGATTCTCCAGGCAAGAACATTGGAGTGGGTTGCCATTTCTTTCTCCAATGCATGAAAGTGAAAAGTGAAAGGGAAGTCGCTCAGTCATGTCTGACTCTTAGCGACGCCATGGGCTGCAGCCTACCAGGCTCCTCAGTCCATGGGATTTTCCAGGCAAGAGTACTGGAGTGGGTTGCCATTGCCTTCTCTCGGCCTTTTTCTTAGATATTCTTAAATAGAAGCATTGAATTAAAACATAGGAATGTTGAGCTTTGCTGCAATTGACAATTTGGGGAATAAGAGATAAACACATAGACCATTAACCAAAGTATTGGTTAAGTAAGGATCAAAGAGGGAAAACTCTGGTTGAAATAGAATTTTTTTTGAAAGTATGCTCTAATTTTTCATTACTGATGGAAAATAAGTCCACAGCCAAGATAAAATCTCCCTGTTCATACTCCATCTACACAGTATGCTTAAGTGCAAAGGTAAATGACCCTAAAAGTACTGGACTCATTACTTAGTATCTGTTAACAAAATCATGATCAAGACTTACTGACATGAGCATTTCTTTAACATATCTAAGGCATGTAACTCTAGTAAGAATAAATCAGAGTTAGGAAACAAAGAGTAAAGCTCTCTTAAGAAAAAAAAATCGTTCCTCATTTTTATTTTAAAAATATTTATCGTATAACTTGAATTGCAGTAAAGGAGAAAAACGATTTATCTTGAAATGCTCGAAAACCCAGCTTCTTATATGGTTTTGTGATTTGTTCCCCTTGTATAAATGAGATAATTGGGTCATAATGCTCATTATTTTAAAATACATTTTACCTTTTCTGGCTGAGCCCAGATGCCACATACTTAACTAGCCCTGGTTTAGCTCCATTGCTTAGCACTCCGTCCTGTCATTGTTGGAAGTGATGAGGTATGTCCTAGTTTCTTCCTATTTATAGAACAGAGGCAATGACCAGAAATGACACATGGGGCTTATGTTAGTTGGGGTTTAAGTGAAAGTCAAGTTCTAGGCTTGTATATAAACTTAATGAATGAGGAGTGGGCTCTTCAATAACTTCTCTTCTCCTTGCTTATCACTTTCAACTAACCAATCATATATATACTTAGAAACTGGCAAAGGCAAATTATCTTCTCTTACTTACTAAATAGAAGCTTCTAAATAATTGCAAACCTCTAAATAAATGAAAATTGGGGCTTCCCTGGTGGCTCAGTGGTAAAGAATCCGCTTGCCAATGCAGGAGACATGGATTGATCCCTGAGTCAGGAAGACCTGCTGGAGCGGGAAATAGCAACCCACTCCAGTATTCTTCCTGGGAAATCCCATGGACAGAGGAGACTGGCAGGTTACAGTCCATGAGGCTGCAAAAGAGTCAGAGATGACTTAGTGACTAAACAACAACAACAAAAATGAAAATTAGCACATCCTTGTATCTGTTATTCAGGGAATTTTTTTCTTCCTTGCAGACTGAATCATTAATTGTTCAGTTTTAGTATTTTATATTACTTAAGAGGAAAGAGGTTATCTATTATCTTCTTTAAATCTGTTTACATTCTTCAGGGCTTAGAATGCCATCCTATAAATTAAAGAATATGTGTTCTATTCATCTCAATTATAAATCTTTAAAAGGTCAAGTTGGCCTCTGGATTATGTTTTTCATTCATTCATATAACAAATATTTCTTGAATATGTCATAGACAGGCATGTACTGGCAAGTAAAGAATACATATTGCCCACTCCTATGGGTTTGATATCTTATGCAGGATAAAGCCAATTATATTCTAGTGATACATAATTTCCACTTTTTGAAATGTAAATATGTGAAAAATAATAAATTACTTTCCCTACAGAGAAGCAAGAAATAAAATTTCCAATCACTTTAGCATAATGAAGCAAAAGTGCAGCCTTTCTAGTTTCTATTTATGCTCATCTAATTCTATACAAAGTACTCACTAAGTGGAGTCTGTATCATCTTATTGCTATTTTAATAAATCTTTTCAAAATTTTTACTGCCACTTCTTTTTGATTAGATTTTCTACAAAAGCTTTATATTTTGAGGGACAAGCCAAGCCATTAATAAGGATAATTAGAAAAATATATTAGTTCCATTTACATGTAAAGTTTTATTTAATTCTATTTTATAGAAATGCAACACTTGTTTTGAAAGTAAAAGGCATACTCATGATTTTATTTAATGAGAAAACGCCCAAAAGAGAAATATAATCAGTGTCTTGAAAAAATAAATCTTAAAGGCATATTTAAAACAACTGTATCTTCTTTGGTTCCAAGAGAATGATAGATTAGATGCAGAATATCCTTATGAGAGCTTCCCTGGTGGCTCAGTGGTAAAGAATCTGCCTGCAATGCAGGAGACCTGGGTTCGATCCCTGGGTCAGGAAGATCCTCTGGAGGAGGGCATGGTGACCCACTCCAGTATTCTTGCCTAGAGGATCCCATGGACAGAGGAGCCTGGCTGGCTGCAGTCCATAGGGTTGCACAGAGTTGGACATGACTGAAGTGTCTAAGCAGCAGGAGCAACATTCCTTATAAAGGCCCTGATGTAATCAAAAGAATAATTGTGTCCATTGTCAACAATAAATGAGAAGACTGGAAAGGGTTACCAAAGCTGTAGGACAAATAACAAGATGTAGACCAGAGACAGCTAAGTCAGCGTATCTCCTGATCAAGCGTGTCTTTTAGCAACAAGAAAAAGTGAAGTTGCTCAGTCATGTCTGACTCTTTGCGACTCCATGGACTATAGCCCACTAGGCTCCTCCATCCATGGAATTTTCCAGGCAAGAGTACTGGAGTGGGTGTTCATTAAAGGGAAAAGTCAGTGCCTGGAATATGAGAAAATGTTATTTCTATGTCTTCTATCCAAAATGTTACATGTAATATTGGGTATACCAGGTAAGGTTCAGCAGATGCTAGCTCCATCTTATGGTCATAGAAAACATAGCTGCTTGAATATTTTTATAACAGATTTTGTCTCAAATGACAGAGAAATACAAATTAAACTTTATATCTATTTTTTTATTCAGTAGAAGTGTATTTAGTCAAAACCATTCAGCTATTTTGTTACTGTGGAATATGAAAATGTGAATGCTGTTGACTAGAACTCTATTACTTATATACATGTGTGTGTTTATGTATATATATTATGGATCATTGAGATTATTTAAACAATAAAAATAACACTAGGTTTATGAAAATAGAGTATAATATGCCCAAAGTTAGACTTATATGTTTCACATTTTTCCAGTAATATGATATAACTAAACTTCAATCCTGAATATTCATTGGATGGACTGATGGAGAAGCTGAAGCTCCAATAGTTTGGCCACCCAATACGAAGAGCTTACTCATTGGAAAAGACCATGATTATGGAAAAGATTGAGGGCAGGAGAAGGGGGTGACAAAGGATAAGATGGTTGGATGGCATCACTGACTCAATGAATATAAGTTTGAGCAAACTCCAGGAGATAGTGAAGGACAGGGAAGCCTGGCATGCTGCAGTTCATGGGGTCACAAAGAGTCAGACATGACTTAGCAACTGAATAACAATAGCAAAACCTCAATGATTTTCTGTTTCATAGTTTCTTCTCTCCAAATGTAGCTTAAACCCAAAAGAGAAACTGTAGGTTTTAAATGGTAATGCCAACCTCCTTACTGTTTTTAATACCAAAAATCTTTCTTCAAAGTATGAACCTACATAACATTTTGGAAAAGAGAATAAATTTATTATCTATTGTTATTCAAAATAAAATCACTGTTTTCCAGGCTAAATCCTAGCTAACATACAGATAATATTTGGATATTCAGACATCAGAAAGGAGTTTTTAAACTTAAGTTTAAGAATGGAAGATTTTCACATCTAAACCTCTAGAATGAAATATAACTAGAACTCATAACACTGAAGAAATGCCAAGTGATGCTAACTATAAGGATCACAACATGATCCAAAGTTGTTAAGTTCAGGAGTCTGATATTGATTTATACTTATCTGGTTACTAACCACAACCTACAGGAGTGAAAAGCTAATGCAATGCATTGAAGAAAGGCATTTGTTGGTTTTATGAAGATTAAGCTTTGGACCCCATGCAGCCACACAGTTGTAATATGTTTCTTTAACTATGTCTCTATAAAACTTTTGTTTGTAGGTATGAGGGGCAAACTTCAAACTACAAATCCCTGGAGTTTCAAATAGTGACTATTCCATAAATATTTGTTGAATGAATGTAAGTGCTAAGTAGCTAGACAGATATTATAAATGGATAGAGACCTGAAACAATTTCTAGTATTTTAAATCTGTTTATATTTTCTTGATTTCTTCATTCTATTTTGTGACTAATTACAATGAATTTGTTTCATCTTTTTTCTACTAGTGAAGTAAATTTTAATGTCCTAAAGACAAGTGCTTTAGAAAATGCATTATTAGCACTGCTTTTCCTTATGCCTTTTATTTAGGCTTCATACCAGAACTTGCAAATTATTTTTGTGTTTTGATTTTAACAACAATTCTATTGACAAAAGTAATCAGTATAAGTTCTATTTTATAGATAAGGAGACAGATTCAGAAATATTAAGATAAACTTTCATTAGAACCCAAATCTTCTGATTCTCAAATAAGTTTTTTTTCTAGTAACAATCTAAGGCAGCATTTCTATAAATCAATTTAATATTTCTATATATGCCTCTAAGATTTTCTGGTTAGCCATAAGCGAGCACAATTCAGGTGAAAATTAGTAGATTTTCATATACAATAATTTTCTGTGTAATTAGAAAACAGTAAAGATATTTATGCAGGTGTTTTCCTAAACCAGGAATAAAATGTCTTCAACCATTTCCATTTCTTTAAAAATTAAAATTCAATTATTTACTATATTGAATCCTCCTTCCTATGAGCTAGACAGTATGCTACAATGTAGACATATGCACACACAATACATAACACACACAGGAATGTACCATACAATTTCCCTGTCTCTTACCTCAGAATCTGGTCTTTTACTACATCAGGAAGAGGCAGATTAGTGTGTGCTGAACTGAGCATCAAAGGAACCTGATTAAGAAAATGGTACTGGGAAAAGAGATCTAATATTGTAAGCAAGCCAGTTCTGGGGTGTTAACATTTCTGTTCAGGCTAGTAGTCTGCAAGATGTGCAGGAAAGCAGAGATGGAGAATCGACAGTAGGTAATATTCATGTGATCCCTATAGGCATTCACTAGTGGGGACTAAACGAGAGTATATATGTAATGCAATTTCAGAAGGATACTTCCTAGCTTTAAATAATAATTTAATAATAATAATTTGAAAAGTTTAAATCCCATATGAGAGATTGTTTAACTGTGTTGTGGCCTTCTCACTCCTTCAATCTGCTTCCTCAATTCTTTTATATATATATTTCTTTCCTTCTCATAGTTAAAAATCTATTTTTATAAAGAAGCTAAAAATCATTTCCTCACAACTGCAGAAAGCTAATCTAAAGGCTTGAGTTCCATAACAAGGTATTTCTCTTTATATTGTGGGAGCAACTTAATTTCTAGTAGTCAAGTCTTATGTGACAGTAACATCATATACAAATTTTCCTGTCATGACATTGATAGGATATTGTTTAAAGTTCTAACTACATGAATATTCTGTTTAAGAAGATCTTGTGAGAGACATTTTAATCCCCAGTGCTAGGAAAAGTTGTACTTGACCTAATCAACCAGAACATTCAAATTTCATGGACACTGAATTTTGAATTCATCATATTTACTTCTAGAAAATCAAGGAATTTTCATTTGAGTAAGAACTCCAGCATTTGAGTAAGAACTTAAGATTTCCAGTAATTAACTTCATCCTTGCCTTCATCTCACTATCCTCCTTTTTCTTGCCTTGAGTTTTTTCATTTTATTTTCTTTTTATGCATTATTTTTGCAAAATGTTAATTGGTTTTGCAAAGTGAAAGAGGAGAGTGAAAAAGCTGGCTTTCAAAATTAAAAAAAACTAAGATCGTGGCTCCAGTCCCCTCATTTCATTGCAAATAGAAGGGGAAGAGGTAGAAGCAGTGACAAGAATTTCTTTTCTTGGTGCAGATGGTGACTGCAGTCATGAAATTAGAAGACGCTTCTTGGAAGGAAAGCTATGACAAACCCAGATAGCATACTGAGAAGCAAAGATATCACTTTGCCAACAGAGGTCTGTACAGTCAAAGATGTAGTTTTCCAGTGGTCATGTATGGATGGGAGAATTGGACCATAAAGAAGGCTGAGGGCCAAAGAATTGAGGCTTTTGAACTGTGGTGCTGGAGAAGACTCTTGAGAGTCCCTTGGACTGCAAGGAGATCCAGCCAGTTCATTCTAAAGGAGATCAATCCTGAACATTCATTGGAAGGGCTGAGGCTGAGGCTGAATCCACTAATTTGGCCACCTGATGTGATGAGCTGACTCACTGGAAAAGACCTTGATGCTGGGGAAGATTGAAGGCAAAAGGAGAAGGGGGCAGAGGATGAGATGGTTGGCTAGCATCACCAAATCAGTGGACATGACCTTGAGCAAACTCCAGAAGATAGTGTAGGACAGGAAAGCCTGGCATGCTGCTGTCCATGGGGTCACAAAGAATTGGACACAACTCAGCAACTGAACAACTATTTTTAATGATACTATATTTGTGTGTATGCACGGTGGTGGTGGTTCAGTTACTAAGTCATGTCCGATTCTTGTGACTCCATTGACTGTAGCCCAGGCTCTTCTGTCCATGGGATTTCCTAGGTAAGAATACTGGAGCAGGTTGCCATTTCCTTTTCCAGGGTATCTTCCCAACCCAGGGATCAAACCTGCATCTCCTTCATTGCAAGTGATGTCTTTAGAGACTGAGCCACCAAGGAAAGCATTGTATTCCATTACATGATGACTAATCTGTGGGATAATAATTATGTCCATTTTATAAATAAGGAAACTGTAGTCTAGACTTGCTGGACCTCTATGTTTCATATAACTAACTAGTGTCTAGAGAGCAATACATTCTTATTTCAGTAACAGTAATGTTAAATAGAAACAGTCTCAATTTAGTTCTACAATCTGAGAAACTCCTTCAGGAAAGATGAGAGCACTAAGCAGATGATTGACAGTAAGTTATTTGCCCTTCATTCCATCGTCATCTCCTACCTCTGCAATTATGCAGCCCTGAAACTGCTGCTCTGTCATTAGCACAGACCCTTTTTCTCCAAGCATTGTCTCCACCTGACTTATTGCAACTCCAGTGTTCCCTAGCAGCCCAGTGGAGCAGCGGGTGTGATTCTTCCAATCCTTATCAACTTTACTGAGGCAAGATTTGAGTCCTTTCTTCTCATTACATTTTCAAGATCATTATCCACCCCCTGTCTCACAGTAACCCTACTCCTTTGAGGCATACACACTTAGCCTTTATGTTCTGATCATTTTGTCACTGTTATCTGTCTCTTGACCATTCTCCATTGTTCATCAAACACTTTGGCATCAGACTCACATTCTTTTCTTCCTGCCATCATTGTAGGTGGCTTTAATATTCAGTGTTCTTTCAATACTCTGGCCTTTTACTCTCTTCATCTCTATAGCCTTTTCTACTCCACCTCAACTACCTCTTCCCACGGTCACACTCTGAATCTTTTAATCAACAAAATCACTGATATTCCAAATCAATGACTTAGATTTTGAGCAATTACAACCCCATCTCTCATATTTCTGACTTGCTTCTTCAATTACTTCCACCTTGGCAATTCCTTGATCTCTTTGGACTCTCCAATAAGAGACCAGTCCCCCTGTCTGTATCTTTCCATGTAGGCTTCATTTTCTTCCTATTCAGTTTACTTTCCAAGGTTGATAATTTTAAGAATTATCAATTTTGCCAATGCCATAAACTGTCTTATCTCTTCTACCTGGCAAAAAATCCTTCTGGTGTAATCCAACTCTTTACTTTTTCCATATATTTATCTGTAGAACAGAACAATTGTAGAGGGGAAAAAATCACAAGAAATATTAGTACCACCAGAAATTTATGATCACCAACTTCAACTGGGCTCTCAGATGGCCCAGAAATCCTAGTGTGTTTCTCTAAGCAACTTGCTTTCATGTTTGCTTAACTATTTCACATTTCTCAGTCTCCCAAATGCCTGTTATCCCATCTTCCCTTTCACCTCCTAGTATGAAAACAGTCAACTCCCTGTTACTGCCCAACTCTTGCCCCTCTCTCTCTGCATTTTTCCTGATGCATCTGAGGAGAGTTTTTTTTCTCTCCTCTTGGCCATTTTCCCATCTGTGTCCAAGAATCTGTCTTTTCTTGCCTTTCAAGAACCTTACTGGGACTCTCCTGGTGGTACAGTGGATAGGAATGCAGTGACATGGGTTTGATCCCTGATTTGGGAAGATTCCACATGCTGTTGAGAGAGTCAATTCTTAGGCAGATTGATAAGAAGTCCAGGGGTCTCCAAGGAGAGAGGGGTCTGGAATTCTCAAGGAGGAAGAAAGGACAAACTTTTTTCCCCCAATACATTCCTTAGGATTATATAACAACAATGTATCCTGCTTGAGGCCAGTCTCTGGAAAAAACCTTCTGGCTAATCCTATTATCTTAAAATGTAAATTATGGGAGTAGGTCTCGTGAGGTCTTTACAACCTCCAGACATTCGTTTGATTCACTGTAATAACTAATTGACTTCCCTGGTGGCTCATAGAGAGTATATATCTCCATGGCTAACACTACCAAAGGGGTACTCTTTCTGCCCCCTTCTGATGCCTATGTCAGAAGCTTTCTCTATCTCCTTTATACTTTAATAAAACTTTATTACACAAAAGCTCTGAGTGATCAAGCCTTGTCTCTGGCCCCAAATTGAATTCTTCTCCTCTAGAGACCAAGAATCCCGGCGTCTTTTTGTGGTTCAGCAACCTTTCACTGTGGTGCAACTAAACTCCTGTGCCACGACAACTGAACCCACAGGCCACAACTACTGAATCCTATGCACTTAGAGCCTGTGTGAACTCCATAGCAAGGGAAGCCACTGCAATGAGCAGCCTGAGCACCGCAACTGGGAGTAGCCCCTGCTGTCTGCACTAGAGAAAGGCTGCAGCAACAAAGACCCAGTGCAGCCAAAATAAAACATGATTTTTTAATAAAAGAATCTTACAGAACAGATTCTCCCTCTTCACCTGTGTCTTCAACCGCTACTCTTAATGAGGTTTCCTCATCAACATTTCAATTTGATCTAATCCTTCTCAGCTTAAAAAAAATATCCTTTCCTCAAATACATGGCACATTTTAATATTACCAATTTCAGTATCATTAACAGTCTTAATATTGGTACAATTTATAGAACTGTTTGAGGTAAAGCCTCACCAACTTTTCTTTTCCTGCGTGCTGGAATCGAAGTGCATTGGCATATAGTTCAGGGTTAACTAGCACCCTAGCGCCAGCAGGTGGCTCTGTGTCGAAAAAGGAAACAAAAATACAAACTGAGAGGACAATCTAGGATTTGGACCCAAGCTCCTGTCATTACTACTTATTCTATTTATATATTTTAATGGTTACCCTAAGATAGCTTCCTGTCATTTCTACTTACTTATTTTATTTATACATTAATAGTTATCATCTGAAAGCTGTTTACTAGCTGGTGAAGAAGAGGTTACCCATGAAGGGACAAACAAGGAAGACACTGAAATAGATCAACAGTTCTTTCAAGGAGATACCAAATGTGCTCCAGATCTATAATGAGAAAACTCATTGGCGCTCCCATTGCATACCAGAAGGAGGTGCTCTCCACAGGAGAGTCGACAGGCTTGGACTTGTTGCTTTAAAAAAAAAATGTATTTATTGGCTGCATTGGGTTTTTTGTTGCTGCTAGTGGGCTTTTTCTAGTTGTGGAGAGTGGGGGCTACTCTCTCCACAACTGGTGTGCAGGCTTATTGCAGTGGTTTCTCTTTTTATGCAGCACAGGCTCTAGGTGTGTGGACCTCAGTAGTTAAGGCCTGGTGGGCTCAATGGTTGCAGCTTGTGGGCTCCAGGGCTTGGTCTCAGTAGTTGTGTCAAATGGGCTCAGCGGCTCTGTGGCATGCAGGATCTTCCTGTACCAGGGATAAACCAGTGTCCCTTGCATTGAAAGGCAGATTCTTAACCACTGGACCACCAGGGAAGCCATTGTATTATTTTTAAATTTAATTTTATGTATTTATTAATGTAGTCAAAGAGAGAAGAGGGGAAGAAAATGGCAAGAACATTAAAGAAGATATTGGTTTACCTTGATTTTCTGTAGCTAGGGGCAGAAAGAAAGGCTTTGAAAATTACTCACATGTCCAACAGATACATATACTATAAAATAAATATCCATGCATGCCACCTATCCCACCAAATAGAACATTATCTGGCTCGTGAAGGTTATGTGAAGGTTCCTTTTTGCCAAAGGTAATGACGTTCTGATTTGCATGTTTATAATTTTTGTCATTTCCTTTCTTGTCACTAGAGTTTTGCTACATATATACTACCTCTAAAATATTTTTTAAATTTTTTATTTTGTATTGGGGTATGGTCAATTAACAATGTTGTGACAGTTTCAGGTGAACAGCGAACAGTATGGACTCAACCATACCATATACATGTATGTATTCTCCCCCAGACTTCCCTGCCATCCAGGCTACCACATAACGCTGAGCAGAGTTCTATGTGCTGTAGAGTAGTAAAAATATAATGTTTAGTTTGGTATAAATGATACCATACAATGTTCATTCTTCTGTGACTTCCTTTATTATTAACATTTATATCTGTGAGGTTCATGAATTTTGAGGCATGTATTCCATTGTATAAATAGACCACAATATATTATTGAGTCATCACATTTGATTAATAAAGAACTTAGACCAACTGAGTGCAACCAAGGGAAAGAATAATGTAAAATGAATATTGGGGAAAAACTTATAAGTTTTGTCCATTGGTCAGTTGCAGAAATGGGAAGCTGTAGTAGTCATCCATGTTTCATCTTATCATGTTTATATTGTGTGTATACATAACCAATTACATTTTGCCCTTTCTTCCTCCCCTCTGTTGTTTTGTGTGGCATGGTTGATAGTGGTTAACTTAACAAATTGGCTTATACAGGTACAGGGAGGGAAAAAAGCTGCAAAGGGTATGAGATTTTCCCTACTTTGCAAGTTAACCTAACAGTTTCATGCTGGTGGAAGACACAGACACTGGATCAGAGATGAAGGACAGTTTATTGTTCACATCTGTAACAGTAGCCAGAGAATTAGCAGGTTTTGTGCTGGTCCCCGAGCCTCAATTTTTACAGGACTAGCTGCCATCTATGGGGTCACACGGAGTCGGACACGACTGAGGCGACTTAGCAGCAGCAGCAGCAGTCAAAGAGGGTCAGATGACACCTGCTTATGCAATGGGTTGTGTTTCAGGAAAACAACCTGAATCTTTTTTAATGAGCAGAACACATGCCTTCCTCTTTGCTCCAGAAGAAACCCTACTTCTATCTCTCAAGGCCATTAACTATATAAACTTTCATGAAAAGAACAGATATTATACACATTGTATTAAATTCTGACTCCCACTTGTGACATATAAGAGAGGCATTTAGATATCCCTGAGGAAATATAATTGAGTGCTAGTGGTATATCTATATTCACAAAGAAGCTCTTTCCCCCTTCAGATATCTAAACACTTTAACTTAATAATGTCATTAATAGCAAAACATGTAGCCCAGAATCGTACATTATATTGGTTATTAGTTTCTTTCAATCTGGGGACTTCCCTGCTGGTCTAGTGGTTAAGAATCCATCTGCCAATTCAATAGACATGGGTTCAATCCCTGGGTCTGGGAAGATTCCACTCACCTCAGGGCAGCTAAGCCTGTTAGGTACAGATAGTAAACCTGTATTCTAGAGCCCACGAGCCGCAACTAGCGAAAACCTGTGCACTACAATGAAGACCCAGCGCAGCTAAATAAACAATAAAATTTAATCTGGAGCTGCTCTCAATTTTTCCTTGAGTTTCATGGCGTTGGCACTTTTGAATATTAAGGCCAGTTATGTTGTAAAATATCCTGCATATAAAAAGTCTTTCCTAGTAATTAAACTCAGGTATCTTTGGTGGGATTATGACAGAATTGATACTATGGTCTTCTGACTGGAAAGAGAGGCAAGCCCACGAGCCGCAACTAGCGAAAACCTGTGCACTACAATGAAGACCCAGCGCAGCTAAATAAACAATAAAATTTAATCTGGAGCTGCTCTCAATTTTTCCTTGAGTTTCATGGCGTTGGCACTTTTGAATATTAAGGCCAGTTATGTTGTAAAATATCCTGCATATAAAAAGTCTTTCCTAGTAATTAAACTCAGGTATCTTTGGTGGGATTATGACAGAATTGATACTATGGTCTTCTGACTGGAAAGAGAGGCAAGGAAAAGGAGGGAAGAGGAAGAAAGAAGTAGCATAAGTTTTGTAAAATTTAATGGGTCGAGAATATATTTAACTTATATGCAGAGTACATCATGAGAAACACTGGACTGGAAGAAACACAAGCTGGAATCAAGATTGCTGGGAGAAATATCAATAACCTCAGATATGCAGATGACACCACCCTTATGGCAGAAAGTGAGGAGGAGCTAAAAAGCCTCTTGATGAAAGTGAGAGAGGAGAGTGAAAAAGTTGGCTTAAAGCTCAACATTCAGAAAACGAAGATCATGGCATCTGGCCCCATCACTTCATGGGAAATAGATGGGGAAACGGTAGAAACAGTGTCAGACTTTGTTTTTTGGGGGCTCCAAAATCAGTGCAGATGGTGACTGCAGCCATGAAATTAAAAGGCGCTTACTCCTTGGAAGAAAAGTTATGACCAACCTAGATAGTATATTCAAAAGCAGAGACATTACTTTGCCGACTAAGGTCCGTCTAGTCAAGGCTATGGTTTTTCCTGTGGTCATGTATGGATGTGAGAGTTGGACTGTGAAGAAGGCTGAGCGCAGAAGAATTGATGCTTTTGAACTGTGGTGTTGGAGAAGACTCCTGAGAGTCCCTTGGACTGCAAGGAGATCCAACCAGTCCATTCTGAAGGAGATCAGCCCTGGGATTTCTTTGGAAGGAATGATGCTAAAACTGAAGCTCCAGTACTTTGGGCACCTTATGCGAAGAGTTGACTCATTGGAAAAGACCCTGATGCTGGGAGGGATTGGGGGCAGGAGGAGAAAGGGACGACCGAGGATGAGATGGCTGGATGGCCTCATGGACTCAATGGACGTGGGTCTGAGTGAACTCCGGAAGTTGGTGATGGACAGGGAGGCCTGGCGTGCTGCGATTCATGGGGTCGCAAAGAGTTGGACACGACTGCGCGACTGAACTGAACTGAACTGAACTGAGAGAATATATTCTCTGAGACAAAGAGTTCCAGGTAAATTCAGAGTTTCTGAGATGTAGTTCTGACTTCTCCAATTACCAACCATGTGACCTTGGGTGATTTATTTGACTTACTTGGAATACACTTAATAAAATAGGAACTTACTAGGTTCTCAAAGACATTAATAAGGTAATAGGTATGGAAAGTTCTAATAGCCAATATTAAACATGAGATTTTTACAGAGGCAAAAAATGTCCATCATTAATGGCTTGCTTCTGCTGCTGCTGCTAAGTTGCTTCAGTCGTGTCCGACTCTGTGTGACCCCATAGACAGCAGCCCACCAGGCTCCCCCATCTCTGGGATTCTCCAGGCAAGAACACTGTAGTGGGTTGCCATTTCCTTCTCCAATGCATGAAAGTGAAAAGTCACAGTGAAGTCGCTCAGTCGGGTCCGACTCTTCGCGACCCCATGGACTGCAGCCTACCAGGCATAAATTATATAAAAACTCATTTGTAAAAACAGTGACAACTATAGCCAATGTATATTGTCTCATTAGGAACATTACACGTTTAATTTTCTCTGTGTACACATACATGAACAATAAGGCTCATGCTTACCTTGTCTGATTTACTCACATAAGAGCAAATGGTCGGAGCTAAGTTCTTATGCCAGGGACATAAAACGGTTTTTATTTTTTCTTTTGAATGAAAAACAAAGGCTTAAATACATGCAAAATGAAGATAAAACACCATTGTTCTTAGAATACTTTGGTCACTTTCAATCCTGTTTGGTTGGCAGTTGAAATATTGGATTAGCCAAAAAGTTCATTTGGGATTTTCAACATTGTTTTGCCAAGCCAATAGATTTACTATCTGAAAATAGACTGATGTAGGGTCTCCTTGAAATAGTGCTCTGGCTATAGAGTGATAAAAATATTGGGGTAAAAACTGTCAGATCTTATAATTTCTTTTGAGTGATGAATAAGGCAGTATTTAATTGTCGAGAAGGTCTTAAAAGGCTGAATTGTTTTTCGACATCAGTGAAAAGGAGCCACATATATTTTAAATGAAGTAGAGGAAACAACAAGAAAAATGTACTAGTGTGAGTAAAATTCTCAACTACTAAGACATTACTACTCAAAAAGCAAAACAAAACAAAAACAAAAACTTCCCCCTGCAACAAAAACACATGGATGTCTGCTTGGGTGGAAACATACATCTGATTGTATTGACTCATAAAGGATTTTGAGTTCTTTAACATTCTCTGCAGATTCTCACTGCACTCACTGTGGGAAGATGGCAAAACACTTTACATTCTTAAGAGATATCCAAGGAAGGAGACTCTATAATGCCTCTCAGGAATTTGTTCAGTACTTTACAGCCTTTGCTGTCAGGAAACTATTCTTCATGTTTAACCTAAATCCCACAAGCCAAAGTTTAGACCCATTTCCTCTGATTCAGCCCTCAGTGAGATGGATAACAGCTGCTCACCATCTGCATAATATTCCTTTATAAATTAGAGGGCTGAGGTCATTCCACAGCCTTCCCTTCTACTGCGGAATGACTCCATTCATTTAATCTGTCCTCATATCACCTATTTACAGATCTTTAATCATTTTAATTCATGTCTGTGAATTCAAAGTTTTTCATGTGTACCAGACACTTTAATATATGTGCCAGAGTCGGGAGCAATGTCTTTTCTCTGTTACAACTAAGCCCTTAAGATCCTGTATTGTGTCTACTTAAAAATAATATGCAATTCTAATACATCATTAGTCACTGTGCTCTCTGATTACTATCTTCTTTATGCCATACATTCTTAAATTTAGTGTATGACAAATTTAGTGTATGACTTAAATTTAGTGTATAACTTCTCTATTCGGGTCACTTTATGAATATGAATCTTTAAACGGAATTCCATTTTTTTCTGATTAGGACAAAATATCTCATTTTTCATGGCAAATATCTTATTATTCTATTTGAAATTATTGATGATTTTAAATATATGCTCTATATTCCATTAAAAAGGTGATCATCAAATAAAATATGAAAAAAACAACAACTAGATTTAACATAAATACTATAAAATATCTGGCCTTAGGTTAGTGGTACCTTTGAGGACTATTCTTATTTTCCCTAGGGAAATATTTCCATCAGACAAAAATAACAGCTAGGCAATCTTCAGGAGCAACACGTACACACATTCTGCATCACAGCTGCACTGAGTTTGCTCCTCAAGCATGATTTTCCTTGCCTTCTGTAGACAGATCAGAAATGGCCCACTGTGAGCTTTAGCCATTTGGCTTTGGTGATGCTGGCTTGTCGTGCAGGGTTTTGTTGGAGCGTCTCACTCCTGCTGTGTGCCACCAAACCGCGGCTACAAGCTGTTGTCAACAAAATTCTTACCATAACCACAAAAAGCAGTACGTGCAGAAAACACATTTATAATCTGACTAGAAAAATCACTGAAAGGAGCTGACATTCATGCCAGATTGTATTTTTCTGGGGTCATAATTTCCATTCCCTCAGTGATCCTATTCAAGTCAAGGTAAATTATACCTATTCTAACTAGTTCTGTCATCCTCGTCTGCAAAAGAGCTAGACTGGTCCCGCAGGCTATTTTTTTTCTCACAAAATCGTGCTGCTTATTATTCTTTTGTTCCTAAGGTGTTTGCCAATTGACTTTTTAATGATTAGATTTAGCTCTTTGGAGGGAAGGATTGTTGAACTTTTTAAACTTACAGTTTCTAAGGAGCATGTGGAAAGAAGAGGCAAAAATCGCTTAACTTTATAATTTCTAAAGAGCCTCTTTCTTTTTTAGAAAGAGGGGCACTGCATTGGCACTTACTGACAGAATTTACAATTAATCAAAAAATACTACAGACAGGTATTTTAAAATCAAAGCAATAAGTCAATTCTTGATTTTGTCTTTAAAAAACATGTTACCACAGAATATGAGACTTTCCGTGGAAGTTCTCTGTTCTATTCCAAAGGCAGACTTACAGAGAATGTTCTGTTTTAAGGTGATCATGAATTAGGTAACAGCTTCTCATTGCTCTAAGTTGAAAAATAGTCTGTGTCTCTTAGTTCATTCAGACCTACACTTCACAAAATGACTTAAACAGTTCTCAAACTTAACACCACTGACTTATTAAAAAATGAAATCATAATTTGAGGTTACAAGATTCTCATTCAGACATGTCTCATTTGAACTTATAGTTCTATTATGAAATAGAAAATCACTCATAGCAATGGTTTTAAAAGTTGTTTGCTTGCACATCCCCTAAAGGATTTCTATTTATTTATTCAACAAATATTTTTTGAGCAGGTTCTATAGACAGGTGGTGTTCTATGTTTTTACAGTCCATCAGTAAATAAGAACCCAAGATCCTGCCTTCAGAGGAGCTGGCAGTTTAGAAACAGACAGTAAACATAACAATGAAATTAAATAGTACATATGAAGGCAATGTGTATTATGCAAAAAAGAGAGAAATAGAGGCCAGGAACCCAAAAGTAAAGGAAAACATTAGGGAGCTGGTAATATTAATAAGATTTGAGCAATGCACTAAAACAGGAAAAATCATTCTAGAAAAAGGAAACAACTTATGCATAGACCCTAATATAGGAACTTGCTGGGCAGGTTCAAGGGTTCCAGTGTTTCTGGAATATGGTAAGGAGTGAGAGCAAAGATAGTAGAAGAGGAATTCAAGCAATTGGAGGCCAGATCTTGAAGGGACTTTGCAGCCTTTCTAAGGACTTTGGTTTTAGCTCTGGGTTAAGATGAAGGGAGAGGGCAGTAGAGGGTTTTAAGACAAGAATAACATGACCTAAACTACAGTGTTTCTTCCTATTTTACTGAGATATAATTGACATACAGCTCTGTATATATTTAAGGTATACTACATAATAATTTGACTTACATACATCATGAAGTAGTTATCACAGTAAATTTAGAGAACACCCATCATCTCATTAAGATACAAAATTTTTAAAGGATCATATGTTGATGTGTGGCGGCAGCCACCACGGTGTTGTGAAGTGATTGTCCTCCAATTAAAATAAATAAATAAATTTTAAAAAATTTTAAAGGATCATTCTGGTTACTTTGTTGAGAATAGACTAACAGCAAAGGTAGAAGTGGGAGACTTCTAAGAAGGCTATTGAACAACTGAAGTGGCTACTGAGAAGTGATCTGATTATGGACTTGTTAGAAGGCAGTCACAAGGTCGCTAGATGCATTGAATGTGCAACATGAGAGAAAGGAAGGAGTAAAGGATGACTTAGAGTTTGATATAAATAAATATATACAACATAAAATGTGTAGGTATGTCTGGAGTTCAGGAGAGAATGGCAATGGACAATCAAGAGTCATTGGTAATATGATAGACTATGTTATTTGAGGCCATGAAGTTGAATGAGATCACAAAGGGTGTGTGTTGAGAACAGTTGAAGATCAGAGACTGGACCACATGACAGTCCAACATTCTGAGGTTGGAGTGAAGGAAGAAGAAAAAACAAAGGAGACTGGAAAAGAGAGACCAGTGAGAGACAGAGAACAGCAAGACCGTATTTAGCCAAGAGGAAAATTTATATTAAGGAAGAAAGATTCACCAACTACTATTTTAAATCCTGCTGATAGATCAAGGAAAATGAAGCAGAACTGATCATTGGATTCAGTAACTGTGAAAGCCATTAATGAACTTGATAATAAGCTTTTGGTATAATGTTGGGTGACACTTAACTTTGTGGCACTTCATGGGTTAAGGAGAGAATTGGAGAAGAGGAATCAGGGGAAGCAAGTATAAACAATTTTTGAGGAGTTTTATTAGAAACAAGAACAAAAAAAAAGATAGTGGTTTTCAGAGTAAGTGAAGTTAAAAGTGTATATTTTAAAGAAAGGAAAAAAGCCTTAATCTGTTTGGATAATGATAAGAATTTTTGTGGAGTGTGAAAAATTGATGATGTGGAAAGGGGTGGAATTGCTATTAATAGTTTCAGGTCTTGAGTAGGGAGACAGATGATAGGAGCTATGTCCAAGTGGAAGAATTGGTTTTCCACACTAGTATGATAGCCATCGATACTATCAGATGAGAAAGCAGAGTATCTGGTTACATTTACTGGTGGGTGAATTTCTATGGTGGTAGGAGACTGTGGAGACGTTGCATTACTGGAAATGACAAGGTCTAGTCTATGATCCGGAAAGTTAATGGCTAAAGTAGGCTGAAGCACAAGATCGTTGGAGGAGAAGAGTTTTTTTAAAAAAAGAAAAAAAAAATGAATTCACTGGCTGGATGAAATAAGGTGCTGTCCCCTTTGGTATGCATTACTGATACTCTCTTTGTATATTCTCACTGTACTGCTCCTTTGAGGAAATAGACTTTTGTTGCTTATAACTAAGGGAGAGAAAAGGAACTATCATTAAACAAAAAAGTCATCCACTCCTACTCTACAATATATATAAATTCAGAACATTTTTCTAGCATGGGCCAAACCACTGTTTCTAACACCATGCATAGAAATATGTATAAAACCAGGATATATAAATTTCTACTATGGATTTATGGCGCTTTGCTCAAATGAGGCTTCACTGACAGCAATATTTTGGGCCTTTCCTGTATTTGGCACTGTCAGAGATTTTTACACCCTGGCACAATGTACATAGCAAAATTCAGTATGGCTGAACTGTTCACCTCACTTTTACACTGTGAAAGGGAAAGTGGGAGAGGAAAATTGGCATGTTTCCTTGAGGCAGATCACTTTTAAGGAAAAATACATATGAAAGTTGAGAATAAGGAAATTGATGCCCTTAAAACTTTCTGTGTTCACTCCCACATAAGAAGTCTTCCTTTGCCCTAGTTTTCAGATTACCAATATAGATTACTGAAAATTTAAACAATTTGATTCATTAATATTCCATCTGGAAAAAAAACCAAACCTATCACAGTATAGTATATTCAAGATGAATGCTTAGTTCAATTAAAGCAGAGGACAAATGAAACAAGACAAATTGGAGCTCTCCAGAAAAGAAAGGACTTTCTTTTTCTAAGTGAATAACCATATTACCCTTTAGATAATATTTTCATTGGATGTTTATTCTTGAACTTTTATGACACTGTATGGCACTTGCTTGGCTGGACAGTAAATCAAGGATGGCAATAAACCCATCCTCCAGAGCAGGACAGGTTCAAGAAACTTGCCCCAGCAGTAATGGCTAACAACACAGATTTACTCTTCCAAGAAAGCCTGTATCTAGAGGTTTCAACAGTCCTCAAATACAGTTCAAGCAAACATCAACATGGGCATTAGTACAAACTGAAGAGCTTATGACACAGACTAGAGCAAGGCCATTTAGAATTTAAGTGATATAGATAATCACCATCAGGGAAGCTTATCCATGGGTTCAGCTGAACCAACAATCTAGAACTTGACTGAGAACTCAACTTCTGCAGCTATTACCAAAGTAATGTTGCTCTGTAGAAGGAAAGGATAACTCTCACTGATAAATGGAGACTATCTAGTAGAGACTATTTGTTCAATTAAAACAGGGACTTCTGGACATGCCAGGACATCTCTACCCTCAGCCAAACCAACTCCTCCTCTAGGAGGGGCTGGTAAGTGTCTAATGCACATTTCACTTCAAAGTAACAGATGGGGGCAGATAATGGCAAGAATCACCATGAGTTCAGCAACACTAGGACATTTTACTACTTTTAAGAGCATCTACACAAATCTGAGAATTGTTAATATATATGTTTACAAGACATTTTATTCTCAATAAAGTTTGTGTTTGATAGACTCCTTGCTGCTGCTGCTGCTGCTGCTGCTGCTAAGTCTCTTTAGTCGTGTCCGACTCTGTGTGACCCCATAGACAGCAGCTCACCAGCTCCCTCGTCCCTGGGATTCTCTAAGCAAGAACACTGGAGTGGGTTGCCATTTCCTTCTCCAGTGCATGAAAGTGAAAATTCAAAGGGAAGTCGCTTAGTCGTGTCCGACTCTTCACAACCCCATGGACTGCAGCCCACCAGGCTCCTCCGCCCATGGGATTTTCCAGGCAAGAGTACTGGAGTGGGGTGCCATTGCCTTCTCCAGATAGACTCCTTACTTAATTTCAAAACCTCCTATGGTCTGTCATGTGGGTTAGAAATTGAATGTCATTGTTCTAATCTAATTCTTGCCCACCCTGTATGACCTTGCTTCAAGGAAGCCTCTTCTCCAATGGTCAGTCTTGAAGTACATCATCTATATTCATAATTCTAAAACCAAGGTTTCTGAAAGATTTATAAAGAAATCTCTCTATATCCTAAAATGTGGTGGTGAGCACATGGGCTCCTTGTAAACTCGATCTGAAGTTTTCAGTTCAGAAAAAGACAATATGAAATTTGTGAAAACACAATTCTATGAAATGTTTAAAGATCTGTGTTATAAAGTGTTTTGTTTTCAATCCCCAGAATCTCTTACCAAATTAAAAAAAAAGTGTTTTCTGAGATGACCCAGAGAGATGGTATGGGGAGGGAGGAGGGAGGGGGTTTCAGGATGGGGAACATGTGTATACCTGTGGTGGATTCATGTTGATCTATGGCAAAACCAATACAATATTGTAATTAACTTCCAATTAAAATAAAGAAATTTATATTTTCAAAAAAAGTGTTTTGTCAAGAGTTCCCAGGAAAATTATAAAGATTACTTTGATACTAAGAGCACTTAAAAAATCAGAACATAGGTTTATTTGAATAGTGTGATATATAAGAAAAGATATTTCTTCAGTAAAAAGCTACAGTCTCATAAAAATGTTTTCCTTTATAGAAACAAGTAAAGGTTATAAATAAAGTGCTGAGGAGAAAAATAATTTTCAGCATTTTCTTGTCTTAAAACACCACCAGAGAGCTATAACAATTTCTTCTGTATTTTCCCAAGCATTGGCAAGAATATTTGTGATTGGAAAAATGCATTTTCAAATACTCTTATGTATTTGTTTTGCCATATGTTTAAAACTAGGTTTCTAACTGTCTCCTTGGATAAACCCATGTGCTTACAACAGTGCTTATTTTCAAAGGAATCTTGGAGAAAATAAGAAAAATAACAATAAATGAATACATGGTTTTCAAATGTAAACAGATTTAATATAAATTGAAGGGCTTGGTTTATTTTCCCTTTCTTAAAACCTTCAAAAAAATTTAACTGTAAAAATTAAATTAAAAACATCTAATCATATGTATTAGCATTAAAACATTACGGCAGGTCCTCAAAGTATTTAAGCTTAACTTAAAAATAGTGGCTTGTATAGGACAACCTGCCTTAAAATGCTGAGAGATATTCTCGTTTCCTTCCAGCTGTTGATCTTGAGACCTTTTCCTGCTCTCTCAACCCTCCCACCTGCATTTCCTTGAGGCCAGGTTCTTCCTGCTTATTCTCCCAGCATCACTCCCCTACAGAGTCTATGGAAAGAGATGGGTGAGGGCTAAGCAAGAAAGGAAGCCACTCTCCAATAGTCTGACTTGTCCTTCTCCCTGTTCCACTATCAGGCTCATCTGGCTGCAGGATGTCCATTGCTAAGTCTAAGATCTCTGGCATCATATAGGGCCTCCATCCTATTCTGCCAAATAGCTTTTATTCTAACTCCAGTGGTGAAACGTCAAAAGGAGATGTCTGAGGAACAGTTTCAAATGTTCCACTGAAATATACACCATCTTAACTCCATTTTGAACAGTACCTAAATGGCCAACATATTATTACTAAGTGTCTTGTATTTCCTTAGACTATGAGTAAAATAAATAAGAGGCAGAAAAAAGTCTCTTTAAGCCCCCAAAGGAGCATAACTAGTAAAATTAAGAGTTGTAGATGGATTAGAATAATCACTTCGGATAAAATAAGAAATGGTTATCTTGTACATTATTTCTTTCCTTACTTCCTTCATTGTCTTAACAAATATTTATACAGATCTATATATACCAGGCACTGTTCTCTATTCTAAGCTTATTTCTCTCTGTCTCTCTTTAAAAAATTTTATTGGAGTATAGTTGCTTTACAATGTTGTGTTAGTTTCTACTGTACAGCAAAGTGAATCAGTTATAGGTGTACATATATCCCCTCTCTTTTGAATTTCCTTCCCATTTAGGTTACCACAGAGCACTGAGTAGAGTTCCATGTGCTATACAATAGGTTTTTTAAAAAAAGTTTTAAAAATAACATTTCTTCACGGCAAATAGATGGGGGAAAAGTAGAAACAGTGATAGATTTTATTTTGGGGGCTCCAAAATCACTGCAGACAGTGACTACAGCCATGAAATTAAAAGATGCTTGCTCCATGGAAGAAAATCAATGGCAAACCTAGACAGCATATTTAAAAGCAGAGACATCACTTTGCCTACAAAGGTCCATATAGGCAGCGCTATGGTTTTTCCAGTAGTCATGTATGGATGTGAGTGTTGGACCACAAAGAAGGCTGAGCACCAAAGGACTGATGCTTTCAAACTGTGGCGCTAGAAAGACTCTTGAGAGTCCCTTGGACAGCAAGGAGATCAAACAAGTCAATCCTAAAGGAAATCAACCCTGAATATTCATTGGAAGGACTGATGCTGAAGCTTCAATACTTTGGCCACCTGATGTGAAAAGCCAACTCATTGGAAAAGGCCCTGATGCAGGGAAAGATTGAGGGCAAGAGAAGGGGGTGACAGAGTATGAGATGGTTGATGGCATCATTGACTCAATGGGCATGAGTCTGAGCAAGCTCAGAGAGACAGTGAAGGACAGGGAAGCCTGGTATGTGGCAGTTCATGGGATTGCAAGGAGTTGGACAGGACTTAGTGACTGAACAACAACAAAATATCATTTATTTCTTAATATGTGCACAATAGGAAACCAAAAAACACAAGAAGAAACAAAGTCACCATAATCACAGGCAGCATACCATTTGTTGCGTCCTTCTAGGTCTCATGTGTATTTATACAGCTATACATCCATTTTTATGTCATTAAGATCATACAGCTTCTCACCAATACCTGAGAGCCATCATTCTTTGGTTAGTGAAGTATCTGGACTTTTAGATCAAATGGTTTAATGGAAATGACATTTCTTTTTCCTCCAGGAAATGTACGTGAAATACTTTTACGATTTCTTTTTCTTTGCCATCTTATTCATACACTTAACTGATAAGGCAAACAAGAGTACATAGAAACGAAAAGAGAAGTGTGGGCTAATAAAAATGGTGATCCAATGGCTAACAACGTGTTCTGACGGAGTAATTATCTACTGAGGTAAATATAGTAGCAGTTTGAATGACAAAGTACAAATTGTCTTGTAAATGAGTTTTGTACATTAGGATCATCTCCTTAAGAAAAAAAAGATCATACAGCTACGTATCATGCTTTTTCAACATCATGAATATTTACCATTTCAAAGTCCCAAAGCTCTGAGAAGCAAGAATTTTGAAAAGCTAGAATATACTATACCAACTCTATCTGGAAGGAAAAAAATGTAATCCTGCCTTTCTTGGCAACAAAAGTTTCAGAAAAGACATAAATAGCAACAGGTCTCTAGATAAAGATATTGGCAGCATTATGATTAAAATGTTATGTTCCCTTAATGTTCAATTAAAAAATGAGACATGAAGCAATAGAAAACACAAAGTATAATGCTTCTCAGGGGATTCATTATCTGATCTAAACTATTAAAGTATTAGCAAGGAGGTATGGTTTCACTGAATTACTTAAAAATGTATTCCTATAGTATAGCCGAGAGAGCACACACATCAATGGTTACCATCAAAATATAAATATGAACATATCCACATATATTCCAACTTTCATACTTCCTTCTCCTTCTCTGCTGTCAACCTAATGAATAAGTTCTGACGTACATTTGTCAGACGCAATTTAAAAATTCCATGTCCAAGACGCTGCTTTTTCTTTTTTTAGAAATTATAACAAAGATATTTACAAATTGGTTAATTCACTAGCTCTATTTTTTCTCACACAGGACATTTAGAAAGCTTAGATCCTGCAAAATAAAGAATGAATTTTGTCCACAAAAAATATAGGTACTTTACTAAAACACACATACAGAACTATGGTTATAGCCTAAAACTGTCTTCTAGATATGGAGATATTAGCTAAGAGCCCTTCCCTTCACCCTTCTTACCTCTCCTCCAGCATTTCAGCAACTAAGTAAATTTCTAGCTCCAAGACGTACAGATACTTCAAGACACAGCCCTTCCTAAAAACCAACAAAATGACATTAAGGGATTATTTTACTATCTCTACTTTTAGTATACTTTGGGCATTAGGACTTGCTCATTCTTACTACATAACAATTTTAACTAAAACACACCAGTAGAAAAATGGTTAGAAAATCTGAACTTGTGTAAATACTGGTGGACACAGAACCCTTCTCTTTTCACTTTCTTTCCTGTCCTCTTCTCCTCCCCCACCACCAGGCGACCAGCCAACTTACTCTCCAAGACTCAAATTTAACAATTCAATTTCTCAAATAAAACCATTCCTATGAATTATTAGAAAAAACACTTAGAAGGTGTTAGTTTAACTCTCTACTTTCAACATAGTTTGTGTACTTTTACATATCTAGAAAGGTTAGATGTTTCAAGTAAAGAGTTAAGTTTGTACACTGTATATGCACCTAGTAACACTGAATAAATAGCACACAAGAGCTATAATCTCAGAGTGTCTTCTAAACAGGAGTACTTTGGCCAGAACACTTCCCCTCCTCTATCATCAACCCAGTGGACAAACGTAATATGCATCTATAACACTTGGAGGGGGATTTTTAACAGTTTCACTTCCTCCAGTTTTCATGTCTTTCCTAAGAATTTTAATACAGAGTGTACACAATGTATTTGTTGCAATTTTTGTCACACACTGGCACAATCTCTTCCACATCTAGAAAGACTAGATGCTGAAATTTGGTTGGTTGTCCTTTTTGTACTATGTACACAGCTAACGGAGAAGGAAATGGCAACCCACTCCAGTGTTCTTGCCTGGAGAATCCCAGGGATGGGGGAGCCTGGTGGGCTGCCAGTTATGGGGTCACACAGAGTCGGACATGACCGAAGTGACTTAGCAGCATCAGCAGCAGCACACACAGCTAAGTAAAACAAAATGCAGCGACATACGGGACAATGGTTAATTTTGCCTAACTACAAACATACTGGAATAAAGCCCTTTGTACTTTCTCCTTTCTCCCTGAACCAGCACAAATAAAATAGTGAGTACTGCTCAGAGATGTGGTTTGATCATTTTGATCATTCTATTTCTAAAAGACTATTTCCTGCCTTTTAGAATTTTAAAAGGATTTATCGAAGATGATAAGGAATAGGACAGGGAGACCATTTTCTCCCACACAAATTCATCAAAAGATCATTTGAACACTGAGCAAATTCCACAAAACAACTTCTGAATGCTTGCAGAGGACACCAGGCACCCAGAAAGGCAGCCCATTCTCTTCGAAAGGAAGTAGGACAGAATATAAAAGATAAAAAGAGAGACAAAAGAGTTAGGGACGGAGACCCATCCTGGGGAGGGAGTCGTGAAGAAGGAGAAGTTTCTAAATACCAGGAATCCCTCTCACTGGCAGGTCTGTGGAGAGTTTTGGAATCTCAGAGGGCAACATAACCAGGAGGGGGGAAAAAAAAACCCCACAGATTACGCACCTAATTGCAACTCCCAACAGAGAAGTAGCCCAGATGCTCAGGTCCACCAGCAGCGAGCAGGAGCTGAACAGGGAGGCTGGAGCTGCATGCTTAGGGTAAGGACCAGGCCTGAATGCCCTGAGGACAATCTGAGGGAGCTGAGAGGACAATCTGAGGACAGTGTGAGATAGCAACCCAAACTGGAATAGCCAGAGAGAGAGAAAAGAGAGAGAGAGAGACAGAGAGAGAGAGAGAGAGAGAGAGAGAGAGAGAGAAATTTCCCTTGAAAAGCTCTAAGGCACAACCTGACCCACTCACAGAACAAAGGACTGAGCGAACACCAGAGGAGAGCTAGCCGGCTGCAGACCGGGCCCTCCCTCCACGGGAGGCAGAGAGGCAGGCGGGTGACAGCCAGAGCCGGAAGGCAAGGGGCAATCTTGGCACCAGAGACTGCATCCTCCACCAAACTGCGAGCAGGATCCCAGTTGCTAACCAAGTATTTCTGGGATCCTGGACAGTTGACATCTGCCAGGAGGGTTGCAGCCAGAGATCAGCTCCCCAGAGGAGACACGTGGCATACCTGAGACGGTGCTCTCGCAGCACACCAAGGACACTGAGTGGCTGGGACAGGGGAGGTGATAAGACGCCCTGCCCACCTGGGGAGAGTGTGCTCACCAAGCACCTGGTCGCCTGAACTACTGGACCTGGGAAGGGCACAAAACGAGGGCCAACCAAGTCTATGCCTTTTCAGAGTACCCCAGAACCTGAACCTGAGTGGATTAGACCTGGGAAATGCACACAACCCAGGGCCTGCTTTAGAAAGTTCCCCTGCAGAGAAACCTGGAGCCTGAGCAGTGTAGACCGGGAAAGCACACACGCCATGAGCGGGGGCAAACCCAGTGTGGCCCAGACATTGTGAGCACTCCCCACACATGCCAATGATATTTGTTTGCAGTGTTCCTCCCTCCCCACAGCACACTTGAACAAGTGAGCCTAAATAAATGACTACCTTTTGCCCCCTTGTGTCAGGGCAGAAATTAGACACTGAAGAGACTTGCAAACAGAGGAAGCCAAAATAAACAAAGAAGAGGGAACCACTTTGGAAGTGACAGGTGCAACAGATTAAAACCCTGTAGTTAGCATTGACTACATTGGAAGGGGCCTATAGACCTTGAGAAGTATAAGCTGAAACAAGGAACTATCTGAAACTGAAATGACCCTACACTGCCTTCAATAGCTCCATAAAAATTCCTAGGTATATTTTACTATCATTTAAAAAAATTTAAAAATATTTCTTTATTATGCCTTTAATTTTCATTTTATGACTTACTATTACCTTGCAAAAAAAAGGCCCTGTTTTTAAAGCAAACTTCATATATATATTTTATAATTTTTTCAATTTTGTTTTTTTTAATATTGTATTTTTGAGAGTCTAACCACTACTCTAGATTTTTAATCTTTGCTTTTTGGTATTTGTTATCAATTTTGTACTTTAGGAATCCAATCTTAAGTACCCATTTTTACTTAGGAGTGTGATTACTGGCTTGATTTTTCTCTCCCCCTTTGACTCTCCTTTTTCTCCCCCAGGTCACCTCTATCTCCTCTCACCTCCTTCTCCTCTCTGCTTAACTCTGTGAATCTCTTTGGGTGTTCTGGGCTGAGGAGAACACTTAGGGAACTAATTACTGGCTACATTGGTCTCTTTCCTTTTGACTCCCCCTCTCTCCTCCTGGTTACCTCTATCTCCTCCCTCCCTCTTCTCTATGTAACTCCGTGAACCTCTCTGAGTATTACAGACTGTAGAGAGCACATAGGGAATTGATTACTGGCTAGATTGCTCTCTCCGCTTTTGATTCCCCCTCTTCTCCTTCTGGTCACCTCTATCTCCCTCTTCCCTCTTTTCTTCTCCATGTAACTCTGTGAATGTCTCTGAGTGTCCCTCGCTGTGAAGAATCTTTTCACCATTAACCTAGATGTTTTATCATCAGTGCTGTATGGATGGAGAAGTCTTGAGGCTACTGTAAGAATAAGACTGAAAGCCAGAGGCAGGAGGCTTAAATCCAAAACTTGAGGACACCAGAAAACTCCTGACTGCAAGGAACATTAATTGACAAGAGTTCATCCAAAAGCCTGCATATCTACACTGAAACCAAGCTCCACCCAAGAGCCAAGTTTCAGAGCAAGACATACCAAGCTAATTCTCCAAAAACGCAAGAACAAAACCCTGAGCATTAAAACACAGGCGGCCAAAAATCACACCAAACCCACAGACACCTCAAAACTCACTACTGGACACTTCATTGCACTCCAAAGAGAAGCGATCCAGCTCCACCCACCAGAACACCAACACAAGCTTCCCTAACCAGGAAACTTTGACAAGCCACTCGTCCAACCCCACTCACAGGGAGGAATCTCCACAATAAAGAGGAATTACAAACTGTCAGAATACAGAAAGGCCTCCCTAAACACAACAATATAAACAAGATGAAAAGGCAGAGAAATAGTCAACAGGTAAAGGAACAGGATAAATGCCCACCAAACCGAACAAAAGAGGAGGAGATAGGGAGTCTACCTGAAAGAGAATTCAGAATAATGATAGTAAAAATGATCAAAAATCTTGAAAACAAAATGGAGTTACAGATAAATAGTCTGGAGACAAGGATTGAGAAGATGCAAGAAAAGTTTAACAAGGACTCAAGAAATAAAAAAAGGGTTAATGAATAAAGCAATAACTGAGATCAAAACACTCCGGAGGGAACCAACAGTAGAATAACTGAGGCAGAAGATAGGATAAGTGAGGTGGAAGATAGAACAGTGGAAATAAACGAAGCAGAAAGGAAAAAAGAATTAAAAGAAATGAGGACAATCTCAAGAGACCTCTAGGACAATGTCAAACAGCCAACATTCGAATCATGAGTCCCAGAAGAAGAAGACAAAAAGAAAGGCCATGAGAAAATACTTGAGGAGATAATAGTTGAAAACTTGCCTAAAACGGGGAAGGAAATAGCCACCCAAGTCCAAGAAACTGTGAGAGTCCCAAACAGGATAAACCCAAGGTGAAACACATCAAGATGCATATTAATCAAATGAACAAAGATCAAATGCAAAGAACAAATATTAAAAGCAGCAAGGGAAAAACATCAAATAAGACACAGGGGGATTCCCATAAACATAACAGCTGATCTTTCAATAGAAACTCTTCAGGAATGGCAGGACATACTTAAAGCGATGAAAGAGAAAAAGCTACAGCCCAGATTACTGTACCCAGCAAGGATCTCATTCAAATATGAAGGAGAAATCAAAAGCTTTACAGACAAGCAAAAGCTGAGAGAATTCAGCACCACCAAACCAGCTCTTCAACAAATGCTACAGGATCTTCTCCAGACATGAAACACAGAAAAGGTTTATAAACTTGAACCCAAAACAACAAAGTAAATGGCAATGGGATCATACTTATCAATAATTACCTTAAATGTAAATGGGTTGAATGCCCCAACCAAATGACAAAGACTGACTGAATGGATACAAAAATAAGACCCCTATATATGCTGTCTACAAGAGACCCATTTCAAAACAAGGGACACATACTGACTGAAAATGAAGGACTGGAAAAGTATATTTCACACAAATGGAAACCAAAAGAAAGCAGGAGTAGCAATACTCATATCAGGTAAAATAGACTTTGAAATAAAGACCAAGAAAAGAGACAAAGAAGGACACTACATAATGATCAAAGGATCAATCCAAGAAGATATAACAATTATAGTATATATGCACCCAAAGTAGGAGCACTGCAATATGTAAGGCAAATGCTAACAAGTAAGAAAGGGGAAATTAACAATAACACAAGAATAGTGGGAGACTTTAACACCCCACTCACACCTATGGATAGATCAACTAAACAGAAAATTAACAAGGAAGCACAAGTTCTAAATGATACAATGGACCAGTTAGACCTAATTGATATCTATAAGACATCTCATTCCAAAACAATAAATTTCACCTTTTTCTCAAGTGCACATGGAATCTTCTCCAGGATAGATCACATCCTGGGCCATAATCTAGCCTTGGTAAATTCAAAAAAACTGAAATCATCTCAAGCATCTTTTCTGATCACAATGTGGTAAGATTAGATGTCAACTACAGGAAAAAAAATTATTAAAAATACAAACATATGGATGGTAAACAACATGTTCTGTATAACCAAAAAATCACAGAAGAAATAGAAAAAAAAAATCAAAATATGCATAGAAATGGATGAAAATGAAAACACAACAACCCAAAACCTATGGGAATCAGTAAAAGCAGTGCTAAGGGGACGGTTCATAGCAATATAAGCTTACCTCAAAAAACAAGAGAAAAATCAAATAAATAACCTAACTCTATACCTAAAGCAAATAGAAAAAGAAGAAATAAAGAACCCCAGGGTTAGCAGAAGGAAAGAAATCACAAAAATTAGGGCAGAAATAAATGCAAAAGAAACAAAGGAGAGCGTAGCCAAAATCAACAAAGCTAAAAGCTGGTTCTTTGAGAAGATAAATAAAATAGACAAATCATTAACCAGATTCATCAACAAAATTAAAAATGAGAAAGGAGAAATTACCACAGACAGCACAGAAATACAAAGGATCATAAGAGACTACTATCAGCAATGATATGCCAATAAAATGGACAACTTAAAAGAAACGGACAAATTCTTAGAAAACTATAACTTTCCAAAACTGAACCAGGATGAAATAGAAAATCTTAACAGACCCATCACAAGCACGGAAATTGAAACTGTAATCAACTTAAAATAGTAAGAGAATATATTACAATAATAGTCTTTTATTCACAACTATTTATTTATGAATAATTTATTTTGCATAACTGTATAAATCCTATGATACAATAATACAAATATAATAATACAATTTGGGTAAGGATCTGAGGGTCTACCAGTCTGTTGTAAGCAGGAGCCCAGTTTTATTTGCTGTTATTCTAAGTCAACCTGGTACATAGTATTCAAAAATTTAGATGAATGAGAATAACATTATAAGCTTATTAGTGATGATGCCACCACCTTATTTTTGTAGATTTTAGTAAGCAATTTTGCATTATTCTCTATTAAATTACTAATTTGTTTGGTCTTACACTCTAAAGGGACTGGAGGTAGTTTATATAATACATGTTGTTTTTTTTAAAAATCACAGTGAAGTAAAAGTAAACTAGAAGAATAATATACTATAACACATGCTTTGAGTTTCAGATAATTACTAACAGAGGACTGTAAAACTGGCTCTATGCTTCCTACTTCCCAAAACAAAAAATTCTACCTGTAAGTGTAAACTGGCATATAGCAAGGAATTCAGATATTAAGTGAATGGATGGTGGATGAATGGCAGTTAAAGAGAAACAAAGTTTCCCCTGGTATTAGGTATGAAAGAAATTTCTCTATTATACTGCAAAGGGGACACTATGTGAAGATATTCTTATAAAAACATAAGTACTTTATTTTACTGTATGCTTCTAAGATGTTATATGCCCTATTTTCAGGAGAGATTTTGAAGCTAAGTAACTATATAAAATCCTATTGCTACTACATTGCTTGAAGACAGGTCTTGGGAGATCAACTTCAGCGTTGTTTCAGTTACATTTCAGCTATTAATACTTCCCAGTTCCACTGGAAATGCACTGTTAGGTTTTTTCAGACACTTCAAAGTTCTTAGACTATGTTTGGACAAATAAGTTTACTGAAGGTCTTGCCTATGACAAGCTTGTTCCAACAGTCTAATACTTGTTTCTAGTCATCTAATACTGTATATATTTTGGTATATACTGTTTAAAAAATTTAACCCAATTTTTAAAAAAGAAATAGGTTTCTTATTATTTTAATATATATATACAATAATACAATTAGTTTTTATTTTTAGAAAATTCTTCTGTACTAAGTGGTATTGAAAAATAATTATACAGCTCCTTGCTCTGTGATAACCTAGAGGGGTAGGATGGAAGGAGTAGGAGGAAGGTCTAAGAGGAGGGGATATATGCGTTGTGTACATATAGCTGATACACTTCATTATACAGCAGAAACTAACACAACACTGTAAAGCAATTATACGCCAATAAAAAAAATAATTATAGTGTTACCCTTATTTTTTCTGTTCTCATATCCTCAACAAGAGTATAACTAATCACACGATCTGGCAAGAGATTAAATCTTACAAATACGTACTAACCCTGTAAAGTTAAACCCAAAGACTTATCTTTTTCTGTATAAATTTTTACCATGACATTATATTTAAAAGCAACAAACTAAGGAATTTAAATATTCAGTAATATGGACCAGTGAAATAATTTATAGTACATCAATTAGATAGCATATTATGTAGTAAAAAATATCACAGTATTTAAAAAGTAGAGCATAAAAATGCTTAGGTAAGGTAAGGTAAAGTCACTCAGTCGTGTCCGACTCTTTGCGACCCCATGGACTGTAACCTACTAGGCTTCCCTGTCCACGGGATTCTCCAGGCAAGAATACTGGAGTGGATTGCCATTTCCTTCTCCAGGGAATCTTCCCGACCCAGGGATCGCCCGCATTGGAGGCAGACGCTTTAACCTCTGAGGCACCAGGGAAGATTAAAAAAAAAAAAAAAAGCTTATTATATTTTTAAATATAATATAAAAATGCTTATTATATTAAAAAGGATATAAAACTGCACATATGACCATAACTGTGAAAAATACATCTGTATGTATTAAAGAATCAAATAGAATATACAGTAAGAGTTATACCAGTTAACTTCATATCTGAGGGATTACAGACTTTTTTTGTTCTTCTTCATATCTTTCTAATCTTCTATATAATTTTTATAATCAGAAAAAATTTAAATATTAATTTCTAGAAAGTTTAAAAAATACAATAGTACTATAATTTTATAAATATTATTGGGCATTAACTGAAACAGTATAAATTAAGCAATACTTTGAATTAATATATCTATTGATTATTTTAATTTTCACCCTTGGCTTCATATTTGAGTATATCAATTGCACCAGATGCATATTTGAATATATATTATGAGCTAAAAGGGGGAAAATGTACAGCAAACCATTATTAATTCAGAGATCAGAATACTTTAGGGACTAGAATGAATATATTTTTACATATATTAAAGGTATGAATAACAAACAAAACTGTCAAAGAAATGTTTAAAATATTTAAACTACTTTTAAAAGACTTTAATATTTTAGAAATACCTATTTATAACTAATAAGACAATTATAAATACTCTTATCAGTACATTAAGTTCTTTGAACCATATCTCTATGCTACAATTTTTTAGCTTGTTTCTAACATTTTATACACTACAAGAACCTGGATGTTTCACACAATTCTTAGATAATATTGAGATTTAGCCTTCTAAGAAACTTTCATTTGTTGAAACAAATTGACAATTAAGTAGGAAATACATATAAATGTCTTTTATTAGTTTGCCTGAAATTTAGGCCCTGAAATAAATTTAAAATATTTTCAAATATTACTTTCTATTCTTTCAGGCTGATTCTGATAAGTAGCTCAAAACTAATAACCATTTACTATGTTTCAGTATCATAATCAGACTCTAGACTGAAATCTGTTTGACTAATACCCAAAAGAAAAAATCCTTATGTAAAGTCACTTTCAAAATAAAAACTCAGTATGCATGTGTGTAAAATGTATGAAAATATCTTTTTTAAAAAATCCAATTTAAAAATTAGTTGAGTAACTCTCAGAAAATTAAATAAAATCTATAACTCTCCTCCTGAAGTCACTCAGTCATTCAACAGTTATCTTGTCAGTCATATTAATTTCTTATTAGTTCAATAAACTATTGTTGAAACACCTAGAATCATATATTCGATCTGAACTTCCTGACACACAACTACTCAGTTTGAGAGCTCCAGAGTGCTCCATTAAGTAGATATTTCTTGCCTGGAAATAAGTTAGAGGATTCTTATGATACTTTTCTGGCATCCTAGAAACATCAATAAGTAGCTTTCTTTTTTCTGGAAACAAGCAAGAGAATAATTTTATGAAACTTTTTGGCATCCCAGAAACACTACTGTACTTAAATATGTTGCCTTTGTCTTAACATGTTATATAGCCCAATGTATATATACAGACTGAAAAGGAAAAAGAACATGCTTATTCCTTTCTTCTTCTATTTTTATTCCTTTCTTAAATGTGAAATAAAGTAGCTGCTGCATATACTCACACACATTAGTGGCTCCTCAGTCATTCTCCCCAAATATTTCTTTTGTTGTTGATCATTTCCAGCAATAACAACAGGCATTTGCTGTCAACCAAAGGAAAGTGACATTAAAAAAGGCAAGATATTCTAAAATTAGGTATGTCAATTCTTTCTTTATTTCTGGTCTCACTGCACAGCTTGTGGGGTTTTAGTTTCCCAACCAGGGACTGAACCCAGGCCCTCAGAGCAGTGAAAATTCAGAGTTGAAACCAACTGGACTTCCAGGGAATTCCTAGTAAATTCGAATATAACACTATAATTCAAAACAAGACAACTATTTTTACCCAAGTGTAAGCCCAAAGAAATGGCCTTTATTCTGCCTCTAATACCACAAGGATATAAATCTGTTAATTCAAGTATGCACATAAAACTAAGTTATATAGGAATTGTTTGTAATGTAATATGTAAACATCTACTGTAGTAAAATGCACAAATAACTAAATTTATAATAAATGACATGGTACATATCATCAGTTCTCCTAAGACTTATTCACTAAACTTCAGCATTGCCAGCAGTGGCAGCAAGTCATCCCAATCCTTCTCCTGAATGACCTTACCTAAGAATTGCCACTGAAGCCACAGCCAAGTGTACAGTTTCCCCACAGGACAGGCAGGACTCCAAGTACTAATGACAACAGGGTCAGAACAATCAACTCATGGAGTAAAAATCCAGGCTTCATTGCAGAACCTTGCGTTTGTTTGTTTTTTTAAGAAGAAAACTGTGTTCTATCACCTAACCTAACCTAGCAGGATTTTTTCATTAACCACAGCTCGGTTAGCCAATTAATGTTCTAAATAACTTACCCCTAGAGAATTTGCTTCAATAGCAGTCTGAACCCCTGTACATCCATAAGCCAATTCTTCAGTAATTAAACAGTCATCAAAAGTTCCAAGTTCAAGACCTCCTACAATATCAAAATGTTTTAAGACTCCATTGTAATACATAGTATATCTCAACAGAAATAAAGGCAAATTATTTAAATGGCTTGCAATATAAAAATTAGGTTAACATAATCTTAAAAGCAAATTTACAAATATAATATCTATAACACAAGAAACTAAAAGATTTTGGGCCGGTACAGTAACAAAGTATACTTTGTTATATAAAGCTAAAATTAGTTTTAAAATTTCAAAAAGCTCTCTTACTATTTGTAATGTGGACCTGTCTTCCTGCTTCACCTTGATTTTGTAAAAATTTGATTCAACTTTGCTAAAAGTTTGACCCTTTGAGGAAAGGAATGAAAGGAAGTCTCAATTAAATGTAAAATTGAAAGTAGAATTTAAAAGCAACAACTCAACCAACCAAGAAAGAGAATTAACAAGGATTAAGTTAACATTGTGATTTAATCACTAGGTTGATGAATTCTTACAACCCCATGGGGTGTAGCCTGCCAGGTTCCTCTGTACATGGAATTCTCTAGGCAAGAATATTTGAGTGGATTGCATTTCCTTCTCCAGGGATGTTCCTGACCCAGGGATTGAACTTGAGTCTCCAGCATTGCAGACAGATTCTTTACCATCTGAGCTACCAGGGAAACCCCACTTTGGAACCAGTTATAAAGAAGGAAGAATGCCTCTGATTGTAATGTACAAGGCTTCTAAAAGCTGGCAAACATTGAAGTCTATCAGGGGCTGCTGCTGCTAAGTCGCTTCAGTGGTGCCCGACTCTGTGCGACCCCATAGACGGCAGCCCACCAGGCTCCGCCATCCCTGGGATTCTCCAGGCAAGAACACTGGGTTGCCATTTCCTTCTCCAATGCATGAAAGTGAAAAGTGAAAGTGAAGTTGCTCAGTCGTGTCCGACTCTTCGCAACCCCATGGACTGCAGCCTATCTGGCTCCTCTGTCCACAGGATTTTCCAGGCAAGAGTACTGGAGTGGGTTGCCATTGCCTTCTCCACTGTATACAGGGGCACACAGGTACAAAACCATTTAATGGTGACAAATATTTAAAAGAATGACTGAATAGAGTTTTAGAGTTTTCTTGTTCATATGCATGCTCGGATTAAAAATGTAAAGAAAGCTTACCACAACTTTGTGGAATGTGTGTATTCATTAAACCAAGCTCCCAGGCTCTTTTAATTAATGGGACAGGGTACTGAAAGAAATATAATAATAGAGAAAAAAAGTTATATTTAAAATCTACTTACATTTAAAATCTTGTCAAATTTGTCAAAGACTTTTACTCCTTAAAGTGCATATACCTACCTCGCCGGTTTTATCATATTCTGCAGCAACTGGAATTATTTCCTCCCTGGCAAATTTACGAGCAGTAGCTTGAAATTCTTTCTGTTGTTCCGTGAATTCTAAGGGAAAGTTATTTTTAAAATATTTAAATAGGACAATGAGCTGAGAAAATGAAGTCAGTATGTGCTGCTGCTGCTAAGTCGCTTCAGTCATGTCCGACTCTGTGCAACCCCATAGATGGCAGCCCATCAGGCTCCCCCGTCCCAGCAAGAACACTGGAGTGGGTTGCCATTTCCTTCTCCAGTGCATGAAAGCGCAAAGTGAAAGTAAAGTCGCTCGGTCACATCTGACTCTTAGCGACCCCATGGACTGTAGCCTACCAGGCTTTTCCGTCCATGGGATTTTCCAGGCAAGAGTACTGGAGTGGGATGCCATTGCCTTTTCTGAGTCAGTATGTAGATAATATAATATATAATTATAATGGAGACTTTCACCTTTGATAGCCAGAAAGTTACAATGCAATGTGCTTTCAGACTACTCAAGATTTCACTGTACCATATAATTAAATCTATGTCAGTATTAATGCCAAAAAGGTAGGTAAGATTTCTCGCTTTTATAAATGAGTAACAGATACAAACAAGTTTTTCTCTTCCCACTATTAAAGTAAAAACAATTTTTCTTATTCTTAACTCCGAAGCAGAATCATCATATGTTTACTAATACTGAAATGAAACTAATATGTAAGACATATCCTGACCTCAAGAATCAAACTAATTAGGGAGGTAAGACATGACCAGCGACCATACACCAATAAAACTTGTACAAAATATCTTAAGAATACCATAACTTCATTTTTACTCCTCCTTTAAACTCAGATAACTTAAGTTTACAAAGGAGCCTAAAGCAACTGACAAAAGTGGTGGGAAGGCTTCTTAAATTAATGAAAGAAATAGGGTGGCTGGACCAAGCACAGAAGCCAATTACTACTGATTTTTTTCAATTCCACACTAACATGCAGTTTTATTATAGTTGCATCCAACATTAAAGGATAGGTAAAATTTAAGAGCGATATATGATGTTTTGGGCAAGAAGAATGAAAGAAAAGACAGAAAGGTAAGAATGAAAAATAAGAATGTTTAGGACTATAGCAATAATTTGTATAGGGATGTGTGAAATAAAATATAAAAGACATTAGAAATTTGGTATTCAATAGCCTAAAATCAAATCTCTCATTTTACAGATAAAATGCAGAGTTCCAGAGACTATCAAGAAGAGATAAGAAAGCCTTCTTAAATGAACAATGAAAAGTGGAGAAAAATAATAAAATAGGAAAGATTAGAGATCTCTTCAAGAAAACTGGATATATAAAGGGAACATTTCATGCAAGGATGAGCATGATAAAGGACAAAAATGGTAAAGATCTAACAGAAGCAGAAGAGGTGGTAAGAATACACAGAAGAACTACACCAAAAAGGTCTTAATGACCAGATAACCACAGTGGTGTGGTCACTCACCTAGAGTCAGATTTCCTGGACTGTGAAGTCAAGCAGGCCTTAGGAAGCATTACCACCAACAAAGCCAGTTGAGGTGATGGAATTTCAGCTGAGCTATTTCAAATTCTTAAAAATGATGCTGTTAAAGTGCTGCACTCAATATGTCAACAAAATTTGGGAAATTCAGCAGTGGCCACAGGACTGGAAAACGTCAGTTTTCATTCCAATCCCAAAGAAGGGCAATGTTCAAACTACCATACAATTGCATTCATTCTGCATCCTAGTAAGGTTATGCTCAAAATCCTTCAAGCTAGGCTTCAGCAGTACATGAACTGAGAACTTCCAGATATTCAAGCTGGATTTACAAAAAGCAGAGGAACCAGAGATCAAAGTGCCAACATTCGTTGGATCGTAGAGAAAGCAAAGGAATTCCAAAAAATATCTACTTCTTCTTTGTTGACTACACAAACATCTTTGACTGTGTAGATCACAACACACTGTGGAAAATTCTTAAAGAGATAGGAATACCAGACTACCTTACCTGTCTCCTGAGAAACCTGTATGCAGGTCAAGAAGCAATAGTTAAAACCTTACATGGAACAATGAACTGGTTCCAAATTGAGAAAGGAGTACATCAAGGCTATATATTGTCACTGTGTTTATTTCACTTACATGCAGGGTACATCATGTGGAATACTGGACTGAAATACTGGCTGGATGAATCCTAAATTGTAATCAAGATCACCAGGAGAAATATCAACAACCACAGATATGCAAATAATTCCACTCTAATGGTAGAAAGTGAAGAGGAACTAAAGAGTCTCTTAATGAGGGTGAAAGAGGAGAGTGAAAAAGCTGGTTTAAAATTCAGCATTCAAAAAATGAAGATCATGACATCCAGTCCCATCACTTAGTGGCAAATAGAAGGGGAAAAAGTAGAAGCAGTAACAGATGTTTTTTTCCCCCGTGGATTCCACTGCTGATGGTGACTGTAGCCATGAAATTAAAAGATGTTGCTCCTTGGAGCAAGGCTTTCCGAGTGGCTCAGACGGTAAAGCATCTGCCTACAATGTGGGAGACCCAGGTCTGATCCCTGGGGGAAGATCCTCTGGAGAAGGAAATGGCACCCCACTCCAGTACTCTTGCCTGGAAAATCCCATGGACGGAGGAATCTGGTAGGCTACAGTCTATGGGGTCGCAAAGAGTCGGACATGACTGAGCGACTTCACTTTTTCTTTTTGCTCCTTGAAAGGAAAGCTATAACAAACGTAGGCAGCATATTAAAAAGCAAAGACACTACTTTGCCCAACAAAGGTTCATCTAGTCAAAGCTATGGTTTTTCCAGTAGTCATGTATGGATGTGAGAGTTGGACCATACAGAAGGCTGAGTGCTGGAGAATTGGTGCTTTTGAATTATGCAAAAATTCTTGGAAGAGTCCCTTGGAGAGCAATATCAAGCCAGTCAGTCCTAAAGGAAATCAGCCCTGAATGCTCATGGACAGACTGATGCTGAAGATTCAGTACTTTGGCCATTTGATGCAAAGAGCTGACTCACTGAGAAAGACCTGGATGCTGGGAGAGATTGAAGGCGAAAGAAGAGTACAGCAGAGGATGAAATGGTTAGATAGCATGACCAACTTAATGCACAGGAATTCGAGCAAACTCTGGGAGACAGTGAAGGACAGGGAAGCCTGGTGTCCTGCAGTCCATGGGGTCAAAAACAGTCAGACACAACTTAGTGACTGCACAACAACAACATATCAAGATTGTGAGTGGCAAAGGGGTAGGGAAGGCTGGGATCTATTATGTATTGTTTGAGAATGTACTTTGATCCCATCACTATATGCTAGGATTTTACCTGTATCATATAATTTAATCTTCAAATAAACCTTGTCTTACAGATAGGTGCAACTGGTCACAGGTGTTATCACTATTCCTTTACTTGACCTCCACAATCTCCCTCCGAAACACTTATATCTGTCTCATCCTCTGTCACTCACCAAATCACCACAGATTTCTACTACTAGTCTCTTACATTGGGTATGAATCTGTATGTGACAAACTGAAACTAAATAGCACTGATACCAAACCTATGTTAATATCTCAATAAGAAAATAAGAAGATACAGTGTCCCAAACTGCTATCCTCATATTGCTTTGAAATTTTCACTTAACTCTGTTGAAAAAACCTTATATGGATGCTAACAATCTTAAAAAATAAAAATTGAAAATGTTAACCCTAGGGAGTTTTGAGTTTGTTATTTCTTTCAGGGTATGACTTAATTATCTCAGCTGCCTTTTAACTTTTTTCTGAGACCAAGTGAATTGAGAAAATGGGTTTTTAAACTAGAGAAATGGTAATACTTCTGAAGCAAGAAGTGCTCTAGGGGGCAAAGGATGCTGAAGAAAGGTGTTATTATTTCAAATTCTTTGCCTGGTCATTTTTGAAAGAAAAGGGGAAGGCACATGTTATTCTGTTTTCCCCCAACACCACATGGCTCCTCAATCCCAAGACTAAGAACCACATTTAGCACCAAACTGCTGTTCCATATATGATGGCCAAACTAGACTCCGGCTTATTAGTAGAAACCTAGCAATGTGTATCTAATAGCGTTTAAGAAGTATTTGTTGCATTGTTTTCTAAGTTGAAGACTATCCACATGAAACAGTGAATTTTCTATTTATGAAGATATTAAGAAGAGGTGGCAAGAATACACAGAAGAACTGTACAAAAAAGAGCTTCATGACCAAGATAATCACGATGGTGTGATCACTCACCTAGAGCCAGACATCCTGGAATGTGAAGTCAAGTGGGCCTTAGAAAGCATCACTATGAACAAACCTAGCGGAGGTGATGGAATTCCAGTAGAGCTATTTCAAATCCTGAAAGATGAGGCTATAAAAGTGCTGCACTCAATATGCCAGCAAATTTGGAATACTCAGCAGTGGCCACAGGACTGGAAAAGGTCAATTTTCATTCCAATCTCATAGAAAGACAATGCCAAAGAATGCTCACACTGCTGCACAATTGCACTCATCTCACATGCTAGTAAAGTAAGCTCAAAATTCTCCAAGCCAGGCTTCAGCAGTACCTGAACAGTGAACTTCCAGATGTTCAAGCTGGTTTTTGAAAAGGCAGAGGAACCAGAGATCAAATTGCCAACATCTGCTGGATCATGGAAAAAGCAAGAGAGTTCCAGAAAAACATCTATTTCTGCTTTCATTGACTATGCCAAAGCCTTTGCCTGTGTGGATCACAATAAACTGTGGAAAATTCTGAAAGAGATGGGAATACCAGACGACCTTACTGGCCTCTTGAGAAATCTGTATGCAGGTCAGGAAGCAACAGTTAAAACTGGACATGGAACAACAGACTGGTTTCAAATAGGAAAAGGAGTACGTCAAGGCTGTATATTGTCACCCCGCTTATTTAACTTATATGCAGAGTACATCATGAGAAACGCTGGGCAAACGCTGGGCTGGAAGAAGCACAAACTGGGATGAAGATTGCTGGGAGAAATATCAATCACCTCAGATATGCAGATGACACCACCCTTATGGCAGAAAGTGAAGAGGAACTAAAAAGCCTCTTGATGAAAGTGAAAGAGACTGAAAAAGTTGGCTTAAAGCTCAACATTCAGAAAACAAAGATCATGGCATCTGGCCCCATCACTTCATGGTAGATAGATGGGGAAACAGTGGAAATAGTGTCAGACTTAATTTTTCAGGGCTCCAAAATCACTGCAGATGGTGATTGCAACCATAAAATTAAAAGATACTTACTCCTTGGAAGGAAGGTTATGACCAACCTAGATAGCATATTGAAATGCAGAGATATTACTTTGCCAATAAAGGTCTGTCTAGTCAAGGCTATGGTTTTTCCAGTGATAATGTATGGATGTGAGAGTTGGACTGTGAAGAAAGCTGAGTGCTGAAGAATTGATGCTTTTGAACTGTGGTGTTGGAGAAGACTCTTCAGAGTCCCTCGGACTGCAAGGAGATCCAACCAGTCTATCCTAAAGGAGATCAGTCCTAGGTGTTCATTGGAAGGACTGATGCTGAAGCTGAAACTCTGATACTTGGCCACCTCATGCAAAGAGTTGACTCACTGGAAAAGACTCTGATGCTGGGAGGGATTGGGGGCAGGAGGAGAAGGGGATGGCAGAAGAGATGGCTGGATTGCATCACCGACTCGATGGAAATGAGTTTGAGTGAACTCCAGGAGTTGGTGATGGACAGAGAGGCCTGGCGTGCTGTGATTCATGGAGTGGCAAACAGTTGGACATGACTGAGTGACTGAACTGAACTAATATACTTAAAAATGGCAGGAATATATATACATGCTGCTAATACAGATGTATGTATAGGGTACTACAGCTGAAGAAGAAAAGATCAGAAAGGATGGGTGTGACTAACAGTGAACAATCTACAGATGGTGACAGACATTACTAAGTTTGTTTACAAACATATTCCAGATAATTACATATAAAAAGTCGCATATATGGACTTCTCTGTTGATCCAATAGTTAAGACTCCAGCTTCCCCTGCAGGGAATACGGGTGTAATCCCTGGTCAGGAAACTAAGATCCCATATGCCATGTGGCAGCCAATAATAAATAAATAATGAAATAGAAAGTCTTTTTTAAAAAGTTTCATATATATATATAACAAATACAAGTTTAAAGTCAAAACACAAAACAAAATATATACCAAAACTAAATCCTGATCTTGGCTCCCGTTGTACGACAGTTTTTGTATGTTGTGATCTGCAGTCAAAACGAGAAAGACTTCTCAGTACCTGTAAAGAATAATTTTATTACAACAAATTTGAGAATTTAAACATCAGTCAAGTAGAATACTGATAAGTATTTACAGGTAAACAGAGCAACTCGTTTGACCATATTCAGGAACACAGTTTAAGTCATTACTTAAATGCCTTCAACCATAATTTGATTTTTGTATTAATTATCAGATGTTTTAACACCTATCATAAAGGAAATTTTTTTAAAAACATGCAATGCAAATAAAACTAATCAGTAGCTTTGCATTACCAAAATGGAATATTTCCAAGACAAGTAAGAGTCAGGGATAGTAGTAGACTTGAACCACTGTTCCAGAAATCTCACCTTCCAGCACCAGAACACCTTGTAACTGGGGAATTGCAATGGGGGGTCAAAAATGAAATAGTATCACTCTACATTCAAGAGTTGCCTCATATATCAACTTTGGTTCCCTGTCCCTGGTAGCCTCCCAAGAATGTCTCGGGAATCTTCCCCTTGAAGAGCTCCATTTTCTAAGACATCTCACTTGAACAAAACAAATTAGCCTTAAAGCATGTTATATATTTTCTGCTGTTGACTGTAAGTATTCTTAGAATGTTCTGAGCCAAGGGTCAGCACACTATGGTACCCACCAGTTTTGCAAATAAAATTCTGTTGGAACACAGTCAGACCACATTGTCTACTGCTGCTATCACAGCAGAGCTGGGAAACCACATGGTCCACAAAATATTTACTCTCTTTACAAAAAAGTTTCCTAACCGTATTTTAAACCATTACTCAACTATTTGTCTTAATTTCTGAAATCTACTCATATTTCTTCAAAAAGATATATAAAAACATAATCAGATATTATTTTGCAACCTATTTTGATATTCATAGAAAGGATATAATCAGATATTGTTCCTTTGCAATCTATTTTTATACTCATAACAGTTCAATATACACAAAAAGTAACCACTTGCGTTTATTAAAGTTATCAAACTGGAAACCATCCTGGAACTCTTGAGTAAATGTTTAAGGAGAGTCAAAATTACACAATTTACAGTTTAAGGAATTTGACAGAACTAAATTTTACTAAGCTAGACACTGAAAGAAAAGAGAAACTCAACAATCTACTAAAAGATGAAGGACTGAACTTGCTTATGTTTTTCAAAATCTGTGAAAAGAAACTGTCTACTTTGTAGATAACAACTTAAACTTGCAAACAGAATTACCTGCATGTAAAGTGACAACATAAACTATCAAATATATGTATTAATTTAAATAACCCTTTCAATAATATATTTTATACAACAATTTTTTAAAATTACAGAATATAAAAATTCATTTTCTTTGTAATTTTCTTAATTTTATTTCAGAGTTAAAACATGGTTTCTCAGGTACTCATTCTCCACCAAACCTATTCTTCTTCAGTCACATTCCATGTATTAATGCACCTGAATCTGAGTTAATCCTAAAACTAAGGAATTATTTTTATTCCTATTTTGTATATGAAGAAACTGGGGCTCTGAAAGGTCAAGTAAAATTGGCCAATGTCACTCTATTAGGAACCAGGATTATTACCTTAACATTTATGATGAATTCATGCCAGCAATCACCTTGCTATACTGCTCTTTCAAGTATCCTAATTTGCTATTAGATTCTACAAAGAAAAAAAAATTGTACGAAAATCAAACTAAAAACCTCTTCTAAATGTGTGTTTAGACAGCATGGTACCAAATCAGACCTCACAATATAGGTAAATGGTTTGTTGAGATTTTTAAATAGGGAATTATCAGTGTATTTAAAATAATTTACAAAGAGTTTACATATGACCCTGCAGCAAAATCTGTTACATAAAACAAATTATAAAGGTAATTACAGCCAGGGAACAATGTCCACAAACTTGTTTATTAACTTCTTTCCAAACCTGGAAAATGAGGTTAACCTTACTGGGTAACTGTCGAGATGATCAAAGTAAGTTAATGTCTTGGAAGCAAAACCGTCTATAAATGTTATTAACTCTGGGTTCTCCGCCAGAAATATGGAATTCAAAACCTTCAAGGGTAGCAACTTTAATCAAGCATTAACTTTTCAATAACAGCACAGCTATAATTGAAAACTTTTGCATATTTCTTAGGAATTAAAGAGTCTGAGTTTCATGGGAGTGTAAAAATGGCGTAAATTTTCTGCATCAGGTTTTTCTGTATCTATTTCGTCCTCGCAACAACTCCCCGCCCCCGCCCCGAGATTGAGAAATCCAGGTCTTTTTTCCTGGTATCAGCATTTAAAATCATTTTTAAAATCCCTCAATTTCTGCCTTCAGCACCCATTAACTTGTATAGCAATGACAAATACTGGGCAATAATCCATTAGAATTACTCTAACCCGACACTATTTTGGTACAAGACATAACTTTCTCAGTTATAAATAACACATAAATGGCAATAATATTTAAGACAGCCAACTGTATCTAGTAGCTGAGACAATTTAAAATCTGAGACACTAGAATAAACAGATGAGCTTCACAGAAAATTCTGCTCTGGGATTTTCTTTTCTCCTTTATTTACGTACACCACCTGGAAACACTTCCCTCCATACTGTAAAACCAAATGGGTATTAAAATATATTAAGTATCCTAAGGAGCACCTGCTCCATTTTCCTTTTCCTCGTTACTTGGCAGGCACCCAAGGTAAAGTCTATCTGAAGTCTGCACTTTGTAGCGTATGCATCACAGAAGACTTCCTTCTTAGTGTAGAGACTGAGAGCCAAGAGAGAGTGTCCTCCAAGAGACAATAAACTAGTTCAGCAAAAACACGCTTGTCACTTTTAGGCCCTGGCCAATTAAAAGACGGGTTTACTTCAGGATAGGACAAGATTACTCCGGGAAATCTTTGGAAGGTTCTCGGGCCAGAGAAAGAAGAGAGATATTCTGAAAAGGGGACGCAATCTATATACGGGGCAATGCCAAGGAGATACAGGAAACTGAAAACCCAGACAGCGCTCCGTCCCACAGAGCGAGGAATGGGTGGGCGCGAAAGCCAGGCGAGGCTCCGGAATCCTGGTTCCTACCAGGAGCGGGGTAAGGGGGTGCCAAGGCGCCTGATGACTGGGCTCCTTCCTTACCACAACTTCTCACCCCGCCCGGCCTCCTCCCGAACACCACAACCTCCGCTTCCCACCTCCGCCGAGCCCTGCTATTGCTCTCACCCCGCAGCTTCGCCTAACCAGCGCGATCATGGTGACTGCCGGTCCGGTAGTGCACTTTCTAGCCCGGTCGTGACAAGTCCGCGCACGCGCCTGGCTAGGGACTCGGCTGCCCCTGCCTATATTGTGTCCCCGCCCACCCTCCAAAGCTGTGGGCGGGGCTTCAGTTGGGAGGCACAGAGAGGAAAACGGAAGACGGAGAGGCGGCAGCCTGCGCGGCTTAGTTGAACGCAAGCTCAATCGGCAATGGCCGTCTCTGCGACCCCCGCCATCTTGGAGGGAGGTCTAATGCGCTCTAGCTGCCTGACGGGACCCAATGAGTTTCCCTGAAAAAGCAGTCTTCCCGTCGGTCCTTTGAATTCAGTCGACGAGCCCTGTTGGGGGAAGACTGGGGCTGACAGCCGTGCGGAGACAACCCGGAGGGCGAACGGTGGCGGAGGCGGGGAGTCGGGGTCGGACTGCGGGCGCCCAGCCTGGAGATTCAAGGGTCACATTGCAGGCTGAGAATCCGGGTGAGAGGGCTTGGCGAGGAGTTTGGCAGAAAGGCGTCTGCTGGTTTTCGACCTTGACTTTTACCCGGAGACACCTATCAGACTCAAATCGTTTCTGTTTCGAGGTATCAAAGGGTAATTTTCTCTGAAACACTGGACCCCAAAGCAGAAGGATGTTTTGTGTTTTAAATCAAAGAGGAATGTAATCGCTTGAGAGATGACAACATTTCTGAATCTTCCCAAGGCTATTTATTACTATGACTTCCCTGGTGGCTCAGACCGTAAAGCGTCTGTCTACAATGCGGTAGCCCCGGGTTCGATCCCTGGGTTGGGAAGATCCCCCTGGAGAAGGAAGTGGCAATCCATTCCAGTACAATTGCCTGGAAAATCCCAAGGACAGAGGAGCCTTAGGCTACAGTCTGCTGCTCCTGCTAAGTCACTTCAGTCGTGTCCGACTCAGTCTGTGGGGTTGCAAAGAGTCAGATACGACAGAGCGACTTCACTTTTACTGAGATAACCGTGGTGTTACAATGCCCAGCAATCTGTAAAGCTGTGTATTTGTGAAAGCTAGTAAGAGCCCAGTGCAAGTCGAGGGTATGAATATTTCCCAGGGTTCCTAGTACTTTTCATTTTTGTTGGCCCCATCCTAATTTAGGGGGCTTCCCTGATGGCTTAGGTGGTAAAGAAAAAAAAAGCCCTAGGGTTGGATCCCTGGATTGGAAAGATCCCCTGAGAAGGGAATGGCTACCCACTCTGATATTCTTGCCTGGAGAATTCTGTGGACAGAGGACAGAGCCTGACAGGGCTACATACAGTCAATGGGATTTCCAGAAGTAGGACATGGCTGAAGGATTAACATTTTCAACACTTTCAACTTTCATCCTAATTGAGGCCCTCATCGCTCACCCCTAAATTTTGAAGACCAAATACAGCCTAAATAAATAAATACGTTTATTAAAATAAAACATCTCAACAAACTAGGTACAAAGAGAATTATCTAGGCATCATAAAGACATTATCTTTCTAAAATGACAATCTGAAGGTACTAATTTTATCATCTTCCCAGTCTTCTTATTTGTAGGATAGAGTTCAAACCTAATTGTCTAACAGGAAAGAACTTTTAATTCCTGGCCCAATTGATTGCTCCACCTCCTATTTCTTGTAGCTCTCTAATGTTTATACATGAACTGATCCCTCTGTACATAATACCCTGCCTCTTGGATCTCCATCTGAATTTTGTTTGTCCTAAGGAAAGGCAGCTCAAAGGTCACCTTTGGGGAAATTCCCAGATCTCTCTGTCAAATAAAATAATTTTTCCTGTGTGCTCTTTGTACAAACCTTTTTTTTTTTTAACTTTTAATTTTGTATTTGGGTATAAGCGATTAACAATGCTGTGATAGTTTCAAGTGAATAGCAAAGGGATTCAGCCATACATATACCTGTATCCATTCTACCCCAAACCCTGCTCCCATCCAGGCTGCCATATAACATTGAGCAAAGGTCTATGTGCTATATAATAGGTCTGTGTTTGTTATCCATTTTAAATATATCAGCATTATACAAATCTCTTTTATAATGTTAATAAAGTGTTAGGCCCCACATAGCCTAGTCTCTACAAAGTTATGTACACATAGTATAAAAATGAAAGTATTAAATAAGAGGAATTGTAATCTTTTACTTACCTCTCTCCAAGGAAATTGTAAACATTCTTTATAATCCATGGTTATGATCTGTTAAATCCCTTTCTCTTCTATGATTTATTATCTTCCATTCTGAAACCACATTTAAATGTCTCTCTATCCCTTCCTTTATAGTTTATTCCTTATTGTGGAGAAAACTCCCAAGAGCAGCTCTTGCTTTTCTCAGTGTTTTCATTTTCTTTCCTCTCCTCTCATCTACAGTACCTTCCTCTCTTCCATTCCCTCTCTCTTGTTTTTCTTTATAACTTCAGTTCAGTTCAGTCGTTCAGTCGTGTCCGACTCTTCGCAACCCCATGAATCGCACCACGCCAGGCCTCCTTGTCCATCACCAGCTCCTGGAGTTCACTCAGACTCACGTCCAGCGAGTCGGTGATGCCATCCAGCCATCTCATCCTCTGTCGTCCCCTTCTCCTCCTGCCCTCAATCCCTCCCAGCATCAGAGTCTTTTCCAATAAGTCAACTCTTCGCATGAAATGGCCAAAGTACTGGAGTTTCAGCTTTAGCATCATTCCTTCCAAGGAATAGTCAGGGCTGATCTTCTGAATGGATTGGTTGGATCTCCTTGCAGTCCAAGGGACTCTCAAGAGTCACTGAGATATAATTCACAGACTCTAAAATTCACACTTTACAAATGCACTAAAGTCCCTGTAATGTATTTAGTCTAATCACAGGATTACACGACCATCACAACTATCTACTGTTAGAGCATTTCATCGTCCCTCAAAGAAACTCCATACCTGTTAGCAGTCATTCTACTTTCATGCCTTCTCCCTCCCTTCTCCCTACTTTCTATTTCCCTAGATTTTCCAAATCTGTACATTTCATATACATGGAATCATAAAATATGTGGTCTTTTGTGACTGGTTTCTTCTCACTTATCATGTTTTCAAGGTTGTCCATGTTAAATGTGTCTACTGATACATTCATTCCTCTTTACGGCTGAATAATATTCTCTTGCATTGATGTATACCACATTTTACTTATGCATTCATCAGTTGATAGACATTTGTGTGATTTTCACGTTTTGGCTATTAGGAATAATGCTGCTTCATATGTGTACATTTATGTACACATATGATTTTTGTGTATATACGTAGGAGTGGAATCGTTGGTGGCTCAGACGGTAATAGCATCTGCCTACAATGCAGGAGACCTGGGTTTGATCCCTTGGTGTGGAATATCCCTGGAGAAGGAAATGGCAACCCACTCCAGTATTCTTGCCTCGAAAATCCCATGGACGAAGGAGCCTGACAGGCTACAGTCCATGGGGTCGCAAAGAGTCAGACATGACTCAGCGTCTTCACTTCACTTCATGATAACTCAAGGCCATATGATAATGTCCAAGGTAAGGAGCAGCGGCTGAGCTTTGCTGGAGCAGCTGTTAAGAGATACTCCACATCCAAGGTAAGAGAAACCCAAGTAAGACGGTGCTGAGAGTGAGCATCTGAGGGTGGACAGACTGAAACCACAGTCACAGACAACTAGCCAATCTGATCACATGGACCACAGACTTGTGTAACTCAGTGAACTAGGCCATGCCATGTGGGGCCACCCAAGATGGATGGGTAATGCTGGAGAGGTCTAACAGAATGTAGTCCACTGGAGAAGGGAATGGCAAACCACTCCAGTATTCTTGCCTTGAGGACCCCATGAACCATATGAAAAGGCAAAAAGATAGGACACTGAAAGAGGATCTCCTCAGGTCGGTAGGTGCCCAATATGCTACTGAAGATAATGGAGAGATAACTTCAGAAAGATTGAAGGGATGGAGACAAAGCAAAAATGACACCCAGTTGTGGATGTGACTGGTGATAGAAGCAAAGTCCAATGCTATAAAGAGCAATATTGCATAGGGACCTGGAATGTTAGATCCATGAGTCAAGGCAAAATGGAAGTGGTCAAACAGGAGATGGCAAGAGTGACAGTTGACATTCTAGAAATAGCGAACTAAAATGGACTGGAATGGGTGAATTTAACTCAGATGACCGTTATGTCTACTACTGTGGGCAGGAATCCCTTAGAAGAAATGGAGTAGCCATCATAGTCAACAAAAGAGTCCAAAATGCAGTACCTGGATGCAATCTCAAAAACAACAGAAGATCTCTGTTCGTTTCCAAGGCAAACCATTCAATATCATGGTAATCCAAGTCTATACCCAAACCAGTAATACTGAAAAAGCTGAAATTAAACAGTTCTATGAAAACCTACAAGACCTTGTAGAACTAACACCCAAAAAAGATGTCCTTTTCATTATAGGGGACTGGAATGCAAAAGTAGGAAGTCAAGAAACATCTGGAGTAACAGGCAAATTTGGCCTTGGAATGCAGAATGAAGCAAGGCAAAGGCTAATAGAGTTTTGTAAGAGAACGCACTGGTCATAGCAAACACTCTCTTCCAACTACAGAATAAAAGACTCTACACATGGACATCACCAGATGGCCAACACCAAAATCAGATTGATTATCTTCTCTGCAGCCAGAGATGGAGAAGCTCTATACAGTCAACAATAACAAGACCAGGTGTGGACTGTGGCTCAGATCATGAACTCCTTATTGCCAAATTCAGACTTAAATTGAAGAAAGTGGGGAAAACTATTAAACCATTCAGATATGACCTAAGTCAAATCCCTTATGATTATACAGTGGAAGTAGAAATAGATTTAAGGGCCTAGATCCGATAGACAGTGTGCCTGATGAACCATGGACAGCGATTCATGACATTGTACAGGAGACAGGGATCAAGACCATCCCCATGGAAAAGAAATGGAAAAAACAAAATGGGTGTCTGAGGAGGCATTACAAATAGCTGTGAAAAGAAGAAAAGCGAAAAGCAAAAGAGAAAAGGAAAGATATACCCATGTGAATGCCAAGTTCCAAAGAATAGCAAGGAGAGATAAGAAAGCCTTCCTCAGCAATCAGTGCAAACAAATAGAGGAAAACAATAGAGTTGGAAAGACTAGAGACCTCTTCAAGAAAATAAGAGATACCAAGGGAACATTTCATGCAAAGATGGGCTCAATAAAGGACAGAAATGGTATGGACCTAACAGAAGCAGAAGATATTGAGAAGAGGTGGCAAGAATACACAGATAAACCATACAAAATAGATCTTCAGGACCCAGTAATCACAATGGTGTGATCACTCACCTGCTGCTGCTGCTGCTGCTAAGTCGCTTCAGTCGTGTCCGACTCTGTGCGACCCCATAGACGGCAGCCCACCAGGCTCCCCCGTCTCTGAGATTCTCCAGGCAAGAGCACTGGAGTGGGTTGCCATTTCCTTCTCCAATGCATGAAAGTGAGAAGTAAAAGTGAAGTCGCTCAGTCGTGTCCGACTCTTAGCGACCCCATGGACTGCAGCCTAGCAGGCTCCTCCGCCCATGGGATTTTCCAGGCAAGAGTACTGGAGTGGGGTGCCATTGCCTTCTCCGGATCACTCACCTAAAACCACCTTAATCCTTGGATTAAGTCTCCTCACTTTGTCATATGCTGCTGCTGCTGCTGCTAAGTCGCTTCAGTCGTGTCCGACTCTGTGCGACCCCATAGACGGTAGCCCACCAGGCTCCCCCGTCTCTGAGATTCTCCAGGCAAGAGCACTGGAGTGGGTTGCCATTTCCTTCTCCAATGCATGAAAGTGAGAAGTAAAAGTGAAGTCGCTCAGTCGTGTCCGACTCTTAGCGACCCCATGGACTGCAGCCTAGCAGGCTCCTCCGCCCATGGGATTTTCCAGGCAAGAGTACTGGAGTGGGGTGCCATTGCCTTCTCCGGATCACTCACCTAAAACCACCTTAATCCTTGGATTAAGTCTCCTCACTTTGTCATGCCCTCTGGCCATTTTACCATGGACCAGATGTATGGGCTTAAGATTAATCATCACCACTTGTTTTTCCTGCAACCATATGGAATAGAATTTAATTACTGCCCTTGCCTGGATCCATCAGTGCCAATAATCCATCAGACCAAAGACACATTCCAGGAATTAAGGACAATGGAGTGGGATGTTTACTCAAAACAAGACTGAGGTCTCAGAATTCTACACTGACTGCCTAGTAATTTCTACCTCATCCTCACCTTAAACAACACCCTCAGTTCAAGACAAAAGAGGATGCTGAGTGAGAG